>CM051263.1:10454913-10782413 GCA_027921565.1 Artemia sinica | reverse complement strand
ATCACTTATGTATTATACTGAACACCTCGAAGTATTCGCAAATGCTTAACCCTTTTCTTTATTTTTTTAGAGCTCTGATCCCAATGAATGGTACCTGTTATCAGATAAAAATGCCAATTGCCAAAAAAAAATGTTATCGCTAACCATTTCCAAAGATAATGTCTACGTCAAACGGTACAATCTTGTGCAATTCTTATCAATAACAAAAACCTTGCCAGCTTTTTAAAATGCACATGTCTAAGTATAGTGTCAAAGGCGTGTGCTTTCCTTGCGCAATTCAATTTAAGTTTTCGTGTAAGTTTTGTTTCAATAGATATATTACTACTCATGGCAAACCAAAATTTTCATTTATCAACAAAATTTGACCACAAAATATCGTGAAAAAATTAAAGTTCATTGAATTCGGACTTGTTACTTTTATTTTAAAAGAATAGTGACGAGGACCAGGGAAAACTGAAAATTTCGCATTCTATTTGCTTATAATACTGCCAACTGCACCATCTACTTTATTTTAATTATAATACAGTTTTGAAAACTGTGAATTGATTATAACCGTTTGATTTTTTATTTGAAATTTTCTGCCTTTAAGATTTCAGTGCTCAGGGCAATCTCCCCTTGTATCCCCGGTAGAACTGCCACTGCCTGAGAGTTTCAACTTAATGCCCTCAGCAGTTCCTGGTATTTTCCTGATACGTCTTTTGGCAACCAGAATACACATAATGTGTTTGATTTTTTTTCTTTAATATCCCGTTCGAAATTTCCTTAAAGCAGTAAAAGTAGTTTTCTTCACAAGTAGTTTTATCCACAGTAGTGAGTAGTCGCAGTCATAGTCTCAAATAGTCTTAGTAATCTTCCTTTTGTTTTTTTTTGTGTTAACATTGCCGATTACAGATCTAAATTCCTCTAATTTCTAAAAAAAATGAAAAATAAGATAGAGATTTTGTCTCTTACATTTGGTTACTTTTAGCATTTAAATTAAAATGAGATTTAAAAAATAGAGGTATAAAAAGTTTCTATAATTATAAAAATCTAATTTTTCGTTTTTTTTTTGTTTTTTTGGAGGAGGGGGGGGGGGGTTATTGGTGCCATATGGTCATGGTGTTTTTTTTTTGGGGGGGGAGGCTAGAGGGCAATGAAGGGATGTGGTGGGCCATTGGAAGAACAGGGAGCAAAGCAGATCAGAGGGACCATGATGGCAGGTGGGGCCAGGGTTAAATTTACCAGAAGATCCTAATGGACAAAGAGGCCAGTGGGACAGGGGGTCCATTAGGGGTGGGGTGCTTAGGGGCTCTGGAGTCAGAGGCAGCTTAAAAGCAATGGGGCATAGAACGGTAAGTATAGAGGGATATTGTGTACAGGAAGTAAAGCTCTTATCAGGAATTATAGAACCCTAAGAAAATTACAAACAGAAGTAAATTCCTTGAGATGTCTCAAAAACATCTTTAAAAATCTCTTAGAAAATATCTTAGTCTTAAAAATGTCTTAAAAAGTGTCTTAAAAATCTTAGTCTTAAAAATGTCTTATATTTATGTCATGCGATAGTTTCTTTTAGTGTGAGGATTGATTAACACGAAAATGTATTAATTTCATTTAATCCCTTTTAATGATGCAGAAATAAGTTCTTAAATTGCCCTCACAATGTGGGGGCATAGAATATCACCGAAAATACAATGATAGAAGATTTGCCCGGAAGTGACCAAGGGATGTAGGATTTACCCAGAAGTGAACAAGGGATATAGCATTTGCCTGAGATCTAAAGTAGAGTTTACACTCTACTTCTTATTGTTTTTGATTTTTTAATTTGTTATTTTACACTTTTTGATTTCAATAGCTAAACCTCTTTCATGTCCAAAATTTTGGATATCAAGGAAATTCTTGAATTTCAATGACTCATTGCTTCAACTAGGGTAATTTTACTTAAAATTTTTTTTATTATTCATAATTAGGATTCCTAATTAACAAATTTCAATAGCCAAAACATTTTCGTAGGAAAAAGATCTGTATTTATAGAATATTCCAGCAATTAAATATCACACTCCTTAAAATAGGGTCTTTCTACCTCATATTTTTGTTCTCTTTTTTTTACAATTTTCATTTTTTTAAAGATTTCAATCCTACAACTTAATTTAGACAAGTTTAGACTCTCTGCCACAAAATTTGCCTGTTTTTAAATTTTGTCTTGATTTGTCACTAGTTTCTGTTTATTCTATAATTTTCAAAGCTTAATAAAATTTCTGCTGAAAAGACTCCAGTATACTAATAATTTTGTCGAACGAAACGAGTATTTTGAATTTTTGCCGTGATATTTTCCTGTTTTCCAATTTCAGTTGTAAAACTCTCAAATGCATTGTTTTATATGGAAAACTTTTCACCATTTTCAGGTTTTGTCGATGGGAAAGTTTTTTTCTTTTTTTTAATTTTGTTGTAAGGTTTTAAAACAATTTTTTTTTTTTTTTAGATTTTTTTAGTTCTGTATTGAGAGGAGAGGATTGAATTTCACTAATCTGATTTTTCAGATTACTTTCCTCAACAAATTGTGGTGTTTTATGAGTTTTTGACTGCTTTGGTGTATTTGTTTTCTGATCAATAAAAATCTTACGTTTTTAAAAAGCGAAATAAATGATGAAATAGTAGGAAGGTACTGGAAGACATTTGATAATGAAAGGCTCAAATTTCCTTGAAATATGCTCTTTTTGACATACAAGGGGTTTGGTATTCCAGTTCAAAAAATGCAAATCGTAAATAGTTAAAAAAAAGTACGAAGTAAAAAGTCATTACTTGAAAATATATGATACTGAAATGCTGAATTTTCTAGAAACCTAGAATTTCTGACATGAAAGGGCTTTTGCTGATAAATTGCTAAACGGGAAATAAATTACAAAGTATAAAGACGGTTTTAAAGAAATGTGAAATTTAATTCTGAAATTTCCTTGAAGTCTGGAATTTTTTATACGAAAGGGCTATTACTACGGAAATTTGTAGAATAAGGATCGTAAATTGTTAAAAATGAAAAGAAAATGTAAATAAAAATTACTGAAAGAAATGTGATACCTAACTTCCAAAATTCTTAGGAAATTAGAATTGACATCATGAAAATAGTTTCTGTTATTGAAGTTCAAAATATAAGAATCTTGAAGAAAAAAAAAAGAAAAAGAGGTTGACATAATTTAATCGAAGAAATGAGATATTGAAATGGTAGAATCTTCTTGAAATCTGGTTGACATGAAAGATAATTTGCCACTAAAACTCAAAATCTGAGAGATGAGATGAGATGAGATGACTTTTATTTTCAACTAATAATTTCACCATACTTAACTGGCACTTACCACATTTTTTGAATAGCATTATCAACAATCGTAGAAATGGTAAGAATGTATGACGTTTTATTAAGCCACTATTGTGGCTTGAGCAGCGTCACACAATCTTTCATCATAAACCAAACTCATTCACTCTTCCTACTCTTTTCATACCATTCAATACAATTTAACTTTCCCGAAAAAAAAACAAAAAAAAAACAACAACAACAATCAAAAATATTTAATTCCCACCCAACAAAAACTTGTTTAATCTAATTTTAAGCTGAAACTGGTTTTTTGACTCCCTAATGCTCTCCGGGAAACCATTCCACAAACTAACTGCATAATTTCTAATTGCAAAACTAGATCGACTCGTACTCCTTACTTCTGAGACTAAGCTTTCACGACCTCTAGTCCTATGATGATGATAATCAGAATTAAACTTAAAAAAAATCTTTAAAATATTCTGGAGATAATCTCTTAAGCACTTGGTAAGTAAATACTCCCGCCTGATAGTCCCTGATCTGATGAACATTTAAAATTCTAAAACTGATAAAACATTCACGCGTGTGCTCATACTGAACAAACTCACCCAGTACTCAAAGTGCCTTATTCTGAAGAATCTGCAGTTTTTCAATATTTGAAGAAAAATTAGATGCATAAATACAGCAAACATAAACAATAAAAGGATAAAAAACAGTATGATATATATTTCTTAAAACACTTAAGGGTAACACGTGTTTCAAACGCCGCATCACTCCAAGACCTCGTGCAAGTTTAGAAGAAATCATATTTATGTGTTTCTTCCAACTCAAATTATTATCAACATAAAATCCTAAATATTTATTTTCAAAAACCTGTGAAAGCGACAAATTTTCAAATACTATAGAAGCACTATTTACAATTTTTCCTACCCTACTAAAAATCATATAATTTGTCTTAGAAGTATTAACAGCAAGGTAACTCAAGGAGGTAAACACCAAAAGGTTTTCCAGCGTTCGGTTTGCACATTTTACAGGATAGACTCCGCTAACGATGTCACCTAACATCACCTTAGTTGAACTTCCATTCAAATATGATTTAAACCAATCCAAGCAAACATCTTTTATCCCCAGACTAGATAGGCGACACAGCAACAACTCAAAATCCACAGTGTCGAAGGCTTTTTTGAAGTCGACAAAGATCGTTAAAGGAATAAAACCTTTTTCTAGAGCTTCATTGACTACATCCAGAAGATGGTGAACAGGATGGCTAATAGAATGTTTACTGCGGAATCCAAATTGGCTGTCACACAATATTCCTAGTTTATCCAAATATTCATAAAGTCTCCAGTGAATTATCTTCTCATAGATTTTAGAAAAAATAGATAATAACGAAATCGGTCGCCAATTCGATATTTCTTGTTTGTTGCCCCCTTTATACAATGGTATTACCTTTGCCAGTTTAAAACCACTAGGGAATTCACCGGTCTGGAGTGATAGATTTATCAAATCAATTAGACAAGGTAATATATAAACTAGGATAGAATTTAAAGCTCTAAGATTAAGTTCATCTATTCCGGCCGAGTTGGACTTCACTCCTTTCACTGTGCCCTCGATCTCCTTTGCTCTGCACTTCTCGAACGAAAAAGTGCGCCCTTCGCCTCGATTATCAATAAAAGACTTCTCCAGATGTCTTCTAGACTTTTAGCTACTTCTTCCTTAATACTTGCGCCTATGTTCGTGAAATATTTTCCGAATTCATCTGCCATTTCCTACTTATCAGTGATTTCACTACCATTCACCAACAGACTCTTTACTCCATCATTATCATTAGTCTTCCCTTTTAAAACCTCATTTATTAGTCGCCAGGTTTCTTTTGCATCACCACTTTTACCATCAAAAGCAGAAGCATAATATGCTTTTTTATCACTGTTTTTCTCACTGTATTAAAAAATTAAAAAAATACGGAGTAGAAGAGCTATAGACGAAGAAATATGATATTTAAATCTCGAAACTATTAGTAATTTCAAATTTGTGGATGTGAAGAGGATTTTGCTTTGAAAATAAAAATAGAAATATCGTATCAAATGATCGGAAACGTGAAGGAAAAAGAATTCACTTGAAAAAATTAGATACTAAAATCATGGGATAATCTAACTATGTCGAATTATTGACATGAAAAAAGTTCTAACGTTGGGATTCAAGAAAAGTAAAAATTATAAAAAAATTAAGTAGAAAAGCTTTACTTAAAGAAATTTGATAATTAAATACAACGTTCTTAAAAAAAAGAAATTTATTCACATGAAAACGTTTGTATGTTATTAAACTTCGGGAAAAGCAAATATTGTCAAAAAGGGAAAAAAGTTTGAAGCATAAAGATCTTACTTGAAAGATCCTTCAATATAGTGGTTTTTCTATTAAAGTTTTTTATCATTAACATTTGAAAATAAAAGATATATAAAATATGTTCAAGATTCATGGTAGAGCGAAAAGATTTCTGGGCAGTATGTGAGAGTAGTGGAAGCCCTTGACATTTCAACGGGGCTCCTTATTTGGGAGATAATTGGACACATTCCAGATTATCACCGCATATTACGACTATGCACATATATTTTCAGGCGAACGGGGCTCCAAATATGGTGGACAAAAAATAACCAAGAGGCCTTAACAACCGCTCATAGCAACCAGAACTGATATACCAAGAGACAGTATTTGACCTACTTTAGATAGAGGCGTTAGAATTCAATTGACAGATTACAGATTATTGACAGATTGAGTTTTCAGGAATTTGTCACAAGATTCTTGAATGAACAATTCATATAATTATTGCAAGCATATAGATATCACAAGGATAATTATTTGAATTTCCGAAGAGAAAGGGGTTAAAAGAATTTGAACTTATTTTAAAGAGCAGGATATAATGCAAAACCACCATGTGAAATAGTACTTCTAATATCTACTTAGCCGATAAAGCTGAGGGGCTGGGGAAGTATGTTGCATGAAGTTGGTTAAGTTAGGTTAGGTATTTAACATAATGCGTTCTGGACGGAACGCTTTTTAGATTGAACAATATGTAGTTGACATTATGGACAATCAAATTGGAGTTAATCAATTTTTCGATGGAAGCTACTTTTTATAACTAAATAGTTTGTAAATAATTAATTAAGATATTACCGTCCTTCTAAGCTATTATCCTCAAGCACATCCTTTCTACTTTCTTTCTAAAGTACTGACTTCGTTTCAAGTTATCTATTGCCAAATAGTCTGTTATTCTCCAACACTGTGTCTCTTGCTAACCTCGTATCAACTTCAATAGACCTAGAAAGAGGGGGACTTTTAAAGTGTTTCGCATTGCCGATTTTTGACATATTCCTTCCAAGTGTCTTTACGTAAACGTGTTATAGAATATATATTAATATGATAGTGGGGAATTTGAACTTACTTTAAAGAGCAGGATATAATGCAACACCGCCATGTGACACAGTACCTCTAATATATACTTACTCGATAAAGCTGAGGGGCTGGGGAAGTATGTTGCATGAAGTTTGTAAAGTTAGGTTAGGTATTTAACATAATGCATTCTGGGCGGCATGCTTTTTAGATTGAACAATATGTAGTTGACATTACAGACAATCAAAATGGAGTTAACCAATTTTTCGATGTAAGTTACTTTTTATAATTAAATAGTTTGTATATAATTAATTTAGATACTACCGTCTTTCTAAGTTACTATCCTCAAGCACATCCTTTCTACTTTCTTTCTAAAGTACTGACTTCGTTTCAAGTTATCTATTTCCAAATTGTCTGTTATTCTCGAACACTGTGTCTCTTGCTAACCTCGTATAAACTTCAATAGACCATGAAAGAGGGGGACTTCTAAAGTGTTTCGCATTGTTGATTTTTGACAGATTCCTTCCAAGTGTCTTTATGTAAACGTGTTATAGAATATATATTAATATGATAGTGGAGAATTTGAACGTACTTTAAAGAGCAGAATACAATGCAACACCGCCATGTAAAACAGTACCTCTAATACCTACTTAGCCGATAAAGCTGAGGGGCTGGGGAAGTATGTTGCATGAAGTTTGTCAAGTTAGGTTAGGTATTTAACATAATGCGTTCTGGACGGCATGCTTTTTAGATTGAACAATATGTAGTTGACATTACAGACAATCAAAATGGAGTTAACCAATTTTTCGATGTAAGTTACTTTTTATAATTAAATAGTTTGTATATAATTAATTTCGATATTACCGTCTTTCTAAGTTATTATCCTCAAGCACATCCTTTCTACTTTCTTTCTAACGTACTGACTTCGCTTCAAGTTATCTATTGCCAAATAGTTTGTTATTCTCCTAAACTGTGTCTCTTGCTAACCTCGTATAAACTTCAATAGACCATGAAAGAGGGGGACTTCTAAAGTGTTTCGCATTGTGGATTTTTGACAGATTCCTTCCAAGTGCTTTTACGTAAACGAGATATAGAATATATATTAATATGATAGTGGATATTTTTTAAAATGATAAATATACAATAAGTATCCTTTTGACATACTGAAATAGGAAAAGGTTTATATTATTTTTTTATGTTCAAACAGTTTGGTGTAATAAAAAGTTAGTAACGAGCAAACCGCATCCTTCAAATTGACCATTACACTCATAACTATCTTATGTCTAAATCATTTATGACAATGGAGGAACTACTGACACAAAAATTATAACAAAAAGATGTATTTCAGTAAAAACTACCTTCATAATAATTTAATACCAATAACAGTGGGTTTTTCGTCAGGATTCTGCTTCCTTCAAATTGACTTTTAGATAAACTACTATGCAGGTATATTTTAATAATTTATCTAATATATGGAGTTGGTTAAATGATCCTCTTCGGTTTCATCTTATGATACCTGTCTATTATAGTGACCATACTCAAGTTCTTGATCTGAGTAAAACCGATTTCTGTGTCTGCATTCCGAGATAATTAGCTTAGTCTCAGAGAGATCAACTACTTTGCAGGTATATTTTAATTAATTATCTAATGTATAGAGTTGGTTAATTGATCCTCTTCAGTTTCATCTTATGATACTTATCAACTATAGCAAGAACACTAAACTTCTTTATCTGAGTAAAACCGATTTTTTTGTCTGTATTCAGAGATAATTATCTTAGTCTTAGTGAGATAAACTACTATGCAGATATAGTTTAATTAATTATCTAATATATAGAGCTGGTTAAGTGATCCTCTTTGACTTCTTCTTATTGTACTCGTCTATTATAGCGTCAATACTAAAGTTCTTGATCAGAGTTAAACCGATTTCTGTGTCTGCATTCACAAATAATTAGTTTAAGTTTAGTTTAGTTTACTTTTAGTTTAGAGTTTTAGTTAGACTTTTAGTTTAGTTTTAGTCTAGAGTTTCAGTTTAGAGTTTTAATTTAGAATTTTAGTTTGTATTTTTAGTCTAGAGTGTTAGTTTAGAGTTTTAGTTTAGAGTTTTAGCTTAAAGTATTTGTTTAGAGCTTTAGTTTAGAACTTTAGTCTAGTCTTTTAGTTTGGTTTAGTTTTAGTTTAGCGTTTTAGTTTAGTTTAGTTTTAGTATAGAGTTTTAGTTAGAGGTATAGTTTAGAGTTTTAATATAGTATTTTACTTTACAGTTTTAGTTTAGAGTTTAAGTTTAGAGTGTCAGTTTACTTTTAATTTAGTTTAGTTTTAGTTTAGAGTTTTACTTAGAGTTTTAGTTTAGTGTTAGTTTAGAGCATTAGTTTAGAGTTTCAGCTTAGAGTTTTAGTTAGAGTTTTAGTTTACAGTTTTAGTTTTGAGTTATAGTTTAGAATGTCAGTTTAGTTTTAGTTTAGAGTTTTACTTAGAGTTTTAGTTTAGTTTTAGTTTAGAGTTTCAGTTTAGAGTTTTGATTTAGAGTTTTATTTTGGATTTTTAGTTTAGAGTATTATTTTAGAGTTTTAGCTAAGAGTTTTAGCTTAGAGTTTTAGTTTAAAGTATTAGTTTAGAGTTTTAATTTAGAGTTTTGGCTTAGAATTTTAATTTAGAGATTTAATTCTGAGTTTTAGTTTAGAGTTTTAGTTTAGAGTCTTAATTTAGAGTTTTAGTTTAGTTTTAGTTAAGAATTTTAGTTAGAGTTTTTTTTATTCCAATATTCACGGCGCCAGGTACTTTAAAGTATCTGAAATGCCGCTATTCATTTACCTCGTTCAATGGCCTCGAGGTTTTAAATGTCTATTGAACCTTCTTTTGAAGGTGTCAACAGAGGGATTTGCAGTGATAATATCCCCAGGAAGATCGTTCGCGATAGAAGTGCAACGCCGGATGAAGCTGTTCCTCAAGTACTCGGTTTTCGGCGTATCCTCCTTTAGATAATTGGACCGAGCTGTGTGCCTTCGCGTCTGCCTTGTCGGCTGGACAAAGGGGGCACAATTCGAGAGAGCTCGTCTGAGTTTAGGCGAATTCATGTACTAGTAAAAAACAGCCATCGACGCTACATCAAACCTTTCATTTAGAGGCTGGAGCGATTCTTGAAATCGATTAGTTTTAGTTAAGAGCTTTAGTTTAGCTTTATTTAGGAGTTTTAGTTAGAGTTTTAGTTTAGTTTTAGTAAAGAGTGTTAGTTTAAAGAGAGTTAGTATTTAAGAGATTTAGTTTAGAGTTTTAGTTTGCTTTTAGTTTAGTTTACTATTAGTTTAGAGATTTAGCTTAGAGTTTTAGTTTAGAGTATTAGTTTAGCGTTTGAAATTAGAGTCTTTGCTTAGAGTTTTAGTTTAGAGTTTTAGCTTGCAGTTTTAGTTTAGAGTTTTAGTTTAGAGATTTAGTTTAGTTTTAGTTTAATTTACTTTTAGTTTAGAGTGTTAGTTAAAGTTTTAGTTTTAGTTAAGAGTTTAAGTTAGAGTTTTCGTTTGGTTTTAGTTCAGAGTTTCAGCCTAGAGTTTTAATTTAGTTTTAGTTTAGAGTTTTAGTTAGAGTTTTAGTTTAGTTTTAGTTAAGAGTTTTAATTTAGAGTTTTAATTTAAAAAATTAGTTTAGAGTTTTAGTTTAGAGTTTTAGTTTAGTTTTATTTTAGTTTTAGTTTAATTTAGGTTTAAAGTTTTAGTTAGAGTTTTAGTTTAGTTTTAGTTTAGTTTCGCTTTAGATTTTTAGTTTAGTTTAGTTTTAGTTTAGCGTTTTAATTTAGAGTTTTAGTTTAGTTGCAGTTTAGTTTTAGTTTAGCGTTTAAATTTAGAGTTTTAGTTTAGTTTTAGCTTAGTATTTTAGTTTAGATTTTGAGTTTAGTTTTAGTTTAGTTTAGTGTTTTAGTTAGAGTTTTAGTTTAGTTTTAGTTATGAGTTTTAGTCTAGTTTTAGTTGAGAATTTTAGTTAGAGTTTTAGTTTAGTTTTAGTTAAGAGTTTTAATTTAGAGTTTTAATTTAAAAATTTAGTTTAGAGTTTTAGTTTAAAGTTTTAGTTTAGTGTTAGTTTAGTTTTAATTTAGTTTCAGTTTAGTTTAGTTTTAGTGTTGCGTTTTAATTTAGAGTTTTTTTTTAATTTTAGTTTAATTTAGTTTTAGTTTAGAACTTTAGTTAATGTTTTAGTTTAGTGTAAATTAAGAGTTAAGACTTTTAGTTTAGTTTAGTATTAGTTTAGAGATGTAGCTTTGACTTTTAGTTTAGAATATTAGTTTAGCGTTTTAAATTAGAGTCTTTGCTTAGAGTTTAGTTTAGAGTTTTAATTTAGAGATTTAATTTAGTTTTAGTTTAATTTACTTTTATTTTAGAGTTTTAGTTAGAGTTTTAATTTTAGTTCCGAGTTTCAGTTTAGAGTTTTAATTTAGTTTTAGTTTAGAATTTTAGTTTAGTTTTAGTTGAGAGTTTTAATTTAGAGTTTAAATTTAAAAATTTAGTTTAGAGTTTTAGTTTAAAGTTTTAGTTTAGTGTTAGTTTAGTTTTAATTTAGTTTCAGTTTAGTTTAGTTTAGTTTTAGCTTGGCGTTTTATTTTAGAGTTTTAGTTTTTGCTTAGTGTTTTAATTTCAAATTTTAGTTTAATTTTAGATTAATTTAGTTTTAGTTTAGAGCTTTAGTTTAAGTTTTAGTGTATTGTAAAATAAGAGTTTTAGTTTCGAATTTTAGTTTAGAGTTTAGTTTAGTTTTAGTTTAGATTTTTAGTTAGAGTCTTAGTTTAGTTTTATTTTAGAGTTTTAATTTAGATTTTTAGTTTAGTTTAGTTTTAGTTTAGTTTTAGTTTTGTGTTTTAGTTTAGAATTTTAGTTGAGAGTTTTAGTTTAAAGTTTTAGTTTAGAGTTTTAGTTTGGAGTTTTAGTTTAGAGTTTTAGTTTAGAGTTTTAGTTTAGTTTAGAGTTTTAGTTTAGAGTTTTAATTTAGAGTTGTACTTTAGATTTTTAGGTTACAGTTTTAGTTTAGAATTTTATTTTAGAGTTTTAGTTTCAGTTTTAGTTTAGTTTTAGTTTATGTTTATGTTTAGAGTTTTAGTATAGATTTATAGTTTAGACTATTAGTTTAGAGTATTACTTAAGAGTTTTAGTTTAGAGTTTTAGTATAGAGTTTTAGTTTAGAGTTGTAGTTTGGTTTTAGTTTAGAATTTTAATTTAGTTTTACTTTAGTTTTAGTTTAGAGTTTTAATTTAGAGTTTAGTTTAGTTTTAGCTTAGTCTAGTTTTAGGTTAGTTTTAGTTTAATTTACTTTTAGTTTAGAATTTTAGTTTAGAGTTTTAGTTTAGTTTTAGTATGGTTTAGAGTTTTAGTCAGAGTTTTAGTTTAGTTTTCGTTTAGAGTTTTAGATTAGATTTATAGTTTTAACTTTTTTTTAGAGCATTAGTTTAGATTTTTAGTTTAGATTTTCAGTTTAGAGTTTTAGCTTAGAGTTTTAGTTTAGAGTTTTAGTTTAGAGTTTTAGTTTAGAGTTTCTATTTAGTTTTAGTTTAGTTCAGTTTCAAATAAGAGTTTTAGTTGGAGTTTTAGTTTAGTTTAGAGTTTTAGTTTAGAATTTTAATTTAGAATTATAGGTTAGATTTTTAGTTTGGAATATTAGTCTAGAGTTTTAGCATGGAGTTTTAGTTTAGAGTTATAGCTTAGAATTTTAGTTTATAGTTTTAGTTTAGAATTTTAGTTTATAGTTTTACTTTAGAGTTTTAGTTTAGTTTTAGTTAAATTTAGTTTTAGTTTAGAGTGATAATTAGAGTTTTAGTTTAGTTATAGATAATTTCGGACACCACACTACCTTTCCATGACGATAAATTAAAGTCAAAAAAAGGATAAAATCCTTTTTAATAGACATTGTATAGGAATTCACTAGAAATACAAGATATTTTGGTCACATATACAGTGACCGAGATATCTGGTATTTTTTGTTAATTTCTATACACAGTCTATTAAAAAGGATTTTTATCCTTATTTTGAACTTTTGTTTTATAGTTTAGATATAGTTTAGAGTTTTAGTTTGGATTTTTAATTTATAGTATTAGTTAACACTTTTGGCTTAGAATTTTAATTTAGAGTTTTAGTTTAGAGTTTTAGTCAAGTTTTAGTTTAGTTTATTTTAGTTTTAGTTTAGAGTTTAAGTTAGAGTTTTGGTTAAGTTTCAGTTTAGAGTTTTAATTTAGAGTTTTAGTTTAGATATTTAGTTTAGAGCATTAGTTTAGAGTTTGAGTCTAGAGTTTTAGTTTAGTTTATTTTAGTTTTAGTTTAGAGTTTAAGTTAGAGTTTTAGTTAAGTTTTAGTTTAGAGTTTTAATTTAGAGTTTTAGTTTATATATTTAGTTTAGAGCAATAGTTTAGAGTTTTAGTCTAGAGTTTTAGTTTAGGTTTTTAGTTTAGTTTAGCTTTAGTTTAGCGTTTTAATGTAGAGTTTCAGTTTAGGTTTAGTTTAGAGTCAAAATTCAAAGAGAAAAGACATTTAACTGAAATCAACTGTAAACTAGATCTCGGAAGCTCATTATGTTATTTTTATTGTTATTAAACAATTTCAATCAAATAAACGAGACTATTAAAAACAGAAGACATTCAACTGAAATCTACTGAAACCTAGATCTCGGAAGGTCATTATGTTTTTTTATTATTATTAAACAATTTTCAATTAAATAAACGAGAATATTCAAACAAAAAGAAGATATATTTTTTATTATTATTAAACAATTTCAATCGAGAATATTAAACGAGAATAATCAAAGAAAAAGAAAACATTAACTCAAATATACTGAAACCTAGATATTTTTTCTCTTCTTTGAGAAAATTCAGAAGAGAATTTGAACTTCTTTGAGAAAACTCTGAGTTAAAGTGGAACTTTTCTCTTCTTGGGGAAAAATTCAGAATCGAAGTATAGCTTTTTCTATCTTGTACAAAAAAATTCAGAACAGAACTTGAAATTTTTTCTCTTCTTTAAGAAAATTCAGAACTGAAGTGGGACTTTTTTCTCTTTGGAAAATTTTAGAATTGAACTGTAACTTCTTTTCTACTCTTTAAGAAAATTCAGAAGAGAACTTAAACTTCTTTGAGAAAACTCGGAATTAAAGTGGAACTTTTTCTCTTCGCGGGGAAAAATTCAGAATCGAAGTATAGCTTTTTCTGTCTTCTGCACAAAAATCAAGAATTAAAATTGGAACTGTTTCTCTTCTTGGGGAAAAATTAAGAAAATAACTTTAACTTTTCTTAACTTCATTGAGAAAACTCAGAATTAAAATGCAACTTCATTATGTTCTTGGGCAAAAATTCAGAATAGTGTATAACTTTTTCTATCTTCTTCTGAAAAATTCAGAACAGAACTTGAAATTTTCTTGTCTGTTTTGGGAAAAATTCAGAAGAGAACTTGAACTTTTTTCTCTTCCTTGCAAAAATTCAGATTTCAATACAACTTTTATTCTATCATTCTTTAGAAAACTCAGAATAGAACTTGAACTTTTCTTTACCTCTTTGAGAAAATTCAGAATGACAGTGGAACCGTTTCTCTTCTTGGGGGATAAATTCAAAAGAGAATTTGAATGAGAACTTGTTGTGAAAAAGAATAACAGTTAAAATAATGTAATTTAGTTAGTGGGATGATTTTTATTCCACACTATTCATTTTAGAAAAAGTTCCACTTTAATTCTGAGTTTTCTCAACGAAGTGAAGAAAAGTTCAAGTTCTCTTCTGATATTTCCCCTAAGAAGAAAACAGGTCCCCACTTTAATTCTGACACTACTCAAAGAAGCGAAGAAAATTTGAAGTTCTCTTCTGAATTTTTTAAAGGATGATAGAAAAAAGTTATATTCAACTCCGAATTTTTCCAATGAAGGGAAATAAAGTTCAAGTTCTCTTCTGAATTTTTCCCAAAGAAGAGAAGAAAATTTCAAGTTCTGTTCTGAATTTTTCCTTAGAAGATAGAAAAAGTTATAATTCGATTCTTAATTTTTCCCTAAGAAGAAAAAAGTTCCAATTTAATTCTTAATTCTCTCTATGAAGTGTAGAAAAGTGCTGAAAAAATTCAAAATTTTCTTGAAGAAAAGAAAAAATTTCAATTTCTGTTCTGAATTTTTCTGTAGAAGATAGAGAAGTTTATACTTCGATTCTGAATTTTTCCCCATGAAGAGAAAAAGTTCCATTTTAATTCTGAGGTTTCTCAAAGTAGTTCAAGTCCTCTTCTGAATTTTTCCAAACGAGAGAAAAAAAGATCTAGGTGTCACTAGATTTCAGTTGAATGTCTTTCTTTTCTTTGAATTTTCTCGTTTATTTGATTGAAATTGTTTAATAATATTACAAAATATGTTTTCTTTGCATGTTCTCGTTTATTTGATTTAAAATTGTTTAATAATAATAAAAAGCAACATAATGACTGAAACTAAAACTGTAAAAACGCTAAAATAAAACTAAACTAAAACTAAACTAAAACTCTAAATTCTAACGCTAAACTAAAACTAAACTACACTAAAATCTAAACGGAAACTAAACAAGAACTAAACTAACATTCTAGCTAAAACTCTAAACTAAAACCAAACTAAAACTCTAAACTAATACTCTAAACTAAAACTCTAAATTAAAACCCTAAACTAAAATTCTTATCAAAAACTAAACTAAAACGCTAACTAAAACTCTTAAATAAAACTAAACTAAAACTCTTAACTAAAACTAAACTAAAGCTCTAACTAAAACTCTAAACTAAAACTAAACTAAAACTAAACTAAAACTCTAAACTAAAACTCTAAACTGAAACTCTTAACTAAAACTAAACTAAAGTGGTAACTAAAACTCAAACTATAAACTAAACTAAAACTAAACTAAAACTCTAAACTAAAACTCTTAACAAAAACTCTGAGCCAAAACTCTAAACTAAACTCTGAACTAAAACTCTTAACTAAAACTCTAAACTAAAACTAAACTGAACTAAAACTAAGATTCTAAACTATAATTCTAATTTAAAATTCTAAGCTGAATCTCTAAGCTAAAGCCAAGACTCTAAAGTAAAAATTAAAACTAAAACTCTAAATCAAAACTCGGAACTAAAACTCTTAACTAAAACTGAACAAAAACTATAACTAAAGCTCTTGACTAAAACTAAACTAAAACTCTAACTAAAACTCTTAACTAAAACTAAACTAAACTCTAAACTAAAACTAAACTAAAACTCTAAATTATAACTCTAAAATACAACTCTAAGCTAAAACTCTAAACTAACACTCTAAGCTCAAAGTCTAAACTAAAAATCTAAACTAATACTCTTAACTAAGACTCTAAGCTAAAACTGTAAGCAAAAACTCAAAACTAATACTCTAAACTAAAAATCCAAAGTAGAACTATAAATTAAAACTCTACACTAAAACTAAACTGAAACTCTAAGTAAAACTCTAAAATAAAACTAAACTAAACTAAAACTAAACTAAAACTCTAAAGTTAGAATCTAAACTAAAACTCTAAACTAAAATTCTAAATTAAAAACTCTAAACTGAAACTCTAAACTAGAACTCTAACTAAAACTCTATACTAAAACTAAACTAAAACTAAACTAAGCTAAAACTCTAAATTAATACTTGAAGGTAAAACTCCAAACTAAAACTCTAAACTAATACTCTAAACTAAAAATCTAAACTAAAACTCTAAATTGAAACTCTAAATTGAGACTCTAAACTAAAACTATGCTAAAACTAAACTAATTATTTCTGAATGCAGACACAGAAATCGCTTTTACTCAGATCAAAAACTTGATTGTGGTCGCTATGATAGACAAATATGATGAAGTGAATTCAAAGAGGATCACTAAACCAACTCTCTACATTAGATAAATAATTAAAATATATCTGCATAGTAGTTTGTCTCACTGAGATTAAGCTAATTATCTCTGACTACAGCCACAGAAATCAGTTTTACTCAGATCAAGAACTTGAGTGTGCTCATTATAATTGGCAAGTATCATAAGATGAAGCTAGAGAGGATCAATTAACTAACTCTACACATTAAACAATTAACTAAAATATACTTGCATAGTAATGTATCGCACTGAGACTAAGCTAATTATCTCTGAATGCTGACATAGAAATCGGATTTACTCAGATCAAGAACTTGAGTGTGGTTGCTATAATTGACAAGTACCACAAGATGAAATCGAAGAGGATCATTTAACCAACTCCATACATTATATAATTAATTAAAATATACCTGCATAGTAGTGTAGCTAAAAGTCAATTTGAAGGAAGCGGAATGCTGACGAAAAACCCACTGTTATTGGTATTACTTTATTATGAAGGTAATTTTTACTGAAATACACCTTTGTGTTATAATTTTTGTGTCAATAGTTCCCCCATTTTCATGAAAGATTAAGACATAAGATAGTTCTGAATGTAATTGTCAATTTGAAGGATGCGGGTTGCTCGTTACTAACATTTTGTTACACCGAACTGTTTGAACATGAAAAAAAATTAACCTTCTCCTATTTCTGTATATCCAAGAGATGCTTATTATATATTTATCATTTAAAAAAATCCCCACCATCATTTTAATATATTTATTCTATTAAGTTTACGTAAAGACATTTGGATGGAATCTGCCAAAAACCACCAATGCGAAATACATTTTTAAAGTTCCCCTCTTTCATAGTCTATTGAAGTTGATATGAGGTTAGCAAGAGACACAATGTTGGAGAATAACAGACTATTTGGCAATATATAACTTGAAACGAAGTCAGCAATTTAGAAAGAAAGTAGAAAGGATGTGCTTGAGGATAATAGCTTAGAAAGAAGGTAATATCGAAATTAATTATATACAAACTATTGAATTATAAAAAGGAACTTATATCAAAAAATTGGTTAACTCCATTTTGATTGTCTATAATGTCAACTATATATTGTTCCATCTGAAAAGCATGCTGTCCAGAACACATTATGTTAAATACCTAAACTAACTAAGCCAACTCTATGCAACATGTTTCCCCAGCCCCTCAGCTCTATCGGCTAAGTCGATATTAGATGTTCTGTTTCACAGGCGGTGTTGCATTATATCCCGCTCTGTAAAGTAAGGTCAAATTGTTTTAACCCTTTTCTCTCTTCGTAAATTTAAACGATCATTCTTTGTAATAGCCATGTGCATGCAATAATTAAGTGATATGTCCATGCAAAAACCATGTGACAAATTCCATAATACTCAATCTGTCAATAATCTATAATCTGTCAATTGAGTTCTAACGCCTCTCTCTAAAGCAGGTCAAATACCTTCTCTTGGTATATTAGTTCTGGTTGCTATGAACGGTTGTTAGGACCTTTTGGTTATTTATAGTCCACTATATTTGGAGCCCCGTCCGTCTGTAAATATATGTGCATGGCCGTAATAAACGGTGATGATCAGGAAGGTGGTCAATCGTCTCCCAACTGAGGAGCCCCGTTGAAATCTCAAAAGCTTCCACTACTTGTGAGCCTGTAATATCATCCTAAGTAGGGCGAGTGACAATTATTATGGTCAAATCTCAAGTCTAATTGTTCTCTTTTTACGTAAAATAGCTAGAATCTTGCCTTCTTTTTGCCCAAATAAGGGATATGTAGAATCGAATGCCCAAATAAGGGATAAGGTCAAATAAAGATTTTAACCTTTGAAAGCCGATAAAGTGTGCCTGCTAGCATTTTCTGGATATTTTGTTTGGTTTCATTTATTTTTTAAACACATTTATGTAAAAGTTCCCGAATGTCTCAGCTTTTACGGGATCAAAAATGGGCGAGGGAATTATTAGCCAAAAGAGCACAATTTAAGAAAAAATAAAGTGCGGTTTCTAAGGTTTTTCGAGCTTATTGCGTAACTAGAAAAAAGTTTAAAATTTAAAGTATAAGAGGAAAATTTAATGAAAATACCTGAAAAAAACAGAATATCACAATTTCGATAGGACAAGGAGACGACTCGGATAAATTACTGACCGTCGTCAGCATAAATACTTCAGCAGATCTGGTTCTGCCTATGAAGGTCACTGCACATGTGGCCGAAACATCCAGTATTTTTTGTGAATTATCGTAGCCTATTAAATGGATCCCTATTTGAACTTTTATTTATAGTCAAGTAAAGGCAGCGTGGCCTCTGAAATTATCTTCGTCAAATTTATGAGGATAGTTTGACCAAAGAAGCTTATAAACATATAAACACCCATAAGAAACATGCAAATGTTATCAACCAACAGGATTTTCTTTTACAGTGTAAAAAGCTGAGAGTTGTGCCACCTTCGCTAAAATTCAATCTACGTTTAGGCACTTTTAAGGAAGAAAAAGCTTTAATGAAGCTTATAATCGTATTTCTGCTGATGACGGTCACTGCACATGTGACCAAAAAATCCAGTATTTTTTGTTTATTGTCACTGCCTATTAAAAGGATATATTCCTATTTGAAGTTTTATTTATCGTTTAGGAAGAAAATCTTTTTGAGAGTATTCGGGAAGCTATTATGGAAAAAAGAAGAATTCAAGAGAAGGCAAAGCTGCTTAACAATGTTTAATTATCACCGTTGAAAATTAACATATCTATAAGGCATAGGCCTATAGCTATGTCATGCGATGCTTTAGCGACGGAAGTGAAAGGTTTTTATTACCCTTTAATTAGTATCGACAGTTTGGGTAAATTTAACACAGGTAAATTAAACGTTGTTGCTAGTAAAATTAAATATGTATATGACCAATAACTATCAAACAGTTCCTGGTAATCATCTTTAAGTAATGACCAACAGTAGTGTATGCCCAATTTTTTTAAACGGTCAGATAGGGAGTATATAAGTGGAGCTACTAGTCCCTCAAGACGTTATTACGCGCACCTTTGCAATCCAAGCGCAGCTCATTGATTTTAAACGGTCAGGTGTCCCTAAACAACTGGCGAGCTGGTATACGTTGCACGGCCCACCCCTGTTTTAAATGGTCAGGTGTGATATGGATGACGCAATCTTGCTACAGTATTACAAAAGTATTCAATGTATCATCATCAAATATATTGTAACGGATACTTTTACACTATTGGATATTGAAAGCGCTAGCAATGGTGAAATGGAACGTACAGTACCTAAACTAGCAGTGGAAATTACAAGGGGTTGTCGACTTACCCTATAATTGGACAAGATGTATGCAAGATATGTTATATCATTAAGCAAATTCAAGTTGGAAGAGCAATTTTGCTTTGCAGCAAAAGTGAATACGATGCATATACAGAAAGTACAAGACGGATTAAATGTTTTAGTGAAATATATTGAAGAGAACAATCTGAATCAATCTATTAAAAAGGAGTAGGTTTATTACTAGCAAAAATCTTAGTCTATAATTGGCAGTGAGAGTATCAGGATTAAAAAATAGGTGGATTTGAGAACCGAAATATTTTACGGAATCTAGTAAAATTGGAAAAACGGGTTAATTTAGATGATGATTAATTTTAGATGCTGATAATTTTAGTGGTTAATTTAGATGATAGTCAATTTTAAATGATGGTTAATTCACTGTAAATATGTTTATGACATCGGAAAACAAAATATAATAGTGCATGAAAATCACAGCTTTTGGTTGATAAATATTGTACCCGCTTCAAATTTTTAATAATTGGATTTTCCACTTTGCTCAAGAAAGTTCTAATGTCAGGCGTATAGAACGTATCCGGTAGGCCAAGAGGGTAAAAAAATCGCTATTCTTTCTTGTTTGAAAGATGCATAGCCATTGACCTGTCTTTACAGTTGATGGGCTGATGTTAACAATGAAAAGCGTATTGCTAACACGTTGAATGTTTTCGAGGAATACTGATGGTTTGTAATGGGATTTGTATTTGGACATGCAAGGGTCCAAATTGAATACATTGGTTATTTGATCATGTTGTCAGGTCTAATAGAACACTGCCATCAGGTATAATTTCCCAATAGGTTTAATATTTATTTAACGAGATTAATGTAATACTATCCTCCAATGGATTGGCGAAGATAAATTCTAAACTTACAGTATCCGTTCGGACAATAGTCCTACCTTGAGTACTGGACAAATCCAACAATGATACCATGAGTGTTCGCAATCATTTCTTCAGTTATACTAATTTCAAATAATTGTGAATCTCGATCTAGCGATTGCATTGTCAATTCATATAAAGTCCTCAAGGATTTATCAAAGGATAAAGTGTGGGGTTGAATTCCATTTACTTTACATACAAGAGAATAGGGTCCAAACAGTTCAAATTTAAGTAGAATCTACCCATGATCCAACGACGCTAGTACTTTTTAGAAAAGCCAAAGCAAGTTTTGAAGGAATTTGACCAGTGATAAATGATGAATCAGAGTAGGTTAGCTTACCCGTAGCAATATGTCATTGATTCGCGATTGTATGAGAAACGAGCAATTTGATATTATTTCCAGAGGCTCTTAATGATTTCAATAACCCAGGCAACAGAACTCATAACTTGTTGTTTTCTTAGATGAAGAATTGCCGAGGTGATAGAGACTGTTACATCGGGTGCAGTGCCAAGTACTTTTCACAAAATAAAATTGGATGGTGCGAGTTGTAGCTTTATATCAATCTTAACATTGGGAGGCAACAATTGAGGTATATTATATATCTCATGATTTAGTTTACCAACCATATGTAATCTTTAGTTGTCGCATCTTCAAGTATATTGGCAGTGCCAGTGTTCGTTTTATATTCATATCCAATAGCAATACCTCTCAATTTCTTATAGAACATTGGAGTCATCAATATGAATTCTATATAACTTGTATAATTTGAAAGATTGTTGCTCGTACTCACCAATGTTCCATTTATGTAGACGCTGATTTGTCTAAATAAATGGTCTAGTGCACAGTTTTCATAGGATAAACCCTCGACTGAACGTTTTTTTCATTTTTCATTTCTTAACAATGAAAAGCAACTCGGTAAATGTAGAAGTCGAATCTAGGACATAATCTTCACTGGAATAAATTTGAAAATAGATATTTTCAGAGAGCGGCTTTTGCAGGTAGAATTGTTCATATTAGCCATGTTTTACACTCACATCTACATTTTCTGCTTTCAAAAAATTGAGAGATGAGTTGACTGAAGGATTAGATTCTCTATGCGGTAGATATGCCATTTATAGGAAAAGAAATCCTTTTTTTCTAACAATTTTTACTTTATTTTTCTTGTTTGATGCTTTACGCTTCCGGCCTGAGTTAGACTGATGAGTAATGAGATCTTTCTTGCCCTTTTTAAACCCTTTCCACTTTGTCGTGATGCCAATCGCTCGTCAAGGGATCAGGCACTGGACCAGAGATTTTGTGAAACCGTTTCTTGAAAATCTTTCCTAGAGCCCCAATCATACAGTATAGAGGACAGAAAATCCACGGCAACCGGTGCAATGTATTTCTTAGCAACGTGCAGAGCAGAGCAAAACTGCTTAGCAAACCAATTTCTGAGACCGTGACAGGGCATTGACGAATCACCCCTGTAATAGTCCATTCGATGACCCAACTGTCTTGGTTCAAGAGTAGCAACACAGGAATCAACATCAGTACAAACAAAATGAGTTCTCTTAGCCATCTCACTGATTGGATCAAAAATGGCATGTAATAACGGCCAAACCGTTTTTCTTGATAGAGGATCACCCAATTCACTTCTTTATGTTAACTGACAGAGCTCCAAATACGAAGTGTTGGCTGGAATGTATTCAAGGTGCTTTATACTGTAGCGATGATTGTGTTCAGAGGTTTTTTGTACAAGAATGCGTAGGAGGGGAAAATTACCAATACCGACTCTAGATCTCTCGAAAAAGGATGTATAAAGAAATATTAAATTAACAGATTAGAGGGCGAGTGCATATTCTGCATAGTAACATGCTGCTTGCCACTGAAAGTTTTACTTTAATAACAAGATCTTTAAAACCCTGAACTTCACGTAAATCTCATCGAGGAATTTTTTTCAAATGAATTGGTAATGTAAATTTTCCTCTGTTCTTGTGAATATTTGAATGTGATTCTGCCTTTTTTCCGACTTGCAATAATCTTGTTAATAGCTCGACACAAATCACTCATATTGCTGTATTCCAAATGATGTATAATTGCAAAGGGGTAATCATCAGAGTCAAAATTTGCCACTGCACCCTTGTCGGAAAAGTCAAAGGGTCTTACTTTTATATCACATGTGCGATTCTTTCTTAGGATATCATATGTATTTCTAAGAACACAATCAACAAGAGTAACTTCATAGCTTCACTCATATTTAACGGCGGGGGAGAGTTTTGTCCAAAAATCGCTCGTTTTACTCAAATCTTCATAGGGTCAGAGACATTGGACATTAATGTCACATAAAATCATAAGACATTATGAATGTCTTCAGAGGTAATCCAGAAACCAAAAGCAGAGTTGTCTTTTTGCCAGTGAACAAGCAAATGTCCCCTAGCCTTGCGAGTTCTACTCTGTAATACCTTTTCAATTTGGAAAAACCCACTATTTCTAAATTTTTGCAATTCATAATCGTAAATACCACCAAGAATCTCGTCATTTTTCATATCATAAAGAGAATACGTTACAGATTTACTATCTAAGACCTTTAAAACTTTAAAAAGTTCAGTGGACCTTAAGTAATTCCCCTTTTCAAAAACATTTCTTGTTCGATTGATTGGAAAAGTATCACGAACATTAAACTTTTTCTTTCCAATCTTTTCATTAGAATACTATTTAAGGAAAATGTAAAGTGTATTGTCACTATGATGAACTTCAAGAGGACTAACATTGGACAGGGACTGATGAGGACGTTGATTATATATTAACATGATTTTATCTATATCTTGAATAAAAGCAGCAGTATTTTTCAATGTACAATATCTTGAAATTAAAAGTCGAATAATTCTTATCAAATGATCAGCCATTGCCACCTTTATTGGACTATAAGTATGATAGAGCACTGTATTATATTTCAGTAAAACCTTTTTTACACGTGGATTGACAAATTGATAAAATCCTTTACGATTTGTAACCATATCACAAATTAAATCATATAGATTATAACTTCTTCCCTGAAGTATAATTCGTTTCCGGTGCTATTGATTTGAATTCGATGATCACCACCACTTTCCAACATGAGATATGTTAATACTCTTTTACTCTGTTCCCGATAGGTGTGTGGCAGTAGATTTCCAATTGATATCACTATTGAATTCAGTTCCTTCTCCTTTGATTGTGCTGTTCTTGTTGTTGCAGATTCTTGAGGAGATGTTTCCTTTTGGGGGGGGGGGGCTTGGGAACAGTGACATCGACGGCGGGTATCTCACGATACGGTCTATGTTTGTCCACGTGACGAAGTGCATCTTGAAGTAAAACTAGCTTTTTATCATCGAAAATATTTTCATCATTAATGAATTGGCTTAGATTGTCCTCAAACTGTTCAATTGGTGAAAGGACAAGTTCTATTGGAGTCAATTTGTAGGGTTTAGCCATCTAGAGAAAAGTGTTTACAAGTCCTGCGATTATTGACAGTAAAAGTGTAAGAAAGCTAACACCCGCTTGAAGGAGACGTGTTCTTTTAAAAACTTTTCCTTTGTTTTTGCAAGCCAAGGCACGTACAGTGGAATGATGTTGCTTTGTCTGTTGTCTAAAACCTTCTGGATTAATAAATTCTTTGTCAACACCATTTTTGAGTAGGGCCTTCCTGAGTGGCGGTTTCAAAGTGCTTAGAACGGAAAATAAGTGTCTATTTTCGTTTAGTTTCTTCAGTATCATGATGGCAACTAATAGCCGTTTTCACTGTTCACTGGAAGAAATACAGTAGTTTCTTTGTCAAAAATATCTGTGACTACACGCAAATCCTTGGGTGTATTCTGATTAAAATACAAAAGAATGTCTCGTAGGGCTTATTTGTCGCCTGACTGTACGCTGAAAGTAAAAATTTGGGGGCACCTGGATATATTTGTTTATTGAGAGTTATTACAGAACTTGAATCACGAACACCTCAGTAGATAATATAGACGGTGCAGTTCAAAGCAAGGGTCCTCATACACTTGCTCTGATGAAACAGATTGTGTAGAACTAGGGTTATGGAAATGAGTTCATGATGAGAGCGAACAGTAAACAGTTGCAGCATTTCCTGTGAGAACTGCTCAATGGATTCAGCTAAATCATCAATAATCAGCCACGAGTTTGGCTCATTACTATTGAAAACATCAAGTCCTCGTATGAATTTTATTGGAATAGATGTAGCAGTGGCAAAAGCTTTTATTTGGTCATAGAACTCTAGCCAAATACTATAACAATAGTAAATTTTCTTTGATTTTTCCAAAAACATTTATTACAATTTTCAATTATTTTAGCTAAAAGTGTCGTTTTCCCCGACATTGACGGACCACAGAGAAAAGACCTGAATGGTGTTCTCAAGTGATACATACTGCTGTTGACAGGAGTTGGACTACAACTAACTGTAAATCATACTTTTCTAATGAATAAATAATAATAATTGTCGATAAATCAGCATCTACCTAGTACGATATTCAATAGCAACAACAAAAACATGTTTTTTCTTTTATTAGCAACACTTTTTGTAGAACAACAACAACAATAATAGCAAAAGAAAAGAAAAACAAGATCAATTTAATATTTTTCATTTATTGACAATAACAAGAACAAAAACAACATGTGTTTTAAATAATGCATAAACTACAGCAATAGCAAGAGCAGAACAGTTGAACATATTTGTAGACTAAGAGAATAGAATATAAAACAATATTTACAACATTTAAAAGATGAGAATCCCCCCCCTCCAGAGTCGGGCCGGGACCCCCCCCCCCCTCCCCGCCCCTACGAGGACAAAGTCCAGGCCGGGGCCAGGGCTGAAGGTTGGGACGGGCCAGGGCCAAGGACTGGGACGCCCCAACCTCCTCGGGCCGGAAAGTGCGGCCCACTGCGGCGGGAAACAAAAAATATGTGTATAATAGCAGCAGTTAAATTATAGCATTAAATGATGACATTGATGATGGCAAAAAATAGAATGTATATTATATGGGAAATTGTCCTCCAAAAAAAAAACAACCCACCAAGTAGTACTATTTTTTAATTTAAGTTAATTTATCCAGACCGAGTTGTTTTCGATAGTCCACACATTCAACTCAATCTGAAATACTGTAGTGACCATGGGGGAGTGCGTTCACACCATACTCAAGTACACAGACCTTGTCGGACATGCAAGAAATGGTATTTCTTCCACTCTAACAGTATAATTTTTAAATTCTAATGATCAAATTGCCATTACTTTTGCTCTTGGCACTAAACTACTCTCGAAACAGTTTCTGTAGACACTCATGTCGAAATTATTCTTTACAAAGTGTGTAGGCACCCCTTTGCATGCTTCTTTTACGTCCTTATCGTGTGTTTCCACACAGTATACTTTTGGACCCGGCAACACTTCATTGGATATTAAATCGCTCCCCGTCTCAGATTTTAACAATAATAATTGATTGGGGGCCTGGCATTTCACCCACTCGGGGTAGATGCTCTCATTCCAATTTGCGTCATATATCCGCAAGCTGATTTGGGCCCCATTTTCCGAATCTTTCAGTAAATTCTCGGTTTTAACTTTTAACAGTAAAGAATCTGTGCCTCCATAGTACACTTAAACTTCCCCCTCCCTTGGCCATTGTACCCTACACACATTGTAAAAGAATGACAACATGAGTGTCTTGGAAATTTCTAGTACTGAACTCCCTCCCGCAATATTCTTATTCAGAACGACATTTATCTTTTTTCTCTGTATGAGAACCATATTCGGGTCTATGAGAGTGAATGCTGTGAAGTTAGGAGCGGCGACAATTCGAGCATATTCTTGGGGGCAGGTTACGACGTCACAAGGAGATCTATTACGTATGCTTTCACACATTGTCCCAATAGCCGAACTTAAAATAAATTTATACATTTCTTTTTCAACTTTACTTTTTGCCTGTGAACGTTTACTAGCAAACGTGTCAATTAACGTTTTCAAGTAGGGTGTCTGATCAAATTGCAGGGCTCTGTTTTTATTTGAAACCCTGTAACCATTGGTCGCCATCCATTGCAATAGCACATGGTGAACAAACAATATTCTGTTTCGGGTCCAGATCTGAAATTAGTTTCTGCTCGGAGGGGTTTCAATGCTTACCCATATCCTCAAACAAAGACAAAACACGGAAAAACAAAATCTTTGACAGAATCGTCGAGCACCATTGGTAGGTGACCGTCAATTTCAAAAAATCATTCCTGGGGGAAATTTTATTCGACAGTTTGGATGTCAGGGAAATCTAAAACACAAGGGTTTTCAAGCCATTTGTAATCGCCAAACGGTAAACTATAGGGAGACAATACCGAGGGGTATAGTGAATTCAGGTCCAGAAAAACACTGTTGGACTTTACACCGTCGCCATTAACAGAGTTCTGCCTAGTTGGATCAGTTGTTAAGACGCGATCCCCGTGAAAAACATATCCCCCCTCATAGATCTTTCTACAAATAAATGTTGATCCATATCGGTGATTAGACCTATATCCTCCATACTGATTTTTAGAATTAAATCCATAACTAGGCGTGGTGTTGAAAAATAACAGCCAATGTTTTGGCCGAAATCCAAATAAATTTGGTCAATGTTGTTGCAGACAATATCTAAAAGAGCTAACACATCGCTTGCCAAGTACATTCTACAATAATCCCAACCATTTTTACAGTCCCCCTTAGCCCAAACCCTCTTGGGAAATTTTTAGTCTTCGGCAGTGCATTCACTATCAGTAAGTGAATTATATAATGTTTCAATGGGGGGGGGAGGGAGTTTCTCCTAACTTAATCTTGCACCAGAGTTGTAATAATTAAATGCATATACGCCTTTATAAGTCAGTAAGTCATATATTTCATTATCGGGAAAGCGCCGTTTAAGCAGAGGGAAACAATCAAAATTGTCACTTTTCTGCACTTGAATCAATTGGCTGAGAGCTTTGGGGGAAAAAACTATAAGAATCTAAAAAACGGATTGTATTCCAACACCTGTGCCAATTATCCACTGTTTGCCACGTGAAATCTAAAAGCAACAACTTCTCAGCTGATTTGGGTATAATATTATAGGTAAATGGTTTTTCTACCCATGGGCTATCTGCAACCCCCTTCCTGTACATACGTGCCAAAGCTGAAAAAAATAAATTTCAAATCGTAATTTGAATTGTGAATGAAAAATGGTATAAAGAACTGCTGGCTCACATTCACAATGCACGATTGATATGCTACGCCACGAAAATTACTACCCCCTAATGATATTTCCTGCCATAAATGATCATGGTCTCTCACTTTCCCCTTCCCCCCTTACCCTTTTTCCCCTAGTCCCTTTCCTCTTAGTCCCTTCTTCAAATTTCCCCTTACATGCCCAGCATATTTACCTATTTTTAATGACCAGGTAATCCCTTCCTGATAAAACATTGGGTAGTGTGTATGTCTCAAGTGGGAAATTGACCCATTTGCTGTGACAATCAATTTAGTCAATGCTTTGACGATGAAATCTTTCTCGTCCAATGTCTCAACTATTTCTAAGAGACGCATAATGTTACTGCTGTCTCTTTGCGCATGGGCATAGGAAACTGCAATAGCTTGATGTTCTTTGATGCGATTTGGATATTGGGGGTCGTTTAAATCTGTGAGTTTGGCCTCACAGTCCTAACTTATTTTATCACCTTGCATAAGTGTATTCTGAAAATTTCTAAATCGTAAAATGTCCTGGTCACCACCAACTGCCTCCACCGATTGATAGCCGTGTCTTTTGCAGTTTAACATGTGATTTTGTAGCTTTAAATCACTATGAAATCTAGACAAACACATTGGGCAATAGTAACATATGCCACACCCCTTCTTACCCTCCCCCAAAACTCTACTAATACCCTTAATTGAGTTGAAATGACCAATTTAATTAGGTTCATTAGGTGATGTTTACAACAGCCAAACCCAGTGTTTCACTGATTCAGTCGATGGTGCCCTTACTGTGAATATTACTCCCTTTTTATTAGAACGCACACCCTTTTCAAATTCCGTTTGGTACTGTAGTACTGTATCACCAATACTTAAATGCGCGTTTGCTAGTTCAAAAATATCTATTCCTTTGAATGTTACAGGAAATTTGTCTGTTAAACAAGTGAAATCTACTCGGGGGAAATCAGACCCTTTTTTCCCTTGTAGGGCCCACTGATCCAAATTTCTCTTTGTAGCTTTATCTATCAGAGGTCAGAAAGCCGATATGAGAAATGCGCACATGAATCACGTTTGGCCTGTTTCGAAAAAGATTCGTTGGACACCCTTGCATCCTTCTAATTCAGGATTATATTTTAAAACTAGACTCTTCCCCTGCCCCTCCCCTCTTAAAATAATTTTTTTTAAATTTGCATATATTTACACTTAAATTTTCAACGAATGAAACCACTGAACCACTACTATTCTCATTATAATTGTCCAGATGCGTGACAACATTGTCAACCCATTGCTTGAAAACATTCTCATAATTCCCCTAATGAGGGTGCAGCACCAACATTTCAGTGTGCACATAATGATAATAAACTTCACCATGATTTTCATTTAAATAGAAGATTTTTGAAACTATTGAGGCCTTAAAGCTGTCTCGCCCTCCCCACAGTTGAATTTGGTGTTCAAGAATGTTTGAATCTTTTCCACGTATGTATGGATAATATTTATGGGGTCACTTATAGTATTTCCTGCCATCAATGTATTGCAAGGATCACCAAAAGTTGCTGTGAAAAGGTCTATCGTATTCAGAATTGAATTTGTTTCCTGAAATTCTGGTAGCGGTAAGAATTGTATATCATCACTACCTACCCATCCCCCTCCCCAACTTTGTTCAACAATAGGGCTGGTGCGTGGAGTGAAATCCCCCAGTTCGCTTAACATAGTCTCTAACGTGTTAGACTTATGTGAATCAGTGCAAGCGAATATATTTTCTTCAATTAAATTCAGTTGAAATGGGGTTAATTCATTAAATTGGTGAGGGGAGGGATCTCATTTAACTCACAACTAAAATTATCTAAAATTTGTATGGTGTTAGGACTCAGCCAAAGTAAATCGCTCTCTAGCATATCTTATTCTGAGCTAACTTCATTGCTTTGTTCAACTGTACTATCGTCTACATCTAAAGAATTATTATCAACATTGAAAGAGTTTCCTAATAAATCATCTGTCCATTCAGGATAATTAAAAATGTTAGCAGGTATACCATCTAAATTATCAATACCATCATAACACTCCCGTACCTGAATATCATGAAATTTTATTGGCGCTTCAATTGAAACTGTTTCGTCAATGAGGTCATATAGTTCATGACTTGTTTCTTCAGGTGGGGGAGAAGGTAGTGCGTATGATATGACATCCGTTCTAACCTATAAAGAAAATGGACGCTTATTTTCAAAGTGCATAAATCACCCTTTTTTTAAAGTCGAAAATTTGATTAATAGCAACCTATATTTTCTAATCATTTAAAACATATGCATTATAATAAATAACGCTTAGTAGCAATATCCGTGTACGTATAGTGTCATTCTGTTAGATCACTGCCCCAGCCCCCCACACACACATACACATAGTTGTTGTTTAATAATAATCAAGTAGAAAGAAAAAATAATAAATATAGCATCGCATGATGTGCTTCTCTCCTTACTAAATTATGATACTCCTAAATTTGCAATATTCATTATATCATCTTAGTTTGCTTAGCAAATAATCTAGTGTAGTGGAATGAAAAATATTGAATATAGCAGCGCATAATGTGCTGCTGCTGTCCATACTAGGTTATAAATTTCATAAATTTGCCGTATTCATTATACCTTCTTAGTTGTCTTAGAAAATTATCTACGAGAAAGAAAAAATGACAAATATAGCAGCGCGTGTCCTACTGCCCATACTAAGACAATGAAAATCACACATCATAGTTTCATCTTAATCATGCAACATACTTAATAGCAGCACTTTTTAGCAATATAATAGCCATAAATTTGTAATGTTCAATATAGTATCTTAGTTTTCTTAGCAAATAATCTAGTGGAAAGAAAAATAATAAATATAGCAGTGAATAATGTGCAGCTGTCCATATTAAAATAATGAAAATCACACACCATAGTTTCATCTTAATGTACTCAAAATAAAAAGCAATTACCATATGAAAATATTTATCATAAGCAAAATCTACCCCCCCCCCACCAAAATAAAATGCATTTTTAAAACTATGGCAAATTGTAAAACTTACGAGCTATGTATACGAATATTCATTTAGTCTGCACAAAAATCAGTTAATTGCTTGTTGTTGAAGTGATTGGTTGTAAACCGGAAATACTTGTAGAAATGGTTTTGATTTAGAAATATAGGTTGATGTAATATTTGAAGGGTAGTGTTATTCCATGCCAATAATGATGTGACAAGCGCATATCATTTTTCTATTTGATCTTATAGAGTTGTCAATAGTCCCAAAAAAAGTTCCAAGGGTCCGCCTTCTTGCATATAGGCCCTTGTGTTGCCGGAGATGGTATTTACTTATTCTATATTTAACTTAGAACGTGTAACGTATTTAATTACTGAAGGACGAGTGTGATCCCCATCCTTCTTTCAGCGGGAGGGGCTTATTTTTCAAAATTAGCCTTGAAAAGAAATTAAATTATAGTTTAAAAAAAACGTTTTACAACTTTTGAGGGAAGTTTTATTCATGAAACTAGCTAAAAGTTGATAATTCTTATACACCGTCAGGTACGTTTATTTATTATAATATTGTATGGCGAATTAAATACATAAAAAATATATTTTTGTTAAGATGTTGTCAGTCTGCATTATTGCAATGCAAACACATTATTCATTAAGCATAATGTCGTAGAGCGAAAAAATCATAGTTCAAAAGAAAAATAAAATTATCAGAGTTGAAAATCATGCAGCTACACATCACTTTTTGAAGAAGTGATCGATACTAATAGGTTAGCTGGAACACACGTGAGAAGTGAAGTCTGATTAATGCTAATGAAGTAAAACACTAACTAAAAGCTGTTAATATTTTTCAACTTTGGGGGATGTTTTATTCATGAAACTAAATAAAAGTTGATAATTCTTATACACCGTTAGTTACGTTTGTTTATTATAATATCGTATGGCAAATTAAATACATAAAAAAAGGTATTTTTCATTAAGATAATGTCATTCTGCATTATTACAATGCGAACACATTATTCCTTAAGCATATGTGGCAGAGGGAAAAAATCATAGTTCAAATGAGAAAAAAATCATCAGAGTTGAAAATCATGCAGCTGCACATCACTTTTTGAAGAAAGGATCGATAAAATAGGTTAGCTGGAACAAACGCGAGAAGTGAAGTCTGATTAATGCTTATTAAGTAAAACACTAACAAAGAGCTGTTAATATTTTTCAACTTTTGGGGGAAGTTTTATTCATGAAGCTAGCTAACAGTTGATAATTCTTACACACCGTTAGGTACGTTTATTTATTATGATATTGTATGGCAAATTAAATACATAAAAAATATATTTTTCATTAAGATAATGTCATTCTGCATTATTGCAATGCGAACACATTATTCCTTAAGCATATGTCGCAGTGGGGAAAAAATCATAGTTCAAATGAAAAAAAAATTATCAGAGTTGAAAATCATACAGCTGCACATCACTTTTTGAAGAAAGGATCGATACTTATCGGTTAGCTGTAAAACACGCGAGAAGTGAAGTCTGATTAATACTAATGAAGTAAAACACTAACTAAAAGTTGTTAATATTTTTCAACTTTTGGGGGAAGTTTTATTCGTGAAACTAAATAAAAGTTGATAATTCTTATACACCATTAGGCACGTTTATTTATTGTAATATCGTATGGCAAATTAAACACATAAAAAAAGAAATTTTTCATTAAGATAATGTCATTCTACATTATTGCAATGCGAAACACATTATTCCTTAAGCATATGTCGCAAAGGGAAAAAATCATAGTTCAAATGAAAAAAAATTATCAGAGTTGAAAATCATTCAGCTACACATCAATTTTTGAAGAAAGGATCGATACTTATTGGTTAGCTGAGTGAGGTCTAATTAATGCTAATGAAATAAAAATCAATATGAGGAAAATATAATAGTTTAGAAGAAAATTTGGACTATATATTTGCACATTAGGGGTGGGGTAAAGCATAGCATATATTAAATACGCAATACCTTACCAGACAGAGGAAACTTAAAGCTAATTTAGTAGGTTTCAATAAGCGCTTTTGGATACAATATCTTTTAGGAGTTCCAATTTGTTTTTAAAGTATTTTTCATCCTTTCTTTATTTTGTTAATTAAACTGGTCTTTTTTTCATGTGTCTCCAAAATAATTCAATGTTACCCAAATATCTCCATTAATTATTTATAAATAAAACTTACGTTATAAATTTGCGTAACAATATCATCAAAATTCTCCATTTTATCTGGTGTTTGTTCCTCAAAGATTTAAAAAGAACTGCTATCTTAGGTTGAAGCGTAAACAGTATAAACAATGTCTCAAGGTGAAATTGTGACATAACAGATAATACGTAGGTTGATTTCGACAAGAAAATTCCGTAAAATTCAAGCTAATCGTTCCCAGAAGTCAGGTCTGATGTAACACCAGGTCGGATTCAATGGAAATTGTGGCTGTGACATCACTTCGCCCTGAAATTAGTATGACCCCTACTGTAGTAGTAATAGTAGTATTAGTAGTAGTAGTAGTAGTAGTAGTAGTAGTAGTAGTAGTAGTAGTAGTAGTAGTAGTAGTAGTAGTAGTAACAGTAGTAGTTGTCTCAGTAGTTGTTGTAGCAGAAATAGTAAAAGTAGTAGTGGTAGAAGTAATTGTCAGAGGAGTCATAGTTGGGGCAGTTTTAGCAGTAGTAGTAGTTGCAGTGGCTGTAGTAGTACTTCTAGCGCTAGTAATAGTAGTGGTCGTTGCAATAGTTATTGTCATAATAGCAGTCAAAGTAGAAGTAAGCTCTTAGTATATTTTTGCTAGTCAAGCATCCCTCTAAACCTGTTCTGAAAGTTTCAAGTTAATACCCTAGTCTGTCAGCTCCTGATATATAACTGACATGCCTATTTCATACCCTGCATACACCTGGTGTATCAAACAGTTCGTGGTAACGAACTGTAAGTAAGGAGCGACCCGGCTCAATGGTAACCGAAACTCTAGAAAACGGGTTTTTGATACCAATAGATATATCAAAAGAATCAGATTTCAATGCTGATTTCAAATATATAACTTTCATCAAGTTTAGTGCTACCCATCAAAAGTTACGCGCCTGAGAAAATTTGGCTGATTTTCAAAAAAAGGGGGAAAGACCCCCTAAAAGTTATAGAACCTTAATGAAAATCACACCATCATATTCAGCGTATCAGAGAACCCTACTGTAGAGGTTTTAAGCTCCTATCTACAAAAATGTGGAATTTTACATTTTTTGCCAGAAGAAAGATCACGGATGCGTGTTTATTTGTTTGTTTGTTTGTTTGTTTGTTTGTTTTTTTCCCCAGGGGTGATCGTATCGACCCAGTGGTCCTAGAATATCGTGGGAGGGCTCATTGGAACGGAAATTAAAAGTTCTAGTGCCCTTTTTAAGTGACCAAAAAAAATGGAGGGCAACTAGGCCCCCTCCCACGCTTATTTTTTCCCAAAGTCACCCGATCAAAATTTTGAGATAGCCATTTTGTTCAGCATGGTCGAAAATATGATAAATATGTCTTTTAGGATGACTTAATCCCCCGAATTTCCCAGAGGGAGGGCTAAAAGTTATGAACTTTACCCAATGTTAACATATAGTATTGGTTATTGGGAAGTATACAGAAGTTTTCAGGAGGTTTTTTTTTTGGTAGTGGGAGGGAAGGGTGGGTCGGTGGTTATGTTGGAGGATCTGTTCATGAAGGAAGTTTTCATGGGGGAAGGAAAATTGCCATGAAGGGGGCGCCGGACTTGCCAGCATTATTTATTGGTTATTGGGAAGTATACAACCATTTCCAGGAAGGATTTTTTCTGGAGGGGGGGGGGGCTAGACGAGGGGGTTAATCTGGAGAATATTTCAGTGGAGGATGTTTCTTTGGGGTAAGGGACATTCTATGAAGGGGGCGCCGGATTTCCAAGCATTATTTAAAAAACGATCAGAAATTAAATAAAAAAAAACAAGTTTTTTCAACTGAAATGTAAGGAGGAATATTAGAACTTAAAACGAACAGAAATTATAACGTATGTGAGGGGGTTCTCCCCCAAGTCAATAACTCGCTCTTTACGCTACAGTTTTTTTTAGTGCTTTCAAAAGAGCTATCTATTCTAATTAAACGGCCTTTGTGATTCAGGGGTTTGTGAATCAAAATTTTTTTTAACTTTTAACGTAAAGAGCGTGGTATTGACTAAGGGGAGAGCCCCCTCATATACGTAATAACATATACGTAATAAAAAAAAACAACAAAAAAACAAGCGATACGGCTCAATAGTAATCGAAACTTTTAAAAACGGAATTTGATGTCAATAAATGTATCAAAAGAATGTGTTTATAATGCTGATTCTAAATATATAAATTTTATTAAGTTTAGTATTACTCATCAAAGGCTACGAGCCTGAGAAAATTTACTCGATTTTTTAAAGAGGGGGGAAACATCACCTGCATTAACTAAAAAACGATCAGAAATTAAAAAAAAAAGACAAGTTTTTTTAACTGAAAGTAAGGAGCGACATTAAAACTTAAAACGAACAGAAATTATTCTGTATATGAAAGAGACTGTCCCCTCCTCAACGCCTCGCTCTTTACGCTAAAGTTTTTTATTGTTTTAAAAAATAAAGTTGTGAGACAGAGTCAAACTTTAGCGTAAAGAGCGAGGCGTTGAGGAGGGGACAGTCTCTTTCATATACAGAATAATTTCTGTTCGTTTTAAAATTTAATGTCGCTCCTTACTTTCAGTTTAAAAAACTTGTTTTTTTTAATTTAATTTTAAAAAGGATCAAGATCAAACAAACCCCGTTTTCCAACAACAAAACCTATGTGTATAAAATTAGCAGCTTGCATTGTTTATAGCCCTTTGCTCCATGGGCTGTCGGGGATCGTTTTATTCCCGGAGGTGTTATTTGACTTTTCAGCTGTTTGGAACTAAATCTTTATCTTGAAATTTGATCTGCCCTGGGTATATATAACTCTGGTTTTACACATTAACCATACAGGTATTTTATTTACTATTTTTTTTTCATATGAACTAAGAGCTACCGAAGTATTAAAATTTACTTACGCTACATAATGATTGTCTCGTAATGCACGAAACATATCTTTGTTGTTTTGGTACAAAACATTTTCATCTTCAAGGAAGACCCAATTTACAAATGAAGAGGATCGGCTATTTTTGCCACTAATGATACCTATATCTTGTAAATAAATTCTAACGTTCAGCCTGCTTCAGTTTGCATTCTCTTTTGTACTTCGATTTATTTTTAAAGACAAAGCATTGATTTAAATTATCTTTTAAAAATTGATTATTTTATTGTAATCTTTATGCGTGTTTAATCCTTATGCGGTAAATAAATTATATATATAAATAATATCATCATTATTGTTGTTCTAATTTTAAAAGAAATAATCTTAATAAATGTAGACATTCTGATGCCTCTGTTACTTTGGATCTTTATAACACAGTTTCTTGTTCTGTGGTTTAGTATACGTTTTTCACAAAAGTCCTTTATTTTTTTACAAAAGTCATATAAACCAAAAAATTACTGGTTTTAAGTTCTTTGATAATAGTTAATCATTTTTTATTATTTCTAGGCGCCAAAAACGGTTTTGCAGCATCAAATGCACTGTCTACAGAAGGTGCAACATTTGGAAGAGTTAAATCAATAAGCTCAGCAAATATTACACCATTTCACTCACAACCATTGGAGGACATTAAGGAGGCATCACATTCAGGTTCCAATTAAATGCCCTAAGAGTTTGTTGACGCCAGAAGAGAGACAACAAGAAAAGCGAAAAAGAAGCAACGAAGCAGCAAAAAGATCAAGACAAAATAGAAGATGCAAAGAATTATTGGTTCTTGAACGGTTAGAACTGCTTGAGAAAGAAAATAGACAGCTTAAATTTAAACTTCACAAAACGGAAAAAGTACTAAAAGCTGCAAATCTCACTTACGATAATATATAATTATGATGTCAACTATTATACTTGTAAATTAAAGGAGGGTTATTAGACCCATGGCTCTTATTCAGGAAACTCTGAGTATTTTTTCCAACCACCGATGATTTATCACGACTCTCGGAAAATATCAATGCTAATATAGTGAAAAACACTGTGTGAATTTACATTACAGTAGATCTACATTTTCCAGTATTACGTTTCAAATTGTGAAAAAGAGATTTTCTTTGCTTTTAAATACATTTTTCAAACAGTAATGCGTGTTTGGAGGATGAGAATAAAAAAAGGGAAGATCCAAATGTCTGGACGACCAAATTAAGATCGACATGGGAGGGTTAAGTAAAAGAGTGAAGAAACAAAAAGGAAAAGGAAAGTGGAGAAGTAAATGTTTACGTCAAAAAAGAGAAATTGTCCAATGTGATAACTCTTGGCTATACCGGTGTGTGTATAAATTATTGATGCTTATACAGAGTTCTCACTTTTATATTTTTGCAAACCCAAAAAGCCAGCTGATGAGTTGGATTCCTAAAGCTTAACGATATCCAATAACATTGAGCAGGCGAAGCCATATCCAATCCAATCAAAGTGGGGGTGGAGGGCTATCCAATCAAATGTTATGGCATGGTGCGAGATTGCGTGGGCGGCTAGTTTTGTTAGATAGTATTAGATAGTGGGTAGTTTTCTGTTATAGCGCCTATGTTATATCACCTATGTATATAGAAGCTAAGCAAAACCTGTTTCTTCGTTAGTTTCTTTCAGCTTAGAGACAAACAAAGAAAAGTAGCAGAATTGATAGGAAATATGCAACTTGGGTTTTATGTTTGCCCAATAGGGGGTGGGGGTAAAGTATTTGGACAGTGGAAACAATTCTTAGTTCATAATATGCAGAACAATTTTACCTAATACATTTTGCATGCAGACCCGCCATATTTCACCCCCACCCCTCCTAATGTGCAAATACGGAGCCCAATTTTGTTAATGAAGTATTATATTTTCATCATATTTTGTGATTATTCATTAGAATTAGCCAGAAAAACAGGCTCTACTTAGCTTCTATCTGCATAGGCGCTATAACATAGGTGCTACAACATAGCCGCTATAACAAACAAGAACCAGATAGTGTTTGATAGTATCTCAATATTTTGCCAGGAGTGAGATATCTGGTGAAGTCTAATAGACAATTTGTGATGTGTATGCTTTTGATTCAACTTACACCTCTGAATCTTTTTTTTCGACAATGACTTGCCCGAAATCGATTTGGAAAGGCTTAATGAAAGAGTGGATAAACAAATACTTTACAAAGAGAAAAGTATATTTCCTATGTGTTTTATTTTCCATATTTAATATATTTTTGTGAATTTTTTTTGCTTATACTAGATTCTATGCAATATACACTTGTTATTATAATTGCTTATTTATTTTAATAGCCATCCTTAAAAATATAAGACAGAAAAAACAGAATTAAAAATGACAGAATTAAAAAAAGCAGACAGAATTACCAAAAGACAGATAAGACAGAATTAAAAAAAGAAAAAAACTAAGCATTTTAGAATTCATACAACTCCAACACTAGTATGTCAGAAGCGGTTTCCAAAGATGGTCCAGTCTTTGTTGGTGGGAAATAGGCACAAAAAAATTCTTTGCTACATTGATAATGTGGTCAACACCTTTAACTTGTTTTACTAGATAAAAACTTAAAAAAATGTTTCATAAAATAAAAGAAAACAAAACCAAGATCTGGCTTCTCTCAATTTGTTAATAGTTTCCAAAAAGGTAGTGTGCCAATAATGGGGTACGGTAGAAACGCAACTTGGTTGAGTGATTAGATTAGAAATGATTACATTATCTGTCAAACGAAATAAAAACATAAAAAGATGGGTATAATATTCGAATAAGCCATTAGAAAAATAACCAGACAACCTTTTTTATATAGACTTGAAATTATTCAAGAAAAAGTAAACAGATACATTATTTTAAACCAAGATGAGCAAAAATAAAATTGAACAACATTTCAAACGTAAATCGACTATTAATCACTATCAAGAGGTATATGAAATCCAACACGAACATAAAGTAAAATAAACAACCAAGTCAAACTTAAAACTAGCATAACATAACGAAAAGCAGAGCTAATGTCCCCTGGACCTGCTACAGACCATACCTTAATTCTATGGTGTTTAGCAAAAAGGGGAAAAGTCATTTTTTTTTAAATGAGTTACAAACACTAACCGATTTCGCTCTTTATTATCTACAATTTGGTCTAATCGTTCGGGTAATAAGTTCGATTTTGGCTGAGATAAGTGAGGCTAGTAGTGACACTAAAATGACTTTAAAGAAAGCCATAGGGGATATACGTGAAGCTGCTAATCCCTCAAGACGCTGGTATTATTTATTATGTAACCTCGGTGTTACATAATACTTTAGGGGGTGTTTTTTCTTCGAGATATCTTTGGATGTTATGTAATAGAGTTACTAATGAAAATATTTAAAAACCTACGGGTGTTTTAAGAACCTTCAGTTCCTGCCAGTCAAGTCGGAAAACCCCTGATGTAAAAAAATAATTTTAGTCCAATGTTTACTTATGTAGATGACATAGTTTTTTTTTATGTGGAGGGTTACACAAGCCTTTGTTTGGATTCTCAAATTTTATTTTCATTGCTTCTAACACAAAAAGGTGTCCCGTCATCTATTAGATTTTCAAGAGCAACAAAGGGACCACGTTAAGTGGTCTAGATATCTATTGATTTTTCATATCGTTTTGCAATAGTTTGTTATCTTTAAAGTGGGTAATGGATCAGGTAATTTCTTTTTTTCCCTTCGGCTCTAAAATTCGTATTCAAACATGCAATTTCATCAGTCTAGCTTTCGAGAAGACTCGCGAAACAAGATTTTTAAAGAATGATATGATCCGAGCATATTTGCAGGTAAGGCTCTAAGCACATTAAGGATAGCCCTGACCTCCTCATCCTCCATAAAAAAAGGGGGGGTATACCCAAAATGAAACTGATATAATTCACTATATGTAAATTATAAGTAAAAACGTAACCCCTCCCCTATCAATGCATGGCTCTATCACTGATAAAATAATTTCATTTTATCACGTTAAATACATTTGCCGTCAAAATATACTTCCTCTATTCCAAATTAATTTTCAAAAAAATTCTACAAAATGACTTTTCAAACAAAATAAAGATATTGACCATTAAACCAAAAATTAACAAAAATAGAATCAAATAATCTACCAACCATACAACTACCACAAATCAGTATTAATAAATAAATGAAAAACTCAAAACGAGCAGAAATTAATATGAGTAGGGTTCAAAACCCTTATGCTTTCTAAAAAAAAGATTATAATTTATACTATACTGAAAAAATTCGAATGAATGTGCATTATCGGTTTAATATAAATATACTGAGATTGATTCCTTAAAATCGTAATTAATTTTTGATTTTTTAAAGTTATAAAAGTAAAATATTTGAAAGATTTTTTTTAGTAGAGTTGAAACTAAACTTACAGCCCTCGTCCTCGGGCTCTGGTGGTTTGTATCAACCTCAAAAGCCTTGTTATATGACATTTAAGTATTATAGTAATTGCCGATTCTGCCTCACCTATCCCTTCCATTCAATTTACATCATTTCCAGTTCATTTTACATCATTTTAACATAAAATATTGCAAATTTTGAACATTTTCTTTATCTACATTCAAAATGAAAACAGGTCCTTGGCAATCAAATTTAGTCTCATATTTATACTTTTTCACATTAGGAACACGGGTGATCAAAACAGTTCTTATGAAATAAGAAATTCTTACTATACTACTGATAAAAATGTAATAAGTTAATATAATTTAATCTTTAGTGGATTTTTCAATATCAATATATAAATAATATCTCAATATAAATAATTATCTCTATTATTTTCTTTTTATAACCTTTAAAATCATAGCTTTATCTAATTCTTTAACTTATTTTCAAGATCAGATGATTTAGAATCAGTTCTGTAAAAATCGTTGATAAGGAGTAAGATGAATAATCTTCATTATCATCAGTAAAATCACTTTTAAAATCTTCTTGTAGATATTTATATCCGTTTACTCTCAATTCAATTCTATTAGAGGTTATATTCCCATTCACAATTGAACGATCCATTAATGATCAGTGAAAAAGTATTTTAGCAAAATTTATTGTAATATTAGGAACTTTAGTACCTTCAAATCACTAATAAACCGAAATATATAATTCTCTTTCAAAACAATAACAAATTTCATTGTTGCTAGACTGAATGATATAATGATTGGGCATCGATTTAGGTATGAATTGAAATAACGAGTTATAAAATAATTTAAACCCTCAACCTATTCATCATACAACCTATTGGGCTTAACAACGTTAAAAAATTCATCACTATTTTTTCCCTTGTATTCAAACGTTTTGTTTTTAAATTGATCACTAATGTTATACCATGAATATCATAGTGTACATTGAGTTAAAGCTATTTCATAATCAGACTTTCGATCTAACGTGATCGGATTACTTGTATAAGACTGTTTGATTTCACTTTTGTTACCGCTAATGGTAATCAAAACTATTTATTAGAAAATTAATTTTATTCATAAAATTTCAATTTCGAGATTGTTGTTGTAAATAGTATTATAGTAATTTTTCTTAATAATTTTATTTTTGAATAGTGAATCGAGCAGGTCAATAGCTTCATTTCTTACTTCATCAGATGTATCTCCAGCAGCTCTGCTACCTAGAAAATTATATAACTTTTTAATCCTATCATTTGCGTTCATGTAAATTCAAGTTCCTTGCTCAGGTTGTATTACATCAAAGCTATCTTTAATAGCTTTTAACTTGTGTCTATGGATTTTTAAGAATTGAGACTTTTTTTCTAATTATTTTTTCTCAGCATTGATCAGTATTTTTTCATCTTTCCTCCTCATCTTTGATTGAGTGTTCCTGATTTATCTATTGAATCTTTTACATATTGATAATCTTCTAAATAATGACTAGGCATTTGAAATTGGATCCCTTAGGATTATAGTCCTTATTTATTTGTCTCAAAAGCTCTTTTTCCTAGAATCGGCATTAGCAACGAAATTTGGTTTATTTGGTGAATTTGGCTTGTTTTGGACTAGCTTTAAAACTTAATGCGTTGCTTAAAGATTTATCCAGTCGTTGTAATCGTCTTTTTAAATTAGTGAGATTTCCATGACATTTAATCAGTTATCGTATTAGTATTTTTATATTCTGCTTCAACGATTGGAGCACCCGACTTTTCATCATAGTCGCAAAATCCAGCTTGATGTAAGGAGCTTTCTTGAACTGTATTTCTTTGTGTTTCTCTACTTTTCACTATACTCGCCAATAACTTATCCAACTTTATAGGATCTATTTATAGAATGAAAGTTTTATTGAATAGCTTTCGAGAGTTTTTTTCGTAAAATCCACCAATAATGAGTTCACGTCTTTTATTCTTAATTGTGTAGTTGGGTATGTAACCTCTATCAAAAATACCCTTCATTTTATTAATTCTAACCAAATTACCAACATTGAATTTGTTTATGGATGGTTTTTGAATTTCGACATAAGGAAATAAATTAGTGTACACCTTGTTTTCACTTCCTTTTTTACTCGTTTCTAAAGTCTTCATTTTGATGGATCGATTATAAGAATTGTTATAATTGTTAACGAAATAGGGTTCTTTACCTTTATCTGTTTGTAATTTTTTAGTTTTTCTATTTTTCAATAAATCCGTGAGCAAATAAATAATTTCCTTAACCGTTTTATCCTTTAAAGGAATAAACGAAGCATATTTACTAAAGCAATCGAGTAATGTAAGAATATAATTAAAATTTTTATGTTTACTTCTATACTGCTGCACATCAGCCAAATCTGCTTGCCACCGATCATCTACACTCGGAATGTAAACGCGTCTTCTTTTAAATGTTTGATAAGCTGGACGGTGTAAAGAATAACTATTTTGATTTTGCAATACTTCCTTTATTTTAGTTTTTGAAACAGTAAATTTATTTTCTTTTAATCTTCTATGTAAATGATCAATCCCTGAAAAGTTTGAATAAGAGACTTCTAAAAGTTGGGTTTTCTATGCTACTCTTACCAGTACAAAAACCACTTCCTTTTATCCAGGGTTTTTGATCATTGCTTCCTTTTTAAAAAAGATCTTTGTTGCAACCACAAAACCTACAAATACCTTTAATAATTGGTACATCATTTCTTTTTGAAACTGTTTAAGTTAAAGAATCGGTCGCAGTAACCTTTTACAACGCATATAATAAATCTCCATTTACTAACGATTTAAATTATTGAAAAGATTTTAATTATTAAACATGTTAATAAACACTAAAAGATGTCCATATTCTCAAGAAAGTATCAGGAATAGTAAATAAAAAGCAATAAAATTCATTTGAAATGACTATTTTTAAGATTTGGATTTTTTTAAATAAAATCAGCTCTAAATAAATTGCAGATACTGTAGAAGTGATTAAAAGTTGTTTTGTAACGAAAATCCATATTCATCAAGATAAAAAACAAACTATCGCGTTGCACAATTCATGAATTACGCGTAGCAGCGAGACTATTTGATATAAAAGCTGCTGGTAGAAAAGATACATTAATGAATAAAATAAATAATCATCTTAATAGTAAAATATTACTTGAAGATAATCTAATTGAGTTAGAAATAATGCAAAACGTCGAGATGATAAGAAACCCTATAGATTTTATTGTATTTCGGATTTAAAAACAAGGTTAGAAAATAAAATAATAGAAAAGAATAAAAGTATTTCAGACCTAATATGAGAAACACTATGAGAAATGAAGATAATATTGAACTTAAAAAATTTTTTAAATAAAAACATATTTCATATGCAGGGAATTATAATGAAGTGAAGAATAAATTTAAAAAATATTTAATAATGACATAGAAATAAATGAAAATATTGTTGATAAAAAAAGAAAATTCATTCGAGATGTAACTGGTAGAACGAGTATTAAAAAAGAACAGAATATTGATATTGCAAATTCATTTATAAATAAGAAAAAATACTAAAAGTTCCAGGTGTTCCAGAGTATATGTTTAAAGAAGTAGAACACGATAACAATTCAAGTATTCAATGGATTAGGAAACATTTTTTTACAGTTCGTATTTCAATGAATGCAAATGGAGCTGATTTTGGATCACTTTTTGACTTAGTTACAGAGATAACTAAGAGATAGTTACAGAGGTCAATTTACAAAACGTGTAATGTTTTGTTCTCAGAAGGATAATGAAGGACTCGAAACTATCCATTATCAAAGCTATTCCTGGATTTTTAATAAAAACAGTGACATCAAACACAAACATTTAAATAGTAATAACAGGAATATACATACATTAGTCATAAGGAATAGACCTAGATCAGGCTTAAAATTTGAAAGAGTCGTTGGAATAGATTACAGAATGACAAGATTACCAAATTATATGGAAAATTGTAAAGAACTACCTGAATTTGTGAAAAAAAAAGAAAAATTTATTCATATAGAAAATAATGATAGTAAATGCTTTCTTTGGTCAATACTCGATTATCTTCACCCAGCAAATTATAGAAATATTGACAGACAATTAAAGTATAAACCCTATGAAAATGAATTCAACTTTAAAGGGATTTCTAATTTTCCTATGGACATTCAAGATATTATATGAATTTGAAAACAAATATAATATTAAAATTGGTTCATTTCAAATAAGAAGAAGAGTGGTTAGAGCTCATATTACTAAGGCTATGATCTATTGAAAAACTGATACAGTTGTGTTTAATTTACTCTATTTTGATAATCATTATGTTTTAATTAAAGATTTAAGTAGATTACATGCATCTCAAATAACTAAAATGGACATAAAAGTCATCTATGTATATTCTGTAGAAAACGCTTTAATGAACAAGAGGAATTTGAAAAACATAATTAAAAAAAAGTTGTAAGGATCCTGACATCATTATGCCCGAATCAGGATCTACAATTTAATTGGAAGTTTAGCTAAACAAATGAAAGTACCCTATTGCATAATATCCGATTTTCAATCGTGTAACGAAGAATTTAATAAAAAAAAAGATAAAAAGACAAGTAAAGTAGAAGAGCAAAAGCCATTTGCTTATGGATTCCAAGCACGTTGTTCTTTTGCTACAACACAAAATAAGTTGTCATATTTTTTGAAAAGGAAATAGTATATAATAATTCTCATTTAGATCACGATCATATGACTGGTAATATACGTGGATTTACTCATGCTGAATGTATTATAAGCCTTAGAATCCCTGGACATATCCCTATTGTAATGTATAATCTTTCAAAATATGACTCATTTATTTATTAGAGAATTAGCACCGGATAATTGTATTTTTGATTCAGCGGAGATTTGTATATCGTTTAATAAAGATATAACTGTTAATATAACTCAATATGAAATGCGTTTTTATAGATTTACTCCATTTTATGGCTTCATCGTTAGATAGGCTTTCTGAAAATTTAGCTAAATCTGAATATAAAGTAAATTGTAACTGTTTAAGAAATAATTTTAAGTATACTTCTTATGTATTTCAAAATACTGAAGAATTTAAAGAAATAATAAAGAAAGGTATTTTCCTCTATGAATATATTCAGAGCTATGGAAAAACAAATGATACAAAACTACCTTCAATAGAAAAGTTTTATTTTAGATTAGCAGGGAAAAATATTTCTGACAAAGATTATAAAACAGCAAAATCTATTTGGAAATTATTTTAATGTAAACATTCTTAGATTATACTAAATTATACCTAAATAGCGATTTTTAATTTAATCAGATGTTGTTGAAAATCTTAAAAATGTATGTTTAGATAAATATGATCTAGATTCACTACACTTCTTCTTAGAACCAGGATAACAAGGGAAGAATTATCAAACACTCCAAAACCAAAATTCCCTTATTTTCTGATGAAGATATGTATACCATCATTGAAATAGAAATAAGAGGAGTTGTATCTCAGTGTATGAAAAAATATACCAAAGCTAATAATAAATAAATGAAAAGAATAATAAAACACAACCCTTCAAATTATTTAATGTAGTTAGATGCTAATAATTTATAAGGTTAGGCAATGTCAAAAAATTTTACCTGAAAAAGATTTTACATTTATTAATATACCCAACCATTTAAAACAAAACCACACCTCAGACTATTACCAACAATTAAAAGATTATGCTCAACCAGAAATTAATAAGGATAATGTGGGAGCAGTTTATCAGGCTGATTTAGAATATCCGAGAGAGTTAAACATTTTACATAAAGGTTTACCACTAGCTCCTGAACAATTTCAATATTAATTAAGTACAACTTAAATAATAAAATAAATTGTGTTTTGCATTATAAGAATTTATAATTTTAATTAAAACATGGCTTAGCATTGAACAAAGTACGAAGAATACTAGCATTTACTGAGTCACCCTATTTAAGAGAATATATCAATCAAAATACTAAATTACGACAAAAGGGAATGAATGATTTCGAGAAAGATCTTTCTTAACTAATGAATAGTGCTTGTTTTGGGAAAACCATGGAAACTCTTAGAAAAAGAGCTAGTTTTGAAATAATCCCTAGTAATGAAGAAAGACAAAAAACTATTAAAAAACATAATATTAAATCTGAAATTATATTTAGATTTACATTTTCAGTAGCTAGAATGACTAAATCTAAAATAAAATTAAATTAACCTATTTACATTGGATTCTCTGGATTGGAGTTATCCAAGTTACTGATTTATAAATTTCATTATGAATACATGAAACCAAAATATAATGAGAACATTGATTTATGCTACATTGATACGGATAGTTTTATTTATGATATTCAATCCGAGGATTTTTTTTGAAGATATTAAAGCTGACCTTTGAGAAAATTTTGATACTTTGGATTATTAGAAAAATAATCCTTATAACTTCCTGCAGTTAATAAAAAGTAATAAGTATGATGAAGAATGAATTATCTGGAAGATTAATGTCAGAGTTTGTAGGTTTAAGATCAAACGCTTATTTAAAAGAAGGTGACGATGAAACCATAGCAAAGAAAAAATGAAAGGTATCAGGAAAATATCATTAAAGATAAAATAACATTGCAGAAATACAAAGATGCATTGTTCTTAAAAGCGGAAAGCTTATTAGAAACTCAGTATGCTTTAATATCAAACAAACATAGAATGTTCTTAGAAAAAAAATAAAAAAGCTCTAGACCCCAATAACACTAAAATAAAAGTTTTTAAAATAAAATAAACACGGTACACTGGTGATTGTTTCCCTTCAATGTATAAGCTAGTTAAGGTATTATTAAGCTAATTAAGGCATTACAGTTAAACTAATGATGTATTAAATTTAAGCTTCGTAAATAAAGTTAAGCTATAAGCTTCAAAGCTATAAGCTTCAGATCTATAAGCTATAAGCTTCAAAGTTATAAGCTTTAAATCTTTTTGCTTCAAAGCTATAGGCTTAAAAGCTATAAGCTTCAAAGCTATAAGATTGAAAGCTATAAGTTTCAAAGTTCTAAGCTTCAAAGCTATAAGCTTCAAAACTATAAACTTCATAGTCGAATTTTACTTAACAAAAATTTTAACCAAGTAAATGGATCGAAAAGCACCTATTAAAGTATATGAATGTGGAAAAAATAAAAGATCGTTTTAGAATAAACATCTGCTAGCACCTCAATGGTTGTTTCGATTTTTAATTTGTGGAAACTCTGGATGTGGTAAAACTAATTTACTCTTGCTTTATGATTACTTATAATTTCAAAAATTGTATCTGTATGCTAAAGATCTTAAAGAATATAAATATAAAGATTTAATGCTAAACTTGAATGCCATGGAAGAAAAAAACTGACATGGATATTTTGATTGCGAAGTGTCAAAATTAATTATCTTTGATCATTTTTTAAGAGAAAAAGATCAGAAAAAATATAAAATTCATTCGTGAGAGGTAGAAAACGAAATACGTCAATAATCTATATTTTCCAGAGCTATTTTGATACACTTCAAATTATGCGATTAAACTGTAACTATTTTGCCTTTTTCAAGCGTTGTAATCGAAAAAAGATTGATAGAATCAGACAAAACCGTGCACCTGACTTGAGAAAAGAAAAATTTATCTCCTACTTCAATCAAGCAACAAAGAATCATGGATTTTTACTAATTGACTTGAAAACAAATGATGAATCTCTCAGATACAGAAACAACTTAGATATTTACTTAATAAAATTTGTGTAGATTAAATGAATAAGTTTGGAAGCTTAGGAAGTAAATATTGGAAGCATACAACTAACCAAAGCAGATTACTGGATGAGGATGGTAATCTTGATTTACAATTTAAGCGATTAATTAATATAAGTGATACAAAATCAGAGAATGATACTATGAATTTACAATATGTAAAAATTATTTTAAATGCTTTCAAGAACGAAGTTGTTAATGAACAAATTCTTACAAATCAGTATATAAGTGAGGATATTAATGGATTAACAAAAATATATCAATCATCTTACAATATATTGACTAGATTTGATGACATTGGACTATTAGTAAAAAATATCTTAAAAGTAACAAAAGAAGATATTAATGTAGAAAATAGAAGAATTAGAAACGTTGAAAACCCAAAAAATGTTGCAGATGCAGTTAATCTTTCAACGTTATTGGTACACTCAAAGGGTTTTATTCTGTTATCTGATCGCTAAGACAATTTTTAAAATGTTATAATAAATATACTTTAAAAAGACCCCGATGAAGCATTTAAAAAGAGAAGGAAAGGAAGGTTGAAGTAAAATTCAATCCTATGAAGTCTTTTGAAAAGAGTGCTACGAAAATCTTAACGTTGGAATTTTATCTATAAAAATAATTCTCTAATAAATAGAAGAATATACAATCTATTTATCAAAATTTCAAAAATAAAAATACAACGTGTTTTGATGTAAAACAAAAATATAAAGGGCGAGTTATGCTTACGGAAATGAATGAGCGAGAAACTGTTAAACTATTACTTCATAAAAGACAGGTGACTAATATTTAAAAATACAAAAATGAAAATAAAGGATGTGATATTTATTTATCCTATAAACATCTGCTTTAAAATCATCCAAGAGTGCCGTTCTCATCTCTTCTCGATAAATTTGAAATCAATATTAAAGCTGATTTTATTGAATACACAATTCATTTATCTCCTCCTCAAAAAATTAAAATTAAATTCGCGTTTTAAGAAAAAAGGAAATTTCCGAATTCGAATAGAAAAGATTATTGCTGGTAAGGAACCTGTTAAACTATGGCTTAAGAGAAAACAAATTGAACAAATCGAGCAAGGAAAAATAAAGAACAAAAATGTCTATCATAAAATATCATCAACTGGTTCAAAATGGTGGCTTACTTCCATTTTTAATACCATTAGCAGCTGCATTAGGTAAAGCTGCTCTAACAAGTGGTGCAGCTGCATTAGGTACATATGCTGGAAAGAGAATTGTTGGTGAAATTACTGATTCTTCAAAAGCTAAAGGTTTAACATTACCGGGGACTTTACCGAAGGGTCGAGGTTAAAAAGGGGTACTATCCCATTATCCGGGCCTTTCTAAAATGTCAAGTTTGGTTAATGCTAATGAAATAAAATAAAACAGGAGGAATATATAATAGTTTATAAACAAATTTGGGCTATATATTTGCACATCAGGGCGATGGGGGGTAAATAATTGCATATATTAAATACGTAACCTAACCCAACCTAGGTACCTTCCCCCCTAAAATAAAAAAAAACACAGTTTAAAATCGTATACGCAATAAAAACCTTGCTATCATTACCTGCTCTATAACAGTTATTACGTTAAAATGGGTTTTATCATTGCCTGGTCAATAGTGATTAAGCCAAGAGGCCCGGATAATGGGATAGAACCTTTAAAGGTTATATAAAGAAAAATAAAGATAATATAAGTTATTTAGATACTGATATTGAACTATCCACTAAATATTAAATTGTATGAAGTTATTACATTTTTATTAGTAGTATAGTAGAAAACTCTTATTTCACAAGACCTGTTTTGATCACCCGTGTTCATATTGTAAAAAAGTATAGAAATGAAACCAAATTTGATTGCCAAAGACCTGTTATTATTTTGAATGTAGGGATAGAAAATGTTCAAAATGTGTAATATTTGATGTTAAAATGATGTAAAATGAATGGAAGACATAGGTAAGGTAGAATCGGCAATTACTATACTACTTATTTGGACTATTTTTGAATAGAAGAACTGTCTTAAAATATCTATTGGATTCATCTCCGGAAAACATGACGTGTTTGTTTGTGTGTGTGTGTGGGGGGGGGGGGTAGCTGCGCTCTGATCACTTTGACTCTTAAAGATGGCGCTAGAACTTATGATTACCAGTCCAATGAGTCTTCTCCAAAGCATGTAAAACCACCTTTTTTATAAGAACATTATATGCCCCAAGGGCATAACTTAAAACCCATGCCTTGAGAGCTGTAGGGGGGGGGGGTGTCTTCTTCACAGACATAATTTCCTAAACCTTTAACTACGATGAATAAAATTGTTATCTCCTAATTTTGATTGGAGGTGTTAAGGCAAATGCTGAGGTTGGAGGGGCTGTTAACTCTCAAATCACTTTGACTTTTATAGAGGACACTATGACTTCCAATTTCAAATCAAATAAGCCCCATCTGATGTTTTTACGACCACCCACTCAACAAAAACCTTATATGCCCTCACAAAATAATTTACAGCCCTACCCCGAGAACCTTGGGGGGCTGTGTTATCCCTAGAGACATTATTATTTGTTTTTTTGGACTAGTTTGAAAAAAAACCTATCTCATAATTTCAAGCAGATGCGTTTGGTGAAAGGAGGGGTAGTAAAAGAATGGGGAGGGGTAAATGCCGTCCTTCACTTTTGACGATTAAAAAGGAACTATAACTTTCAATTTCTAACCAAATAAGACTCTTCTAAAGTTAAAAGAACATCCCTTCCATAAAACCTTAAATACCCCCTGTGCATAACTTACAACTCTTGCCCCTAATCCCTGGGGTTTGTTTCAACATCAAAAGCTTTATTATATGATATTTAGATTATTCTTAATAGAATAGTTATCTAAAATTTATATTAGATGCATTTCGGGAAAATACGACAAGTGTGTTTGTGTGGGGGTAGGGGGCTGGGGGTAGCTGTCCTCCGATGATTTTGACTTAAAAAGAGCACTATATCCTCTGATTAGCAATCCTATGAGCTCCCTTCAAAGGTTATATAACCAAGCTTTTTATAAAAACCTTATATGCCCCCAGGGCAAAACTTACAGCCCTTTCCCAGTGGGTTGGATAGATTTGATATCCTCAAAGACATGATTTCCAGACCTTTCAAATACGTTGGCCAAAACTGCTATCTCACAATTTTGATCGGAATTGTTTGGGGAAATCATGGGCGTGGGGGAAGGGGGAATTTGCCCTCTGATCACTCGACTAAAAAAAAGGCACAAGTCCTGTCAATTTCTAATCGAATGAGCCCTTTTTAAAGCTTCTACGATAAAACTTTCTATAAAAACCTTATATTCCCCAAGAGCATAACTTACGACGCTTGTCCTAAGAGCTATGGGGGGGGGGGGGTATAATCCTAAAAGATATAATTTTCAGCCCTTTCAACTACATTGAACAAAATGACCCTATCAAAATGTTTATCGGAAATGTTTGGGGAAATGATGGGCTTGGTGTGGGGGTGATTCCCCCTCCAATTGCTTTCAAAGATTGGAAAGGGCAATAGTTCTCTCAATTTCCAATTGAATGAGCCGTTTTTGAAGTTTTTACGACAACTCTTTCTGTAAAAACCTTACATGCTCCCAGGGCATATCTTACAACCTTAGCCCTGAGGGATGTGGGGGGGGGGGTAGTCATACTAAAAGACATAATTTTCGGACCCTTCAACTATGTTAAACAAAATGGTTATATCAAAATGTTGATTGGAAGTGTTTGGGGGAATGCTAGGCATTGGAACGGGGGGAGGCATTTGCTTTCCGATCGCTTTTGACTTTTAATAACGGCACTAGCCCTCTCAATCTCAAATTGAATGAGCCTATTTTGAAGTAACTAAGGCAACACTTTCTATAAAATATTATATGCCCCCAGGGCATAACTTACAACCTTTTCCCTGGGGGCTGTGGCGTTTTTTAGACATAATTTCCAGATCTTTCAACTACGTTGAACCAAACGGCTATTGTACCTTGAGCAAAATGCGATATATTTAAAATACCAAAGTAAAGTTCCTTCACTCTAAAGATAATTCTGACTTCCTCTGATTAAGTTCAAATCTAGAAAAGTCCTTAATCAGCAAAGAGAAAAAGTGCAGATAGCCTCAGACAAAGAACGGCGCTATCTAAGCTTTGGATTTTGCTCAGACAGTGGACAATAAAAAAGATGCTACGCACAATATTTCTAAGGAAGTTTAAATGATAAGAACCGTGTGAACGTTTGAATCATCAGAAATATTTAAAACAATTTATTGGACGAAGGGTTCGCATCCTTGGGCCACTCGAGCCAATTGCGAGTCAGTTCTCACAGCGCAAGACAAAAAAAACTACGTTTGGTAGTGGGGTAATAGTGCTTTTTGAAGTATTCGTAAATCATAGTCAGGATCATTTAGACAGAATTATTTCGACGTTCAAGCTTGGCAATTCTCTCATTGTTGTATCTCAGTCACCGTTGTGTTATTTGAAGTGACCTACTGCTGTTCACCTAAATATGTAAGTCGCAATAAATCCATTGCTTTTTACCTGTGTTAATTTCATTTTATATGTCCGGATCTAGCCTAATGATAGCTAATTAGTTCGCATGTCTCCAAAGGCACGTTCCCAAGGAATCTGATCTCCAGAGGGCTCGAAGAGAAGAGGTCACATTTATATGGCTACACATTTCATTTTCTCTCATTAATTGAGGGTGGCGTAGGCCTTGTTGGCACGATCTTTAGCGCTATAAGCGGCGCTATCGGAGAACTTGTAAGGTGTAAGTTCACAGCTTCAAGGTACGATATTAGATTTGACGCGGTCAATATTTATGACCACAATTAAGCCCAGTCCTTTTCTTCCACCGCAACAATTTTCTTTTATAGGTACAAATATCTTTCTTTCATCGCTACAAATGGCGCGAGTCGGAAATTGGAGAAAATCATGCGAACTAACTAGGCTATAAAACTTTGTAATCTAAATTTAATTATTGGAGAGATACAGACATATAAGTAAAGTGATTAGGCCTATTGCCGCTAAGCTACTACAGGGAAACCATTTAGATATCTCATAGGAGATAATAGCCTCCCCCAAAAGAGGTTAAGTGAAAAAATAAATTTATTTTGAATCGATTCAAAAAAAATGGCGGACGACCTTAACGATTTATTAATAGTGCAGAAGTTAGTCGCGAAAAATATAGAAATAGCAAAATCTATCCCGGAGTACAATGGTCAATCAGATATTGACGAATTTAATATCCAATTGGCCCAGTTTGTACAACTAACAAAAAACAGAGCTAGAAGCGTTAGTCGACACGCTCCTATTGCGACTAAAAGGCCAGGCCTTAACCTTTCTTTAACAGATTGAACATACCATAGGCAATGACACCAACTTGCCAATAAATACAGTGGACAAATTGTTAAAAGCATTTAAAGATAGATTTATCGAAACCAGTTCTATAAATAAATTAAAACACGGAATGGTGAGCTTTGATTATTCACAAAATATAAGAGAATATCTTGATAATATACGCATTTCAGTAGAGGCAAAATATGGAAGAGGTTCAGGAGAATTGTATGAAAAAGTCATACTAAATACCTTTTTGCAAGGGCTACCCCCAAAACTATATAGAATAGTAATATCCAAAAATATTCAGACGTTTTATCTCGCAGTTCAGGAGGTAGAGCGATTGATCGAAGTTGATACAATGGTCGCAAATCACAGTAAAGCAAAAATAAATAGCCTAGGCGATTCTAACGCGAACCTAGTCTTCAAGGGCGATCAGGCGTCTCCCAATTTCTTTTCAAGGGATAACTCCCCAGTGCAACAAAGAAATAAAATGCAAGAACCCGCTAGGCAGAAAACAGTACGTTTTCAGCCTGTCAAACAATCTAATTATGGAAATAACCCTACAATAATAAGATGCTATATTTGCAATCGACCTGGACTTATCACGAGAGAGTGCTGTTATGTCCCCCAATCGCATACCAAGAATTGCTGACGGTAGTACGCAAAATTATGGCAACCATTTGTTTGGAAGAACAAATTTTAGCGCCGGTGGTGCGCCAGGCTATAGCCAGGGAAGATTGCGCCAATCAGTACCTTACAACGCGTACAAACCAAATTTTTATAACCCTCCCCCCAATAGACAAATAAATTACCGATTTGAAAACCCAAATAATAGCCAAAGCCAATATAATGCTAGAATACTATATAGAAATCACGAAAATTTTCCGACGAGAAATGAAAATTTTGCAAGCCAACGGCATTGGCAGTCAGCACCAGCAAGCGGCACTGACGCAAGACATCCAAGTTACCATAATAATATATGGCGAAGGCAGACAGATAAAAATCAATTAGATAAGCCTACGGAATCTCATATGTCTGAATATCCGTTGCAGGCACCGATGCATGAAATAAATCCTCAGGGAAACGTTTCAGGCCCCTCAGAAATATAAATTGGACCCAGAGGGTGCCCAAAATATTTAATAGGTCCAAAACAATGGTAGTGCCGTCTTGTAGTGATAACAATAATAGGTTGCCTATATTTAATGATTTTTGTGTAGAAAACATTTACTTTAAAGCCTTATTTGACAGCGGAGCTACAGTTAATATCATAAGCTCATGCGTATTTGATATGTTGCCTCCCCATATTAGACAACAAAGAAATTTTAATAATCCCAATTTAACTAGTGTGACAGGGCATAAATTGGATGCAAGAGGTTCAATTTGCCTAAACGTAAAAAGGGACAATAGGATCTTCCCAACAAATTTTATAATATGCGATAATTTTCCGTACGAAGCAATTATAGGCGCAATTTTTTTAATTTCCAATAGAGTACTATTAGACGTAGCAAACAAGAGGCTCGTCTACCCGGCTAAGGCAGGGGAAGAAATTTCTACCTTAAGAAATCGTAACAGAGGTTACGAAGACAACGTAACAGTAAACAAAATTTCTGACGGTATAATGTCGCAATCTTTTGAACCTCATGTCTCGCATGGAGGAAAAGGAATAATCAGAAACTTGTACAATTATTCTGAAAGACATTGTAGAGATCAAGTAAATTTAAATAATAAAAGTATTGAATCCGCAAAAATAAAAATAGGAGATATGCGACAGTACAGGTCGAACGAAATCAAGAAAATAGCGGAATTATGGAAAAACATAGTAAAACCCAACATGTCGCCACAAGATGCCGCAATGGCGCAGCATAGCGCCAGTATGAATCTAATAAACAATGAAAATAAAGAGAAGTATTACGGATTCGCGATAAGGAAAACAAAAGTCCCTCCCAAAACGATGCAAAAAATTCAAATATCACAGATGATTGAACCAGTGGTTGGCAAATCCGAAATATGGTTTGCGACACCATCAAACGAAATTCCTGAAAATCTGCTATGCGAGGAACAGATTATATCTTACGACAGAGGAGAAGGTTTTATTTGGGTAACTAATAACCACGAAAATGATACAATTACAATAAACAAGGGGACGTGTTTAGTTCAAATCCAGGTTTTAACGGAGAATGATTTAAATAGATGGGAACATTCTAAAAGAAACCTAGTTAACGGCATTAAAACTTCAAATAACAAATATCCTCTAACTAAATCGCAATTTTCAAACAAATTTAATATGGATCATGTTACGGACTTGGAACTTAAGAAAAAATTATGCGAATTATTATGGAGTTTTAAAGGTGTTTTTTCCGCATCTGAAGATGACATCGGACTGATACAATTTTATGAACACTCAATTTTAACGACTGGTAATCCCGTAGCAAAACAGCCATATCGTGTGCCATATAAGCACAAAGAATGGTTAAAAAACAAAATTCATGAATTAGAAAAAAATGAAATTATACGCCCAAGTATAAGTCCGTATAGTGCACCAGTGATCTTTGTACCAAAGAAGAATGGTGACCTTAGACTTGTAGTAGACTATAGAGCCCTCAATAAACAAGTAGTTAGCGATAAATTTCCTTTACCAAGAATAGATGAAATTCTTGACTCTATTTCAAGCAAAAACAAAATTTTTACTTCTTTGGACCTTACCCAAGGCTACCACCAAGTGAAAATAGCCGAAAAAGATGTCCATAAAACTGCATTTTAACATGTGAATGTGGTTCATATGAATACTTAAGGGTACCTTTTGGACTTAAAATAAGTTCAAGCGCACTATGTAGACCCCTAATACACCTGTTAAGAGGATTAAAGAATATAATTCATTTTGTTGATGATGTCATATGCGTGGGAGAAAACACTGAACAACACTTAGCAACATTGGCTAAGGTCTTCGAGAAGTTCAGACAGGGCATTAAAAATGCCGGCCTGAGAAAGTAAATTTATTTCAACCCAAAATTAAATTTTTAGGAGTAGTAGTGACACAAGGAGAGATATCCCCAGACCCTGATAAAATAAAATGTGTTGAAAACCTCAAACCCCCTAGAACCATGAAATAATTAAGGGGAATTTTAGGTATTACTGGCTACTTTAGAAAATTCGTATGCAATTACGCCCAAATTGCGAAACCCCTCACGGAATTAACTAAAGGGAACTCCCAAAATATTACCTGGTCCCAGGAAGCTCAAACTTCCCTAGACCATCTCAAAAAGGCGCTCACTTCTGAACCATATTATCACTTCCACAACCGATGCTAGTTCAAAAGGCATTGGGCTATTCTTTCACAAATAATTCCCATAGGAAACCCTGATCCTTTACAAGGACCTTCTAATAAAAAAAAAATAGAAAAAGTTATATGCTATTTGAGTAGAACTTTATCAAAAGGCGAAAGTAGTTATTCCGCCACAAACTTAGAATTATTATCTATAATCCACCACTTGGACAAATTTAGACACTATTTGATTGGTAGAAAATTTATGCTACGATCAGACCATAAAAGCTTGCAGTACCTGCGCACATTTAAAAACCCCACGGGAATTCTAGCTAGATGGATTATGAAAATCCAAGACCTACATTACGAATTTGAACATTTAAAAGGTAAACAAAACGCAGCTTGTGACTTTTTGAGTAGATACCCAGAAAATATTCCGTCGGAAGCAGAGGAAAATGAAGTTAACGCTATCAATGCTAAGAGCAAACATAAATGTAAGAAAAACAAAGTCAAAGACACAGTAAAGGAAAATTAGGTTAACTATTGTCCCTTGTCTTTAGAAAATATAAAAAGAAAGCAAGAAAAGGACGAAATGTGTTCAGCGCTTATTAATTATTTTGTGAATGACGATGCGTTACTGGATAAATTCAAAACTCTCAGAAAAGAGATAGATAATTTTTACTATGGTCTTGATGAACAAATTCTATGTAGAATCGTGACGGCTGAGACAAATAGAAACCAAACTTCAATAATACCTGTATTACCACAAAACTTAATAGTACCTGCATTTGACTATTTTCATTCAGATACAGGCGGACATTTAGGAGTAATGAAAACTTTCCATAAATTAAAACAATCTTTTTACGTGTCGTCGGCAATGACAAAACTTAAAGAATTTGTAAGTACATGCGAAGCTTGTAACTTAAGAAAAATCCCCCAGGCTTATCCTAATCCTCCAATGGGAAGAGTCCCGGTAGCAAAGCACCCCTTCGATATTATCTAATTTGACTTATACGGAACGAGTGGAGGCTTGCCTGTTTCCAGCAGAGGCCATACTTGTATTCTTTCGGTTATAGATCACTTTTAAGGATTTAATTTTGCAAAAGCATTGAAAAACCAAGGTGCTTACGCCACAAGTAAGGCGTTAACAAAATTATTTTTAAAATTTGGCATTCCTAATAAAAGTTTGAGTGACAACGGAAGCAATTTTGTTTCGAAACTAACAAAAGACTTAATGAGTTTTCTTAATATAGAGAAAATGGTGACCGCTCCGTACCACCCACAAGCTAATGGTAAAATAGAAAATAGGCATAAAATATTTTCGAACGTATTGAGTATTTATACAAAAGACAATAGGAGCGACTGGGATCAATTTTTACCTTATTTAACTAACGTAATCAATACTGCTTATTCAGAAACAACTAAAGATAATCCATTTTATTTACGTTTCGGTCGTGATTTTAGAGTCCCATATGATGAGATTATTGAATCTCGGCAGTATTATAATAACTCGGAGGATTACAAACAAGAATTCATAAATAGGATGAGGAAAACGTATAAAATAGTTAGGCAAGAGTTGGAAAAATGTAAAAGAAATCAAGAGCTAAGAAACCAACCCAAAGTAAAGGGGAATATAGATTTCAAAGTAGGAGACTGCGTCTACCTAAAGAACGAGGCAAAACGGAAGGAAAAAAACTTTCCAACAAATATTCTGGACAGTAAAGAATAGTCAAAAAGTATGATAACGATTATACTTTTAAAATGGAAAACCCCGATAGTGGAAGAACTTACAAGGCGCACGTTAGCCGAATAAAAAGAGCCAAATTTCCAAAGAGATGGGTATCACATCCCTCCTCTACAGATTCGTCAGATGCAGAAAATGAGCCCCCTAAATCAAGATTGGCAGAGCTAAAACCCTTTAATTTCAAACAAGATTATTTTGAAGATGACAGTGATGAGGAAAACTTTGAAGAATTTTTAGCAATGAAAAATCTAGTTATTCCTAAGAAAAAATCCCTAATACCAGGATTTTTTCCTGAAATAAAAACACCAAAAGATCCAAAAAGTTATTCATCGGCGAGTGCAGGAGAACTAGATTATACGATATCTCCAAAAACCCAATTTTTCCCAGATAGAATTTCAACCCATTGTCCACCCAAAAGATTTCCAGACGATATGGTTTCCCCTGCAACACCAATAGAAAGGCCCCTGTCTTTAAAGGAGGAATTAAACAGAGCTGTATAAAACCCCGGTATTACTGTAAGGAAACCCCCCCCCCCCAAAGATTCAACTAAAACAAACCTGCGAGAAGCTATGGATTTAATAAATTTCCCCATAAAAACGAGTCAAAGTACATTGCCCGAGAATAAAACTCCCAAGGATGACCAGCAAGGACAATATCATGATATAACTGTGTCCAAGGTCAAGCCTAAACAGTGGACTTCATGGAGGGAAACCCTAGTGCAAAAAATGCCCCATCTCCCTGAAGACATGGCATTCAAACAGTGGAGGAACCCCGCAAAAACTATTGATTCCTCCCAAAGCTCTCAAGAATCTTTGAAATCTCCCGAGTTGAAAACTCAAGGCGAGGACTTAGAGAATAAACCTTCTACTTCAAGAGGAGTAGAAATTTACGAAGGAAGGGCAGGTGATACCTCAAAAAGCGCCACCTCTAAAAGTTCTAACCTGGATTCGTCGGAAACTAGTTCTGAAGAGTCTGACGGCGAATCAGACCATATAGTAGTTAAAGAAATAGGAAAATCAAGACCGACTTCAGCAGCCGCACACGCGAAACAAACGAAATTAAAAGGGCAAGAATTTTTGAAAAAACAATACAAAAAGTTTGACCTTATTTCACTAGAAAAACCGAAAAAGAAAAAACCGCAAGAAACAGAGGAGAAAATAACGACACAGTCAGGCAGAACGGTTAAAAAACCTGACAGATGGAAATATCCCTAATTAATGTAAAGACAAATTTCAAATCCCTTATGAAAATCAACTTGTGATCCACCATAATAAATTTAACAGTGTACAAGTAAAGTTAACCAAGTCAATATTAATGAAAAAAAACGAGTGATGTCAAAACATTGGCGATCAGAGAGAAAGGCCCAAAGTAGGAAGCTCGTTGTCGACTGAGAATGACAAGTAGTGTTGGACCACGTTTAGTGGGAAGCCTGGGGAGAAACTCAAAACCCAGGCAGCGTTTAATTTTTTGAGTTTTGGCGGTCCCCTCGGATTTTCTATGAGAAAATCGACCCATGTCCTAACCAAGATGGATATTATCCAAAACAAAAAATTAATCCCATATATATGAAATATTTTGTCTTAGTGCAGATTATAATTAGTTTAGGCCTACACATAAAATAGGATACCAGTGTAATTATGTGCTGCACGCTTGCTTATTCATGTGTTTCTTACTTTAGAAATATAATGTAAAATTAAATTGTATAGCAATTACTAGCTACGCTTTAAAGCTATATCTCAACCAGTCATAGAGGTATATCACGACCAGAATAAAGCTCGGAAGTCCTAACTTTACTTTCCTAACCTATCTAATCCTAAATATTTATTCTGTTTTGCGCCTACAAATCAGTTTTCTTTGGCCAATGCCACAAAATGATTATATAATAAAAAATAACCTAAGTTGAAAATTAAAGTGCCTTTGAAAAAAATATAATAATAACAAAAAAGTGAACAAACGAATTTTGCAAAAAAACGGGTAAAATTAATGATAAATTAATTCTAGAAACAAAAAAAAGATGAGGCTTAAAAATATCATCATAATCCTCGTTGTTCACGCAATGGCACAAGATATTGTAAAACATGGAGTAATATTCAAGCATGAAAATTCATTGCTAGCTAGCCATGACGCATGGAAGATCTTTATGAAATTGGACCCTAAACCCTTCGAGACCTTGTTTCAACAAGTAACAAGACTAGAAAGAAACACGAATGAACTCTAAGAATCGACCAATTTCTGGTGGAACATACTATTGGCCGTATGTTTCGTATTCGCGACTTCCCTGACCATAAGAACCCTATTGACTTGTAATTACGGAAAAATCCTGAAACTAAGAAGGCGAAAACCAAGAGAAGAACACGGGGAAACGGCTGAAATGCAGAGGTTAAACCCGGAACCCCATGAGAACGGCTAAGCCAAGAAAAAGGGAAGACATTAGAAAACGAGTGGGTATAGAGGCCTCCACTCGTCCTTGCTATGTCTTGTTCCCTCATTGTAAGGTTGTTTACGTAAAACCGTTTGGTTATGACGCTGCAACATGTGTTTCTTAAACAGCACGGACGTGCGTGAACAATGCAGGCATGAAATATGTTGTAAAATGAGACCTCAAAACTAATCATGTAACATAAACTCTGTTTAAATGATTATTTTAAATCTAATGTAAAATTAGCTAAGTGTTGAAAGAAGTTAAAATAAAGTGTATGTAGCAGTGTATATTAGAAAGCATAATAGGAGACCACACTCAAAGTTAAAGAATTAATCTGTTACATCGTCGTTAGGCTATAACAACTTGAAGAAACTTCTATGTATTGAATTTCCCAATGGGAACCTTACATATATATTTCAACTAACATGATAAAAATTTCGTTTCGTGTACTAATATTAGTGTATTTATTTAACTCTGTCTCGTAGCGTAAAATTCATGTACCCAATCGATACGTGACTTATTTGTACTATGAGTATTTACTTTAAAGAACGTGTGATTCTGCCTCGTTGTTTTTATTACAGGAAGTGGACTGACATTTGGATATCGATCATTACAATGAGTTGCCCAGTGCAGATATAACCTAGTAGCATCTATTTTCATCATACCTCAACCAACGAAGAGTGCTCACCATAGACTCCAGGCAATTTTCATCCCAGCTTCGTCTACGAAAACAACAGTTACCTTTGATCGTTGTTTCCTCGACCATGAACCATATTACGTATCAGGTAACATTATATTTGAATCTCAGTATCCAGTGCACTATCAAACTATATAATCACATAAATTCTGAGAACCCCATCAATCAGTACAAGAGATAAGTACATAAATATCGCCTTTGATAATCATTATGGACCCATATGCCATATGACCGTATAGTTATGATATTTGATGACCCCAAAAACTATTTATGTGTCACAGACTTACGCGTCGAATCCCTTTCAGCCATCTCTCGGAATTCATCCTATCCCCTCTGTGTGGAAAGTTTATATCTCTGTTATCCCATAAATGTTACGAGATAATTTCTGAAAAATGGACCTGGAAACCAAAATTAACCCCAGTGACCAACCCCTCAGTGACAATATACCCCTCCCACAAGTTAAAGACAATATTTTGAAGGAGTCACTATAGTTTGATGTCGACCTGTTCCAAATCCAAACTTCAATTCCCCCGTGATTAACCTAGGAATCACCGCAAAGGTTAATAGAAGCAAGCCATGAGCTAACAATCTTAGAAGAGACACAAATGAACAATTTTAGACGAGAATAAATTCTCTATGTGCCTCAAAATATCCCGAAAATGATATGCTGAGAAGAAAATAAACGCACTCCCAGTGTTCGACCCCTTAATGATAAGGTACCCTATGAACTATCAAAAAGCAGGTGAGAATGAACTCTGATAGCATATTTCCATACCTGTAGTCGGAAGCATCATTTCCCAGTTGACAATTAGAGAAAGCTCGTCGTGTGAACACTATCGTGCTTGAACTCTCCCATGAAGAAACCATAACGTAAGTGCTTTAAGAATTTTGCCAAGACGAAAAGAGTGAAATACAATAATTTACAACAGAAGGATTGAGTACACTAAAGACTCGAATGGTGATGAAATAGATGTGAATTTACATATGTTACTTCTTAATAACTTTGATAACTCGAAAATCCCAATATCCTATCATTAACGTTGCGTAGCAAACATCCCCAGTGAAAGTGTTTTAATGTTACCAGTGAACATGGTAAACCAAATATTGTGTGTTTTAAATCGTTCTTGTATGTAGTGTTAGATGTCCAGATAGAGTTATGTGTAGCGTTGTCGAGCTATTCATTTAATGTAGCGTAGATAGAAAGTAGTGTGCCATATAGACAGCAAAATCAAAAAAAAAACTTATAAAAAGAAAATTCAAAAAAATCTTATGTGAAGGTAGAATAGCCCCAACCTTGTTGGGAATGTAAAAGTAATCAGTGTTAGATGTAGAAAGAAAAAAAAATCTTTAGTATAGTAGCTAGCCTAGAACCATGAATAATCTTAGTCCGGTAGATGAATTTTAGATAGGGATGTAGAATAAAATAAGAAAAGTAATAGAGAAAATTTTTAGCACTTCTGATTAAGCCATAACATAAATATGAAATAATTATGTAGAAGAAATAGTTAATAAATTGCGAAAATTTCAAAAGCCCAAAGGCAAGCAAGTCATAATGACGGGACGTCATTAAATTATGGGAAGGGTAATATGTACCGTGAGCAAAATGCGATATATTGAAAATACCAAAGTAAAGTTCCTTCTTTCTAAAGATAATTCTGACTTCCTCTAATTAAGTTTAAATCTAGAAAAGTCCTTAATCAGCAAAGAGAAAAAGTGCAGATAGCCTCAGACAAAGAACGGCGCTATCCAAGCTTTGGATTTCGCTAAGACAGTGGGCAATAAAAAAGATGCTACGCACAATATTTCTAAGGAAGTTTAATTGATAAGAACCGTGTGAACGTTTTAATCATCAGAAATATTTAAAACAATTTATTGGACGAAGGGTTCGCATCCTTGGGCCACTCGAGCCAATTGCGAGCCAGTTCTCATAGCGCAAGACAAAAAAAACTACGTTTGGTAGTGGGGTAAAAGTGCTTTTTGAAGTATTCGTAAATCAGAGTCAGGATCATTTAGACAGAATTATGTCTACGTTCAAGCTTGGCGATTCTCTTATTGTTGTATCTCAGTCACCGTTGTGTTATTTGAAGTGGCCTACTGCTGTTCACCTAAATATGTAAGTCGCAATAAATCCATTGCTTTTTACCTGTGTTAATTTCATTTTATATGTCCGGATCTAGCCTAATGATAGCTTATTATTTCGCATGTCTCCAAAGGCACGTTCCCAAGGAATCTGATCTCCAGATGGCTCGAAGAGAAGAGGTCACATTTATATGACTACACATTTCATTTTCTCTCATTAATTGAGGGTGGCGTAGGCCTTGTTGGCACGATCTTTAGCGCTATAAGCGGCGCTATCGGAGAAATTGTAAGGTGTAAGTTCACAGCTTCAAGGTACGATATTATATCTGACGCGGTCAATATTTATGACCACAATTAAGCCCAGTCCTTTTCTTCCACCGCAACAATTTTCTTTTATAGCTACAAATATCTTTCTTTCATCGCTACACTATCTCAAAATTTGGATTGGATGTGTTGGGGAAAATGGTGGGCGTGAGAACGGGATTAGTTTCCCTCCAATCATTTTCGAATATTAAAAAGGGCAAAACAATTTGAATTTCCAACCGAATGAGGCATTTTTGAAGTTTCTAAGAAATGCTTTCTATAAAAAACCTTTTATGTCCCCAGAGCATAACTTACAACCCTTGACCTGACGGATGTGGTGGGTTTGTCATCCTCAAAGACCTAATTTGCAGAACTTTCAACTACGTTGAACAAAATGGCTATCTCAAATTTTTGATCGGATGCATTTGGGGAAGTGGTGGGCGTTAGAGGGGGATTAGTTGCCCTTTAATCACTTTCAACTATTAAGAATGGCATTGTCCCTTTCAATCTCCATTCGAATGAGCCTTTTTGAAGTTTCTACAACAACGCTTTCTATAAAAAGCGTAAATGTCCCCAGGGGATAACGTACAGCCCTTTGCCTAAGGATTGGGGGGGGGGTGTTATCTTCCAAAACCTAATTTCTGGAACTTTCAACAACGTTGAACAAAACGGCTATCTCAAAATTTTGATTGGATGTGTTAGGGGAAATGGTGGGCGTGAGAGAGGGGTTAGTTGCCCTTCAGTCACTTTCTACTACTAAAAAGGGCCCTAGCACTTTTAATTCTCCATTGAATGAGCCCTTTTTGAAGTAGCTACGACTAAACTTTCTATAAAAACCTTATATTCCCCCAGGGAATAACTTACGACCCTTGTCTTGAGAGCTATTGGGGGGAGGTGAGGGTATCCTCAAAGATCTAATTTCTGGACCTTTCAATTACACCGAACAAAATGGCAGTCTCAAAATTTTAATTAGATGATTTTTGGGAAATGGTGGGTGTGAGAGGGATGTTAGTTTTCCTCAAATTACTTTTGACTATTAAAAAGGGCGCAAACCCTTCTAGTTTCCAATCGATTGAGCCCTTTTTGAAGTTTCCACGACAACTCCTTCGATACGAAGTGCCCTGGTCTAAACAAAACAAAATAATAATTCTAATATTCTAATTTTGGTTTGCAGACTTATCTTCCTATTCTTCCAAACTTTTTTTAATTGTGAAAAACACCTTGAGCCTTTGTTCTTCTACTTTTAACATCTTCTCTACTCCCACCATCTTTACCAATAATACTACCAAGATAATCACAGTTCTTACTTGGTATTAACCGAACTTTACAAGAATGTCTTCTTGTTACTTGAGTTAAAAACTTGTAAAAGACGCTTGGCCAATATTAGACAGCTCAAAAAAATAAAGATCCCTGCAACCTTTTTAGAAATATTCCTGAAATAGCGAAACAAAGGGCAGGAATAGGAGACAACCATTCGATCTCTTTAATGGACACAATTGAAGGGGACAAACTATTGATAAAATAGGAGTTCTTTAGTCCGTTGTTTGGGCCAACTACCCATCCAGCTGGTATTTACCAAGTTTTCAAACGGAAAAAAACAGCCTCGGATCGGACTTCTTTCTAGTAGACGACCAAATGCGCACCCCAAGACAATTCTTACGGATACGTTTACTGTTACCCACTGCATTGTACGTGGTCTCCGATCCAAGTTGGATCACCTACAGCACTTGATGAATGAGCCCTTCTGTCATGTGTGTATCCGAGACCAACCTGAATTCTAGCGTCATTGATAGTGAGTTCAGTATTCCTGGTTACACTCTGCTCAGGCTGGATCGCAAAAACCCGGGAAGTTCGACTTTTGTGGAGGTGTTGTTACTATGTACCTTAAAAATAACATCTCTTTTTTGGCACTTTCCATTCCTATTGATAAGGAGGTCCTTTGGGTTAAAGTAAACCTACCAAATAAATGGTTTGTTATTGGTACAGTCTATAACCCACCAAAGATGAAAATCACCGAACATCTGGAAGATAGCTTAGAATTTGTGAAGCAAAAGTTCCCTAAATCAGATATAATAATCCAAGAAGGCTTCAACATTCATCATGGCCCCTGGCTGAAAAGTCGTATGACTGATGCGGAGGGCGCAGCTCTGCTAGACCTGAGTCTTGCTTAAGGCCTAGAACAACTTGTTGAATTCGACACTTACATCGGCCCTCGTGGATCATCCAGGCTTGATATCTTCTTAACTGATCATTCTGATTCATTTAGTGTCGAAAGATATCCTTTTGCCTGCGACCATGTGTTAGTTATAGCTCGTGGATATCTCAAAATACCTCCACCTGTAAGGCACGAGCGGATCATCAGGCTGTATTACCGCACAGACTGAGATGGTTTGCGAAACTTCTTATCGGCAAATCCGAGGAGTAAATTTTTAAAAGAAGCCCCACATAAAGCATCGGCACTTCATGAAAATTAGGATCATATGGTCCAATAAGTCTGCTGTCCTGCGTAGGTAAAGTTTATGAAAGCGTCATACCTCGAGTCACATCTGTTGTTGGCAGATACGCAATACGGTTTTCGCTGAAAACGGTCTACGTTAGACTGTTTGATTGCACAGTATCAAGAGCGGGTTGAGCTCCTTTCTCAGGGACACGATATTCGCCTTCTCTCCTTTGACAGCGCAAAAGCCTTTGATCGTGTATGGCACAAGTGACTTCTTTGTAAACTGAAAGCCTATGGAATTCATGGTTGATTATTTGACGTGTTTGCTGAATTTCTTTGTCAACAATCGTTGCAAGTTGTCCTCGATGGCTTCATATCAAAAGAACACCCTGTTTTGTCAGGAGTACCACACGGAAGTATTCTTCGGCCAACTCTTTTCTTGGTGTTCATAAACGACCTAGGGGATGACCTTGTGAAAAAACTTCACCACTTTGCGGATGACACAACAACAAATACATCAATCGCAAAAGACGAAGATCCCAGTAAACCCCACAAGGAGCCTTAGGCTGACCTGGTGAAAACTGAGGCGTGGGCAGATGCATGGCTTGTAAGTTTTAACACATCGAAAACGAAAGAGCTCCTAATTTCTAAGGCACGTAATATGAGGGCTCATCCTGATTTCGTCTTCAAAGGAGAGGTAATAACGCGAGTTGATACACTGCACCTACTTGGAGTTAACTTCTCTTCGGATAGCTCATGGACTGAGCATCTCAGTAAAATTAGATCCTCTTGTAACAAGAAATTATGTGTTATCCTAAGATGCAAAAGTCTTCTCCCTGATGATTCTATTCTGCCACTTTTCAATTCGTGCATCAGACCTGTCATGAAATATTCATGTCCTCTCTTCGCTGGTACACCAAAAAGCCACATCGCTCCACTCCAACATATTCAAAATAGAGCAGTGCGTGCAGTAACCTCTGGCAACATGAAAGCTAAAACCCCACAGCTGTTCCAGGAACGTTTCGATGTGGCGTCTTTGTCGGTTTTCTATAAGTACTTGTATAACCCTCCATCGGAGGAGCTATCAAAGATCGTTCCTGATAAAGCAAATCCCTGGCGATCAACTCGCCGAAGTACAGCTCGTCAGGACTACCTTGAGCAGGGTACTCTTCGCCAAGAATATCTGAAAAGGAGTTTCACCCGGCAATCGGTTGCCACATGGAATAGATTGTCGGCAGAGGTAATCCCGAAAAATCCTTCCCTTGACGCGTTCAAGAGAGGGTATAACAAGTACCTCAGTGTTAGAAAATAAGGTAACTACCAGGACTAGCGGCAAATCATCATTTGTGACAGAGCCGTGAAGCCTGTAATAAAAAAAAAGAAAAGAAAAAGAAAGAGATATCCCTCATAAGGGCTGTTCTAAGTCACTACCTGATGGCACTTTACAAAATCCTTGGAAATCTGCAACCTGCAGAGTATAGTGTTTGGTTTTTCCCGGATTAAATAGATATGAAAGTGTACAAGCTTTTTCACTGTAATTCCGCCGAGAACCAAATCCATGCCCCTACAATTACTTGGGCAATAGCCACAGGACGAAACATTCCAAAGGCTAAGATTATCGGCTTCTTCTAGACTAACCATATGGTGGGCATGTAAAATAATTTGCCTGTCTGTCGATAAAAAAGAAATCAAAAACTTAATACTGCACATCTCTTAACCAAACTAATTAACACTAACAAATAAAGTATAAGAAATCACAAAGGGATAAGTGGGGAATCCCCTGAAAGCTGGCAGATCTCGTTAAAGTCTAGATCAACTGACTAAATAGTATTGTGTTTAGTCTTTGTGTCATCAAGGGAAGAATGAAAATGTTTTAGAAAATTTACTGAATCTATTTACATAGATGACCTTGCTTGCAAGAGGCATAACCCTTAAGGGGGTTAAGATACATAACCAAATAGCATTTAAGAATATTGGACATTTATATCCCATTAATGGTGTCCACCAAGTAATATGGTATGTTAATTGAAAAACCCTTCTACCAGACTTAGAGGAAATTAATTTGATCATTTCGAGCTTCGAAGATATAAATTTTGTTGAACAGATAACGGTAAAAGATTTAGAAAGTGGAAAAAGAAATTTCACTGGTCTTAAGATAATATATGATTAAGGGAACATATAGTGATAAGCGCAAAATATTACACGAGGAATTGAGTGAAACTGTAGGAATCCTAAAAATAATGGAATCTTTAATGACTGATATAAGACAAAAGGGAACAGAAGCAGCATATTACCCCTTGTAGGACAAGCCATAGGAAGGGCAACAAGGTTAGCCACTGAAAGGGAGGTAGAAACGATTTTTCAAGAAATAGATTATTTATCAAAAAGAAATGAAAAGTTAATTCACATGTCTGATAGGTCAATCTAATTAGTGAATGACCTAGACAGAGAACTGAAAATGGAAAGAAACAAAACATTAAAAAATCTTGAGAACAACCTCAAGATGGATTATTGAATATATATCCAAACCAAATAAGGAGATAAATTTTCTACGACTGCACATCAACAAAAGAAATTACAAGAAATTCAATTTAGGCTAAGAAAATAGTACACAAATTCGAAAGGATAATACTTTCCATTCTCCAGGCAGAAAGTAGAAGTTTCCCATTTCTTTTTAAAAACCTTGCAGATATGCCTAAGACCATTTTTTAGATTGAAAGTGCATTACCAATAGGCTATGGAATATCTGTTAATTATAGACGTTACGGGTTATTGGAACTATATAAAGCAACTCCTTGTAATGTGGCCACCCAACAACTCAAGCTAGTAGGAATTTGTGATTTCTCTGTCTCCAATAAACAAGATGAGTTCAGAATATTCAAAATATTTAGAATTCCGTTCCCTTTACTAATTACCTTGTTTTTTTTGAATAGAGTACGAGTATAAATTTTTTGGACTTAGTAAGAATCAAACTAGGTATTTCCTAGCAGATTACGTTCTAGATAAAGAATATAACTTAGACAGTGTACCAATATTATGAAATTCCTAATTTCTTATAAAAAGCACACAAATGAACTCCTGCAGCTTGACAAACTGCATGCAATATGGTGCATTAGCAAATGAAGAGTGCACGACCAAAATTGTAAAACCAAATAAAATCTTGATCCAAAGAATAGGAAAAACAAAATATATTATCGCATCTCCCTTCAAAGAAGCAAGGTTTATACAGAAAGGGTGATCGTATAAACTTCGGAGGGAGCTCATTGGATTACAAATTAGAAGTTCTAGTGCCATTTTTTTAAGATTCAGAGCGATGAGAGGTGGATATCCGCACACCTTTATAAGAATCACTTTTGAATACAAGGCAGAAAAGGAGAATAAAATCGCACACATAAAACAAAGCTCAATCGTAGAGCTGCCAAACGGATGTTCTCTAATAAAGAATATGTAAAAGGTGAATAGTGTATATGGTGGCCACATTGGAAAGGAGATCGCGCCTTTAAATATTACAGTAATAGGTCAAAAGGGGAATTTTTCCCTAGTAGGAATAAATAAGGATTGGGGATGTGAATTTTAGAATTTACTTTCTAGTTGTTTTCAGAATAGCTGTAGCTCAAGAATTGGTCTGAATGAATTACGAAAAATACATCTTTCCTTACAAGAAGACAAAGGAATACAAATAACCACATATTGGACATTGACTTTCAATATTTTTACACTCTTTTTATCTATAATATGACTCTTTTCATTGGGGCTGATATTAAAAAAAAAAATGAAAAAAATACTATGGAGAGATTATCGGAGCCGAAAGTCTCAGGGATTTCATGTAACAATAGCTCTAAAAGAGATTGAATTTCAATGATTCCTACTAAACTTATTGTTTTTTTTTTACTATTTACCTTTTAAAAACAAAGATTATACTAGGAATCTAAGCAGGGGAGATTCTAAGAGAGCCTTATTTTTTTTGTAACTTCAGTAAATGTAAAAAAGGGTTATTTTTGTGTAGCTTCAGTAAATCAATTTTAAGCCACTCTTAGTCCAATAAATTAGATATAAACCCACTATGTTCACATAGCTCAACTTTGCCTTTAGACTGGCCGCAAAAAATCACCTAGCTGTAAAATTTGAAGCGCCTGTCTTTGTTTCAAGCACTGTATAATATTAGACCCTCAATAAATAACAGGATATAATACAGTCCAACATTACTAATAGAAAAATTAACAAAATGACAATTGCTACATATAACGTGTTTTTTAATGGGCTAAGAAAGAAAGTAACGACTAATTCAACTGAAGGCTGTGATTGGCTCAAATTTATAGAGGGGACGAGACAAAAACCATTTTCTAACAAAAGGCAATTATCAGCTAAGCAGCACTAAGCAAATAAAAGGAGAGGGTCTGGAAGGTACAAGGGTTGTCTTGTCTTGATATCCAGCTAGTGAAGAAGGGAGCTTTTTGCTAAGTAATCTTTCTTTAACTAAGTTGGTAGCATCCACCGGTCTGTCTCAACTATTTTGAACGTAATATTAAAATAATATAATAAAACCTCTTCATCACTTTGTTGAAACCGAGAGAATCTGAATTTTATTGAACTACGGTGTGAAGTAAAACTCTTGTATTCCCTTTTTGGGTTTGGCCCTAACTTTAGTTACAGCAGTATCTTCTCCTTGGATTAAGACATTGTACTAAGGCATATTCAGACCACAGCGGAAGGCTGTGGTTTCCTTTTAAATAGCCTAATATCCTTGTTAGATATTTCTTTTATTCGATTACGGGTCTTATGATTGTTTCCTTAGCCCTCTTCTTAGTTGAGGCCAGGTCTGTCTAAAACAAACATTATTGAAGAATACTTCAGTCTAAGATTAATTAATCTTACGATTCACCCCTTTCATAAGGACTCGAGTCAGTTCCTTCCAAGAAGCATACAATTGTTGGTATGAGCTTAGGATAACCAGGGGTTTAAGGTGGATTAACTCACAACAAGGGAGTGAAACCTTTAAAAGCTTTTTACCTCCTTTTTCAGTCTAAAGTTTTGTAGAACTTAAGTAAAGGGTTTATAATAGATATCATGCTCAGAAATTGGAATTCCCTAGAGAATTCTAGTTTTGTTTACTTCTTATATGTATTCTCTAACGTCTATACGATAGAGTCTGAATTCTGAGGAGAGTTCTAATCCCTTTTGCTCGTTCTTTTACCTCCCTAATCCTTTCTCTGTTGTCTATACAGCTAGGTGGCCGTGATATCTATACCGAGGGGATAGGGAAAAGGGAAGTATTGTTAGACGAGCTAAGAATTTAAAGTTCTTCCCAGTCTAGGAAAACTGAGTCAAGGGTCTTCGCTGTTGAGATTAAGATTTATCTAAGGTCCAAGGAATACTTAGTCCTATTAAGAGAAGTAATAAGTAAATACCTTGTTTTGAGTTGAACTGGTAAATTTGTGCCTAATCAATCAAGGTTATTCCAAACCCTCAGTTCACCTTAGAGCCATTTAATTTACTTTCGCGATCTATTTGAAATACGTGGATTGATTAAATAAAACTGTAAACATAGTACAATAAACAGAATTTACCTTATTTGATAACTTAGACTAAGAATTATATTACTACACACCCGAGCCTTAATTAGTTATCCAGGTATAATCTATTAGAAATATTCAGTAGCCCTAAGCTTACCATAAACCTTTTTTTTTCGGTGGCGACACTTGGGCAATAGAAACAACCTCCTTGGAACTGCAGGCACTCAACATATTACACTGATCAATTCCGAAAAGAACCATTGGGGAAGGTTTTATTTAACAAAACGAATTACAACGTTTTTTTTTTTTAATTATTTTTTTTTTTTATCAAATTTAACAATAAAGTCAAGTTGCCGCCGAATTTTGAGTACAAAAGAACTAAATCACCTCAATTTTTTTACGCTGCCAAATGAATTGATTGTTCCCTTTAGAGCTTTGGATAAACAAATTTATGGATTCAAATCGATACGTTAAGGAAGAGAATTAAGTACTGCAAGTTACCAAACGTCTGCTTAAGGAACAACCAGACTCTGTTTCTGGTCCTCGAAAGAGGGCAATTTTACTTAGCACACACAAATAATGGATTGGTTTATCAGGTGACATTTGGGTCTCAACAGCTATTAAATAAAAAAAACAAGTTTTTTAAACTGAAAGTAAGGAGCGACATTAAAACTTAAAACGAAGAGAAATTATTCCGTATATGATAGGGGCTGTCCCCTCCTCAACGCTTCGCTCTTTACGCTAAAGTTTTTTTACTGTTTTAAAAAATAAAGTTATGAAACAGAGTGAAACTTTAGCGTAAAGAGCAAGGCATTGAGGAGGGGACAGCCCCTTTCATATACGGAATAATTTCTGTTCGTTTTAAGTTTTAATGTCGCTCCTTACTTTCAGTTTAAAAAACTTGTTTTTTATTTAATTTCTGATCGTTTCTTAGTTAATGCAGCTTTTATTTTGGCTCATCGTCATTGAATAAGTAAACAAAATTTGCATAAAAATTTTACTTTTCTTTTGCTAAATGGATGTTTCTAAATTTGGTTATGACGTAATTTAAGTAGAATGGCCTTATTGAGTCGTGACAGTACAAAATTCGGTTATCAAAAGAATGTATCTCGTGTCAGTACACCTAATATGGGCATAGAGTCCCTAGGGAGAATGATTGCGTAATCGGTCAATGACCTCTTTTTCCAAGGTCGATTTATTTGATGTTTCTATGTGTAATAACCTAACCGGGACGAAGGTTGCACATGCGCATTGAATTCTAACGGGAACAATGTTATTGATCTAGGACTCGAGGGGGAAGTGAATTTCCGAGAACTTGATTGCGTAATCGATCGTGAATGTCATGGTGTCCAGAAATAGTATTAGTTCTACAATTTAGTTTAATGCTGACGGGACATAATTTATTCAAGGATTATCGATCGAGTCTAATGGGGGTCAAGGTCAATCGATCTGTTGTTGTTTGGCCACGTGTAATGACATGAGGGGTGATTTACATAATCGCTAGGGGAAATTATTGATTTACGAAGGGGGAATTAAGAAACATTAAGGCTTCTTTAATCTTAGGTCTGTGGGATAAACGTTCAATAGGACAGAGAGAAAAATTAATATACTATTTTTAAATAGGGCTTCACGAAGGGGGAATTAAGAAACATTAAGGCTTCTTTAATCTTAGGTCTGAGGGATAAACGTTCTTTAGGTCAGAGAGAAAAATTAATATTCTATTTTTAAATAGGGCTTCATTGATCTATAGTGTCATGAATTATAAATGACATCACTTGTTATCTTGGAATTATGTGGGAGTCTAAAGAGATAGAAATTCTATTTTTAAATATGGCTTCACGGAGCTTTAAGTCGGAGAGATAAATTGATATTCTAACGAAACCATAATAGTTTAGCTAGGAAAATTTATGAGATGAAGAGATTAACGTAGGAAAGGGTTTCCTAGAAATTTGAAATGTGAAAGCACTGAGATGCCAAACAAAAGGAACACGATGAAATTACTTTTAGGGATTATTTGGGCGAAACGGTTTTAGACAGCTTATGGAATTATTTCGGCGAAACCGTTAGAGACGTTGATTTAAAAGATGATTTAAAAGATGATTTTTGAGTGTGGTCGTTATAATACACAAGTTCCATTGAACAGTGTTGTGAGGTCCCCTACCACAACCCCAAAGAGCCCCGATCGCTCTACCCCGATCCAAAGGGTTCCAATCCCCATACCCCAATCCAGAAGGACCCCCCGGTCCCCAAAGGTTCCCAGGGCTCCCACCCGGCCCCCAGACCCTCAAAGGCCCACCCCGGGCCCCCCAAAGGCACATCGAGCTCCCAAAAGACCACCGGGGTCCCAAAGGCCTTCACCCGGTCACCAAATGTCCCCAGGCTCTCAACCGGCCTCCAGGACCCCCAAAGGCCCTCCACCGGCCCCCAAAGGTCCCCCAGGCTCCCAAAGGGCCCCCACCCTCCCCTCCCTCTCCCTCTCCCCCAACCCCCCTCCCCCCTCCCCTCCCCCTCCTCCTCCTCCTCCTCCCTCCCCTCCTCCCCTCCCCTCCCCTCCCCTCCTCCCCTCCCCATTTTTTTAATATTTTTTGTGCATTGAGACACAGAAGGGACACCCTCCCCCAAGGGTCCCCCAAACACCCTCCCCGGGCCCCCCAAAGAGTCCCCTCTCCATTTTTTTAATACTTTTTTATGGCTTTATTATATCTTTTCTGAACAAGTTCCATTCATAATGTCATTCCTAAACCCATTTTCCAACCTCAAAGAGTCCCCTCCCCAATTTGTAAATACTTTCTTGAATTTTTTAACATGGTATTTTTTAACTTTTTACGTTCCGACCTTTCTCAAAGAGTCAAATTTAAAGTTCTATTCCAAATATTTTCCCGGAACAAGAAAAGTCCCAAGACATAAAAAATTTAAAGTTCACTTCTAAATTTTTCCGTAGAAGATAGGAAAAGTTATACTATGATTGTGATTATTTTCTATGAAGATAGAAAGTTTCACTTTAATTCTAAATTTTCTTAAATTCAGTTCTGACCATTCTCAAAGAGATGAAAAAATTTAAAGTTCTGTTCCAAATATTTCCCCGGAAGAAGAAAAGTTCAACTTCGATTCTGAATTTTCTCAATGAAAAAGAAATTAGTCATTGATCAATTCTATTTTCCCAAAATAATATAAAATTATCCACTTCAATTCAGATTTTTCTCAAAGAGATGAAAAATTTAAAATATTATTCCAAATTTTTCTTAGAAGATAGAAAAGATCAAGTTCTCTTCTGAATTTTACCAAAGAACACAATTCAATTCTAATTTCTCCAGAGAAAATAAAAAGCTTCCACTTCAGTTTTAAGTTTACCAAGACATAAAAAATTTAAAGTTCAGTTCTAAATTTTTCCTTAGAAGATAGGAATAGTTATACTTTGATTGTGATTATTTTCTATGAAGATAAAAAGTTTCACTTTAATTCTAAATTTTCTTAAATTCAGTTCCGACCTTTCTCAAAGAGATGAAAAAATTTAAAGTTCTGTTCAATACATTTTCTCGGAAGAAGAAAAGTTCAACTTCGATTTTGAATTTTCTCATTGAAAATGAAATATGTTATTGATCAATTCTATTTCTCCAAAATAATATAAAAATTTTCCACTTCAGTTCAGATTTTTCTCAAAGAGATGAAAAATTTAAAATACTATTCCAAATTTTTCTTAGAAGATAGAAAAGTTCAAGTTCTCTTCTGAATTTTACCAAAGAACACAATTCAATTCTAATTTCTCCAGAGAAAATAAAAAGCTTCCACTTCAGTTTTAAGTTCACCAAGACATAAAAAATTTAAAGTTCTGTTCTAAATTTTTCTGTAGAAGATAGGAAAAGTTATACTATGATAGTGATTATTTTCTATGAAGATAAAAAGTTTCACTTTAATTCTAAATTTTCTTAAATTCAGTTCCGACTTTTCACATAGAGATGAAAAAAATTTAAAGTTCTGTTCCAAATTTTTCATAGAATATTGGAAAAGTTGTACTTTGATCGTGAATATTCAAGTTCTCTTCTGAATTTTACCAAAGAACACAATTCAATTCTAATTTCTCCAGAGAAAATAAAAAGCTGCCACTTCAGTTTTAAGTTCGCCATGACATAAAAAATTTAAAGTTCAGTTCTAAATTTCTACACAGAAGATAGGAAAAGTTATACTATGATTGTGATTATTTTCTATGAAGATTAAAAGTTTCACTTCAATTTTAAATTTTCTCAAAGAAGTGAAGAAAAGTTCAACTTCGATTCTGAATTTTCTCAATGAAAATGAAATAAGTTATTGATCATTTCTATTTTCCCAAAATAATATAAAAATTTTCCACTTCAGTTCAGATTTTTCTCAAACAGATGAAAAAATTTAAAATACTGTTCCAAATTTTTCATAGAAGATAGAAAAGTTCTTGTTCTCTTCTGAATTTTATCAAAGAACATAATTCATTTCTAATTTCTCCAGAGAAAATAAAAAGTTTCCATATCACTTTTAAGTTTACCAAGACATAAAAATTTAAAGTTCAATTCTAAATTTTTCCATAGAAGATAGGAAAATTTATACTATGATTGTGATTATTTTCCATGAAGATAAAAAGTTTCACTTTAATTCTAAATTTTCTTAAATTCAATTCCGACCTTTCTCAAAGAGATGAAAAAAATTAAAGTTCTGTTCCAAATATTTTCCCGGAAGAAGAAAAGCTCAACTTCGATTCTGAATTTTCTCAATGAAAATGAAATAAGTTATTGATCAAATCTTTTTTCCCAAAATAATATAAAAATTTTCCACTTCAGTTCAGATTTTTCTCAAACAGATGAAGAAATTTAAAGTTCTGTTCCAAATTTTTCATAGAAGATAGGAAAAGTTATACTTTGATCGTGAATATTCGAGTTCTATTCTGAATTTTACCAAAGAACACAATTCAATTCTAATTTCCCACAATAAAAAGTTTAAAGTTCAATTCTAAATTTTTCGGTGGAAGATAGAAAAAGTAATACCATACGTGTGAATATTTTCCCGGAAGATAAAAAGTTCTAGTTCAATTTAAAATTTCTCAACGAAGTGAAGAAGAATTCAAGTTCTCTTCTGAATTTACCAAAGAACACAATTCATTTCTAATTTCACCAGAGAAAATAAAAATATTCCACTTCAGTTCCTTATTTCACAAAGACATAAAGAAATTTAAAGTTCAATTCTAAATTTTTCGGTGGAAGATAGAAAAAGTAATACCATACTTGTGAATATTTTCATGGAAGATAAAAAGTTCTAGTTCAATTTAAAATTTTCTCAACGAAGTGAAGGAAAGTTCAAGTTCTCTTCTGAATTTTCTCAATGAAAAAGAAATTAGTCATTGATCATTTCTATTTTTCCAAATAATATAAAAATTTTCCACTTTAGTTCAGATCTGGCTCGAAGAGATGAAAAATTTAAAATACTGTTCCAAATTTTTCACTGAAGATAAAAAAGTTCAAGTTCTCTTCGGAATTTTACCAAAGAACACAATTCAATTCTAATTTCTCCAGAGAAAATAAAAATCTTCCACTTCAGTTCTTTATTTCACAAAGACAAAGAAATTTAAAGTTCAATTCTAAATTTTTCGGTGGAAGATAGAAAAAGTAATACCATACTTGTGAATATTTTCCTGGAAGATAAAAAGTTCTAGTTCAATTTAAAATTTTCTCAACGAAGTGAAGAAAAGTTCAAGTTCTCTTCTGAACTTTACCAAAGAACACACTTCAATTCTAATTTCTCCAGAGAAAACAAAAATCTTCCACTTCAATTCTTTATTTCACAAAGACATAAAGAAATTTAAAGTTCAATTCTAATTTTTCGGTGGAAGATAGAAAAAGTAATACCATACTTGTGAATATTTTCACGGAAGATAAAAAGTTCTAGTTCAATTTAAAATTTTCTCAACGAAGTCAAGGAAAGTTCAAGTTCTCTTCTGATCTTTACCAAAGAACACACTTCAATTCTAATTTCTCCAGAGAAAAGAAAAATCTTCCACTTCAGTTCTTTATTTCACAAAGACATAAAGACATTTAAAGTTCAATTCTAAATTTTTCGATGGAAGATAGAAAAAGTAATACCATACTTGTGATTATTTTCACGGAAGATAAAAAGTTCTAGTTCAATTTAAAATTTTCTCAACGAAGTGAAGAAGAATTCAAGTTCTCTTCTGAATTTTACCAAAGAACACAATTCATTTCTAATTTCACCAGAGAAAATAAAAATATTCCACTTCAGTTCTTTATTTCACAAAGACATAAAGAAATTTAAAGTTCAATTCTAAATTTTTCGGTGGAAGATAGAAAAAGTAATACCATACTTGTGAATATTTTCATGGAAGATAAAAAGTTCTAGTTCAATTTAAAATTTTCTCAACGAAGTGAAGGAAAGTTCAAGTTCTCTTCTGAATTTTCTCAATGAAAAAGAAATTAGTCATTGATCATTTCTATTTTTCCAAATAATATAAAAATTTTCCACTTTAGTTCAGATCTGGCTCGAAGAGATGAAAAATTTAAAATACTGTTCCAAATTTTTCACTGAAGATAAACAAGTTCAAGTTGTCTTCGGAATTTTACCAAAGAACACAATTCAATTCTAATTTCACCAGAGAAAATAAAAATCTTCCACTTCAGTTCTTTATTTCACAAAGACAAAGAAATTTAAAGTTCAATTCTAAATTTTCGGTGGAAGATAGAAAAAGTAATACCATACTTGTGAATATTTTCCCGGACGATAAAAAGTTCTAGTTCAATTTAAAATTTTCTCAACGAAGTGAAGATAAGTTCAAGTTCTCTTCTGAACTTTACCAAAGAACACACTTCAATTCTAATTTCTCAAGAGAAAACAAAAATCTTCCACTTCAGTTCTTTATTTCACAAAGACATAAAGAAATTTAAAGTTCAATTCTAATTTTTCGGTGGAAGATAGAAAAAGTAATACCATACTTGTGAATATTTTCACGGAAGATAAAAAGTTCTAGTTCAATTTAAAATTTTCTCAACGAAGTCAAGAAAAGTTCAAGTTCTCTTCTGAACTTTACCAAAGAACACACTTCAATTCTAATTTCTCCAGAGAAAACAAAAATCTTCCACTTCAGTTCTTTATTTCACAAAGACATAAAGAAATTTAAAGTTCAATTCTAAATTTTTCGGTGGGAGATAGAAAAATTAATACCGTACTTGTGAGACTAAAAATGAAGATATTTATGCAGAGTTTCAACTAGCTATGGCTAAGTTTGCTAAAGACAAGCTATTTTCTTGCGAAAACACATAAACTCAGAAAAAATGTTCAATGTTCCTTTAGTACCTATGCAATTAGACTAAAAATGAAGATATTTATGCAGAGTTTCAACTAGCTATGGCTAAGTTTGCTAAAGGCAAGCTATTTTCGTGCAAAAACACATAAAATCAGAAAAAATGTTCAATGTTCCTTTAGTACCTATGCAATTAGGCTTAAATGAAGATATTTATGCAGAGTTTTAACTAGCTATGGCTAAGTTTGCTAAAGACAAGCTATTTTCTTGCAAAAACACGCAAAATCAGAAGTAAAATGTTCAGTGTTCCTTTAGTACACACACAATTAGGCTAAAAATGAAGATATTTATGCACAGTTTCAACTAGCTATGGCTAAGTTTGCTAAAGACAAGCTATTTTCTTGCGAAAACACACAAAATCAGAAAAAATGTTCAATGTTCCTTTAGTACCTACGCAATTAGGCTGAAATGAAGATATTTATGCAGAGTTTCAACTATCTATGGCTAAGTTTGCTAAAGACATGCTATTTTCTTGCGAAAACACAAACAAAATCAGAAAAAATGTTCAATGTTCCTTTAGTACCTACGCAATTAGGCTTAAATGAAGATATTTATGCAGAGTTTCAACTAACTATGGCTAAGTTTGCTAAAGACAAGCTATTTTCTTGCGAAAACACACAAAATCAGAAAAAATGTTCAGTGTTCCTTTAGTACCTACACAATTAGGCTAAAAATGAAGATATTTATGCACAGTTTTAACTAGCTATGGCTAAGTTTGCTAAAGACAAGCTATTTTCTTGCAAAAACACACAAAATCAGAAAAAATGTTCAATGTTCCTTTAGTACCTACGCAATTAGGCTGAAATGAAGATATTTATGCAGAGTTTCAACTATCTATGGCTAAGTTTGCTAAAGACAAGCTATTTTCTTGCGAAAACACACAAAATCAGAAAAAATGTTCAATGTTCCTTTAGTACCTACGCAATTAGGCTTAAATGAAGATATTTATGCAGAGTTTCAACTAACTATGGCTAAGTTTGCTAAAGACAAGCTATTTTCTTGCGAAAACACAAACAAAATCAGAAAAAATGTTCAATGTTCCTTTAGTACCTACGCAATTAGGCTAAAAATGAAGATATTTATGCAGAGTTTCAACTAGCTATGGCTAAGTTTGCTAAAGACAAGCTATTTTCTTGCAAAAACACACAAAATCAGAAAAAATGTTCAATGTTCCTTTAGTACCTACGCAATTAGGCTAAAAATGAAGATATTTATGCACTGTATCAACTAGCTATGGCTAAGTTTGCTAAAGACAAGCTATTTTCTTGCGAAAACACACAAAATCAGAAAAAATATTGTTAGGTTAGGTTAAGTTAGATTAGGTTAGGTTAGCCTACGTACGCGCGCATATAGGTTAGGTTAGGTTGGATTAAGTTAGGTTAGGTTAAGTTAGGTTAGGTTAGGTTAGATTAAGTTAGGTTAGGTTAAGTTAGGTTAGGCTAGGTTAGCCTACGTACGCGCGCGTACGTAGGCTAACCTAACCTAACCTAACCTAACCTAACCTAACCTAACCTAACCTAACCTAACCTAACCTAACCTAACCTGACTTAACCTAACCTAACTTAGTCTAACCTAACCTATTCTAACTTAACCTAACCTAACTTAATCCAACCTAACCTAACCTATATGCGCGCGTACGTAGGCTAACCTAACCTAATCTAACTTAACCTAACCTAACAATATTTTTTCTGATTTTGTGTGTTTTCGCAAGAAAATAGCTTGTCTTTAGAAAACTTAGCCATAGCTAGTTGAAACAGTGCATAAATATCTTCATTTTTATCCTAATTGCGTAGGTACTAAAGGAACATTGAACATTTTTTCTGATTTTGTGTGTTTTCGCAAGAAAATAGCTTGTCTTTAGCAAACTTAGCCATAGCTAGTTGAAACTCTGCATAAATATCTTCATTTTTAGCCTAATTGCGTAGGTACTAAAGGAACATTGAAAATTTTTTCTGATTTTGTTTGTGTTTTCGCAAGAAAATAGCTTGTCTTTAGCAAACTTAGCCATAGTTAGTTGAAACTCTGCATAAATATCTTCATTTAAGCCTAATTGCGTAGGTACTAAAGGAACATTGAACATTTTTTCTGATTTTGTGTGTTTTCGCAAGAAAATAGCTTGTCTTTAGCAAACTTAGCCATGGATAGTTGAAACTCTGCATAAATATCTTCATTTCAGCCTAATTGCGTAGGTACTAAAGGAACATTGAACATTTTTTCTGATTTTGTGTGTTTTTGCAAGAAAATAGCTTGTCTTTAGCAAACTTAGCCATAGCTAGTTAAAACTGTGCATAAATATCTTCATTTTTAGCCTAATTGTGTAGGTACTAAAGGAACACTGAACATTTTTTCTGATTTTGTGTGTTTTCGCAAGAAAATAGCTTGTCTTTAGCAAACTTAGCCATAGTTAGTTGAAACTCTGCATAAATATCTTCATTTAAGCCTAATTGCGTAGGTACTAAAGGAACATTGAACATTTTTTCTGATTTTGTTTGTGTTTTCGCAAGAAAATAGCTTGTCTTTAGCAAACTTAGCCATAGATAGTTGAAACTCTGCATAAATATCTTCATTTCAGCCTAATTGCGTAGGTACTAAAGGAACATTGAACATTTTTCTGATTTTGTGTGTTTTCGCAAGAAAATAGCTTGTCTTTAGCAAACTTAGCCATAGCTAGTTGAAACTGTGCATAAATATCTTCATTTTTAGCCTAATTGTGTGTGTACTAAAGGAACACTGAACATTTTACTTCTGATTTTGCGTGTTTTTGCAAGAAAATAGCTTGTCTTTAGCAAACTTAGCCATAGCTAGTTAAAACTCTGCATAAATATCTTCATTTAAGCCTAATTGCATAGGTACTAAAGGAACATTGAACATTTTTTCTGATTTTATGTGTTTTCGCACGAAAATAGCTTGTCTTTAGCAAACTTAGCCATAGCTAGTTGAAACTCTGCATAAATATCTTCATTTTTAGTCTAATTGCATAGGTACTAAAGGAACATTGAACATTTTTTCTGAGTTTATGTGGTTTCGCAAGAAAATAGCTTGTCTTTAGCAAACTTAGCCATAGCTAGTTGAAACTCTGCATAAATATCTTCATTTTTAGTCTCACAAGTATGGTATTAATTTTTCTATCTCCCACCGAAAAATTTAGAATTGAACTTTAAATTTCTTTATGTCTTTGTGAAATAAAGAACTGAAGTGGAAGATTTTTGTTTTCTCTGGAGAAATTAGAATTGAAGTGTGTTCATTGGTAAAGTTCAGAAGAGAACTTGAACTTTCCTTGACTTCGTTGAGAAAATTTTAAATTGAACTAGAACTTTTTATCTTCCGTGAAAATATTCACAAGTATGGTATTACTTTTTCTATCTTCCACCGAAAAATTAGAATTGAACTTTAAATTTCTTTATGTCTTTGTGAAATAAAGAACTGAAGTGGAAGATTTTTGTTTTCTCTGGAGAAATTAGAATTGAAGTGTGTTCTTTGGTAAAGTTCAGAAGAGAACTTGAACTTTTCTTGACTTCGTTGAGAAAATTTTAAATTGAACTAGAACTTTTTATCTTCCGGGAAAATATTCACAAGTATGGTATTACTTTTTCTATCTTCCACCGAAAAATTTAGAATTGAACTTTAAATTTCTTTGTCTTTGTGAAATAAAGAACTGAAGTGGAGGATTTTGATTTTCTCTGGAGAAATTAGAATTGAATTGTGTTCTTTGGTAAAATTCCGAAGACAACTTGAACTTTTTTATCTTCAGTGAAAAATTTGGAACAGTATTTTAAATTTTTCATCTCTTCGAGCCAGATCTGAACTAAAGTGGAAAATTTTTATATTATTTGGAAAAATAGAAATGATCAATGACTAATTTCTTTTTCATTGAGAAAATTCAGAAGAGAACTTGAACTTTCCTTCACTTCGTTGAGAAAATTTTAAATTGAACTAGAACTTTTTATCTTCCATGAAAATATTCACAAGTATGGTATTACTTTTTCTATTTTCCACCGAAAAATTTAGAATTGAACTTTAAATTTCTTTATGTCTTTGTGGTGGAAATTAGAAATGAATTGTGTTCTTTGGTAAAATTCAGAAGAGAACTTGAATTCTTCTTCACTTCGTTGAGAAAATTTTAAATTGAACTAGAACTTTTTATCTTCCGTGAAAATAATCACAAGTATGGTATTACTTTTTCTATCTTCCATCGAAAAATTTAGAATTGAACTTTAAATTTCTTTATGTCTTTGTGAAATAAAGAACTGAAGTGGAAGATTTTTCTTTTCTCTGGAGAAATTAGAATTGAAGTGTGTTCTTTGGTAAAGTTCAGAAGAGAACTTGAACTTTCCTTGACTTCGTTGAGAAAATTTTAAATTGAACTAGAACTTTTTATCTTCCGTGAAAATATTCACAAGTATGGTATTACTTTTTCTATCTTCCACCGAAAAATTAGAATTGAACTTTAAATTTCTTTATGTCTTTGTGAAATAAAGAATTGAAGTGGAAGATTTTTGTTTTCTCTGGAGAAATTAGAATTGAAGTGTGTTCTTTGGTAAAGTTCAGAAGAGAACTTGAACTTTTCTTCACTTCGTTGAGAAAATTTTAAATTGAACTAGAACTTTTTATCTTCCAGGAAAATATTCACAAGTATGGTATTACTTTTTCTATCTTCCACCGAAAAATTTAGAATTGAACTTTAAATTTCTTTGTCTTTGTGAAATAAAGAACTGAAGTGGAAGATTTTTATTTTCTCTGGAGAAATTAGAATTGAATTGTGTTCTTTGGTAAAATTCCGAAGAGAACTTGAACTTTTTTATCTTCAGTGAAAAATTTGGAACAGTATTTTAAATTTTTCATCTCTTCGAGCCAGATCTGAACTAAAGTGGAAAATTTTTATATTATTTGGAAAAATAGAAATGATCAATGACTAATTTCTTTTTCATTGAGAAAATTCAGAAGAGAACTTGAACTTTCCTTCACTTCGTTGAGAAAATTTTAAATTGAACTAGAACTTTTTATCTTCCATGAAAATATTCACAAGTATGGTATTACTTTTTCTATCTTCCACCGAAAAATTTAGAATTGAACTTTAAATTTCTTTATGTCTTTGTGAAATAAGGAACTGAAGTGGAATATTTTTATTTTCTCTGGTGAAATTAGAAATGAATTGTGTTCTTTGGTAAAATTCAGAAGAGAACTTGAATTCTTCTTCACTTCGTTGAGAAAATTTTAAATTGAACTAGAACTTTTTATCTTCCATGAAAATATTCACAAGTATGGTATTACTTTTCTATCTTCCACCGAAAAATTTAGAATTGAACTTTAAATTTTTTATTGTGGGAAATTAGAATTGAATTGTGTTCTTTGGTAAAATTCAGAATAGAACTCGAATATTCACGATCAAAGTATAACTTTTCCTATCTTCTATGAAAAATTTGGAACAGAACTTTAAATTTCTTCATCTCTTTGAGAAAAAATTTGAACTGATGTGGAAATTTTTATATTATTTTGGGAAAAAAGATTTGATCAATAACTTTTTCATTTTCATTGAGAAAATTCAGAATCGAAGTTGAGCTTTTCTTCTTCCGGGAAAATATTTGGAACAGAACTTTATTTTTTTTCATCTCTTTGAGAAAGGTCGGAATTGAATTTAAGAAAATTTAGAATTAAAGTGAAACTTTTTATCTTCATGGAAAATAATCACAATCATAGTATAAATTTTCCTATCTTCTATGGAAAAATTTAGAATTGAACTTTAAATTTTTATGTCTTGGTAAACTTAAAAGTGATATGGAAACTTTTTATTTTCTCTGGAGAAATTAGAAATGAATTATGTTCTTTGATAAAATTCAGAAGAGAACAAGAACTTTTCTATCTTCTATGAAAAATTTGGAACAGTATTTTAAATTTTTTCATCTGTTTGAGAAAAATCTGAACTGAAGTGGAAAATTTTTATATTATTTTGGGAAAATAGAAATGATCCATAACTTATTTCATTTTCATTGAGAAAATTCAGAATCGAAGTTGAACTTTTCTTCACTTCTTTGAGAAAATTTAAAATTGAAGTGAAACTTTTAATCTTCATAGAAAATAATCACAATCATAGTATAACTTTTCCTATCTTCTGTGTAGAAATTTAGAACTGAACTTTAAATTTTTTATGTCATGGCGAACTTAAAACTGAAGTGGCAGCTTTTTATTTTCTCTGGAGAAATTAGAATTGAATTGTGTTCTTTGGTAAAATTCAGAAGAGAACTTGAATATTCACGATCAAAGTATAACTTTTCCAATATTCTATGAAAAATTTGGAACAGAACTTTAAATTTTTTTCATCTCTATGTGAAAAGTCGGACCTGAATTTAAGAAAATTTAGAATTAAAGTGAAACTTTTTATCTTCATAGAAAATAATCACTATCATAGTATAACTTTTCCTATCTTCTACAGAAAAATTTAGAACAGAACTTTAAATTTTTTATGTCTTGGTGAACTTAAAACTGAAGTGGAAGCTTTTTATTTTCTCTGGAGAAATTAGAATTGAATTGTGTTCTTTGGTAAAATTCAGAAGAGAACTTGAACTTTTCTATCTTCTAAGAAAAATTTGGAATAGTATTTTAAATTTTTCATCTCTTTGAGAAAAATCTGAACTGAAGTGGAAAATTTTTATATTATTTTGAGAAATAGAATTGATCAATAACATATTTCATTTTCAATGAGAAAATTCAGAATCGAAGTTGAACTTTTCTTCTTCCGAGAAAATATATTGAACAGAACTTTAAATTTTTTCATCTCTTTGAGAAATGTCGGAACTGAATTTAAGAAAATTTAGAATTAAAGTGAAACTTTTTATCTTCATAGAAAATAATCACAATCAAAGTATAACTATTCCTATCTTCTAAGGAAAAATTTAGAACTGAACTTTAAATTTTTTATGTCTTGGTAAACTTAAAACTGAAGTGGAAGCTTTTTATTTTCTCTGGAGAAATTAGAATTGAATTGTGTTCTTTGGTAAAATTCAGAAGAGAACTTGATCTTTTCTATGTTCTAAGAAAAATTTGGAATAATATTTTAAATTTTTCATCTCTTTGAGAAAAATCTGAATTGAAGTGGATAATTTTATATTATTTTGGGAAAATAGAATTGATCAATGACTAATTTCTTTTTCATTGAGAAAATTCAGAATCGAAGTTGAACTTTTCTTCTTCCGGGGAAATATTTGGAACAGAACTTTAAATTTTTTCATCTCTTTGAGAATGGTCAGAACTGAATTTAAGAAAATTTAGAATTAAAGTGAAACTTTCTATCTTCATAGAAAATAATCACAATCATAGTATAACTTTTCCTATCTTCTACGGAAAAATTTAGAAGTGAACTTTAAATTTTTTATGTCTTGGGACTTTTCTTGTTCCGGGAAAATATTTGGAATAGAACTTTAAATTTGACACTTTGAGAAAGGTCGGAACGTAAAAAGTTAAAAAATACCATGTTAAAAAACTCAAGAAAGTATTTACAAATTGGGGAGGGGACTCTTTGAGGTTGGAAAATGGGTTTAGGAATGACATTATGAATGGAACTTGTTCAGAAAAGATATAATAAAGCCATAAAAAAGTGTTAAAAAAATGGAGAGGGGACTCTTTGGGGGGCCCGGGGAGGGTGTTTGGGGGACCCTTGGGGGAGGGTGTCCCTTCTGTGTCTCAATGCACAAAAAATATTCAAAAAATGGGGAGGGGAGGAGGGGAGGGGAGGGGAGGAGGGGAGGGGGAGGGGAGGAGGAGGAGGAGGGGAGGGGGAGGGGGGGGGGTTGGGGGAGGGGGGAGGGAGGGGAGGGGGGGGGGCCCTTTGGGAGCCTGGGGGACCTTTGGGGGCCGGTGGAGGGCCTTTGGGGGTCCTGGAGGCCGGTTGAGAGCCTGGGGGACATTTGGTGACCGGGTGAAGGCCTTTGGGACCCCGGTGGTCTTTTGGGAGCTCGATGTGCCTTTGGGGGGCCCGGGGTGGGCCTTTGAGGGTCTGGGGGCCGGGTGGGAGCCCTGGGAACCTTTGGGGACCGGGGGGGGGGTCCTTCTGGATTGGGGTATGGGGATTGGAACCCTTTGGATCGGGGTAGAGCGATCGGGGCTCTTTGGGGTTGTGGTAGGGGCCCTCACAACACTGTTCAATGGAACTTGTGTATTATAACGACCACACTCAAAAATCATCTTTTAAATCATCTTTTAAATCAACGTCTCTAACGGTTTCGCCGAAATAATTCCATAAGCTGTCTAAAACCGTTTCGCCCAAATAATCCCTAAAAGTAATTTCATCGTGTTCCTTTTGTTTGGCATCTCAGTGCTTTCACATTTCAAATTTCTAGGAAACCCTTTCCTACGTTAATCTCTTCATCTCATAAATTTTCCTAGCTAAACTATTATGGTTTCGTTAGAATATCAATTTATCTCTCCGACTTAAAGCTCCGTGAAGCCGTATTTAAAAATAGAATTTCTATCTCTTTAGACTCCCACATAATTCCAAGATAACAAGTGATGTCATTTATAATTCATGACACTATAGATCAATGAAGCCCTATTTAAAAATAGAATATTAATTTTTCTCTCTGACCTAAAGAACGTTTATCCCTCAGACCTAAGATTAAAGAAGCCTTAATGTTTCTTAATTCCCCCTTCGTGAAGCCCTATTTAAAAATAGTATATTAATTTTTCTCTCTGTCCTAAAGAACGTTTATCCCACAGACCTAAGATTAAAGAAGCCTTAATGTTTCTTAATTCCCCCTTCGTAAATCAATAATTTCCCCTAGCTGATTATGTAAATCACCCCTCATGTCATTACACGTGGCCAAACAACAACAGATCGATTGACCTTGACCCCCATTAGACTCGATCGATAATCCTTGAATAAATTATGTCCTGTCAGCATTAAACTAAATTGTAGAACAAATACTATTTCTGGACACCATGACATTCACGATCGATTACGCAATCAAGTTCTCGGAAATTCACTTCCCCCTCGAGTCCTAGATCAATAACATTGTTCCCGTTAGAATTCAATGCGCATGTGCAACCTTCGTCCCGGTTAGGTTATTACACATAGAAACATCAAATAAATCGACCTTGGAAAAAGAGGTCATTGACCGATTACGCAATCATTCTCCCTAGGGACTCTATGCCCATATTAGGTGTACTGACACGAGATACATTCTTTTGATAACCGAATTTTGTACTGTCACGACTCAATAAGGCCATTCTACTAATTTACGAATTAACTTACGTAACTAACTTCTATATTCGTATATTTTTCTTCTGGCAAAAAATACAAAGTTGCAGATTTTTGCAGATATGAGCTTGAAACCTATGTAATAGGGTTTTCTGATACGCTGAATCTGACGGTGTGATTTTCATTAAAATTCTTTCACTTGTAGGGGATGTTTCCCCCCTCTTTAAAAAATCGAATAAATTTTCTCAGGCTCGTAGCCTTTGATGAGTAATACTAAACTTAATAAAATTTATATATTTAGAATCAGCATTTTAAACCCATTGTTTTGATACATTTATTGACATCAAAATTCCGTTTTTAAAAGTTTCGATCACTATTGAGCCGTATCGCTTGTTTTTTGTTGTTTTTTTAATTACGTATATGTTATTACGTATATGAGGGGGTTCTCCCCTTAGTCAATACTACGCTCTTTACGTTAAAAGTTAAAAAAAAAATTCATTCACAAACCCCTGAATCACAAAGGCCGTTTAGTTAGAATATATAGCTCTTTTGAAAGCACTAAAAAAACTGTAGCGTAAAGAGCGAGGTATTGACTTGGGGGAGAACTCCCTCATATACGTTATAATTTCTGTTCGTTTTAAAATCTAATGTTGCTTCTTATTTTCAGCTGAAAAAAACTTGTTTTTTTTTAATTTAATTTCTGATCGTTTTTTAAATAATGCTTGGAAATCCGGCGCCCCCTTCATAGAAATGTCCCCTACGCCAAAGAAACATCCTCCACGGAAAGATTCTCCCGAGTAACCCCCTCTTCCAACCCCACCCTCAAGAAAAAAATCCTTCCTGAAAATGTCTGTATACTTCCCAATAACCAATAAATAATGCTGGCAAGTCCGGCGCCCCCTTCATGGTAATTTCCCTTCCCCCATGAAAATTTCCTTCATGGACAGATCCTCCAACATAACCCCCGACCCCCCGCCCCCCACTACCAGAAAAAAAACCCTCCTAAAACGTCTGTATACTTCCCAATAACCAATACTATATGTTAACATTGGGTAAAGTTCATAACTTTTAGCCCTCCCCCCGGGGACTTCGGGGGATTAAGTCATCCTAAAAGACATAGTTATCTTATTTTCGACCATGCTGAACAAAATGGCTATCTCAAAATTTTGATCGGGTGACTTTGGGAAAAAAATGAGCGTGGGAGGGGGCCTAGTTGCCCTCCATTTTTTGGTCACTTAAAAAGGGCACTAGAACTTTTAATTTCCGTTCCAATGAGCCCTCTCACGATATTCTAGGACCACTGGGTCGATACGATCACCCCTGGGAAAAAAAAAACAAATAAACACGCATCCGTGATCTTTCTTCTGGCAAAAAATACAAAATTCCAAATTTTTGTAGATAGGAGCTTGAAACCTCTACAGTAGGGTTCTCTGATACGCTGAATATGATGGTGTGATTTTCATTAAGGTTCTATAACTTTTAGGGGGTCTTTCCCCCTTTTTTTGAAAATCAGCCAAACTTTCTCAGGCGCGTAACTTTTGATGGGTAGCACTAAACTTGATGAAAGTTATATATTTGAAATCAGCATTGAAATCTGATTCTTTTGATGTATCTACTGGTATAAAAAAACCCGTTTTCTAGAGTTTCGGTTACCATTGAGCCGGGTCGCTCCTTACTTACAGTTCGTTACCACGAACTGTTTGATAACACCAGTAGTGAGTAATATTCAATTTTAAAATGTAAAAAACACATTTTAGTTTTACTTGAAACAAAGTACAAATGAACCATAATATGAACTTTGGAAATCAGGTTATTTCTTTCTATGCTGCGGGATATTTCAAGTTACGGGAAATCTAATCAGTTGGCTTATTTGCACTAGTTTTATCGATATATGTTAGATAGACTGTGAAGCAATAATTTTGTTCGTTTAAAGTTTAAACTTCACTCTTTACTCCCGTTGAAATTGGGAGATAGTCATTTTGTTACCAATGGTCCAAAAATCATATAGCAATGTCCTTAGCGTGGACAAAATCCTTCAGACTGCCTAGAGCCCATGGATAAAGGTTGTATGTTACATCCCGGGGCAAATAAGGTTTTTCGGGAACGGGTTGTCGTATAAGCTTTGGATCGGATGGATCTCATTTGATTGGAAGCCCAAGTTTTAGTGCCCTTTTTAAGAGTCATAAAAGAATAGAGGGCAATCATACCCCCAAGGCCCAGCATTCTCTAGAATAAATCCGATCGAAATTTTTAGAGATCTATTTTGTTCAGCCTTTTTGAAAGGTCCAGTAATTATGTGTTTGGGGATGTCAACCTCACCACAGTCCTCAGGACAAGGGCTGTAAACTAGGCAATGTGTTCGTTTTTTACACACAGTATATGTTATTGAGAAAGGTATGCATGTGTAAACTTTACTTTCCAATAAGACAAAGGGCATTCAGGTGACCCTTTCACAGAATGTTTTTGAGCAAAATCAAATCACGTTAAGTTTATAAGGATTATCAAAAGGGTGTAACACCGGAATAACTGAGTATAATATTTTTGAAAACTCAGAAAATGATAAGGGATATGATCAAAAAGGCAATATTTGCATTATACCACTATCACCACTACTACTATAAGATACGTCTGTTTACGGGGAGGATCATCTCACGAAAAGTCAACATGGGCACACAACAGGAAATACTACTGTTACTGCTGCATTTGCTACTGCTAATACTACTTCTACTGATACTACTTATAAAGCTAAGAGCATTGAGAAGAAAAATTGATAAGATTCAGGTTATCAAAAGGGCATGTTAGCAATGTCATAGCACCGGCTAGTTGTATTAAGTTGAAACCTTTAGGACTTGATGAGAGGAATGTTCTGCTGATCAAAAGGCAATATGAGGATACTATTACTAGTAATATCAATACTACTACTTTGACATACTATTAAAACTATGCCTAGGGATATGAAGGTGACATTTTCAATGAACTTTGACGGGGGAGGTAAACTGAATCACAACACTCCGTCTGTGTGAAGGATGGCAAATGGTGAAACATCAATATCTTAGGAAAACTTTGGGTGTGTGAAGTTAAAACTAACACGGCTTGTTGTGAGGGATGAGGAACTAACCAAAAGAAAATATTTTGATCCTAATACTACTGCTCCTTCTCATACTACTACTAGTGTTGCTATTATCACTACTTCTGCCACTAAAGCTCAGGCTACTACAATTTATTCTACTGCAAATACTACTTATACTGCTATTAGAATATTAAGGTGAAAATTTTAAGATGCATAGTAACTAAATGGAACTAAATTGAAAAACACTATGCCCACACGTGTTGTCAAGCGGACGCATCAGAAATGCTTCAAGAACGGTTGGTGGTATCAATCTGAGACTTTCAGCGTGTGTTGAAGGGGATGTTGAAGAAACCAAGTATTATATGCACATGTTGTCACTAATGCTGAGACAACTATTGCTACTGTGCAATCTAAGGGTATTAAGGTGAAGCATTTAAGGAATTTTTAGGTGGATGTTGAACTAAATCAAAACAAACTATGAAAAATAAGACTTTCAAGTAGGTGACACAGCAATTTCTGAAGAACAAATTATATTATCAAATTAGATCTTTAAGGGTAAGTTTTGTGGGATTTTAAACTAGCCAGAAGGTAGTATGTGTATTTTTTTAAAAACTACCACTACAGCTACTGTAACTAATGACGCTAAGGGTATCAAGGTGAAACTTTTAGGGAAAGTTTGGAAGAGTTTCAATTAGACGAAAAAACTGTGTGCATGCAGGTTTTCAAAAGGCATATAAGCAATATCATTGCAATACCCTTTTAAGATCCCATGTAGACTGGGTTCGATAGATAAGGGTTGCTGTTCCACCCCTAGAGAGGGTTGTGGGTTTCTGATGTGCACCAGAGGCATCTTCTACTTCCGTAGATCTTGGGAAGGAATAGGGGTTTTGAGTCAAACTTATGTTAATTTCTGCTCGTTTTGAGTTTGAGTCGGCTATTTATTGTAATTTTTGTTCGTTTTGGGTTTCATTTATTTATCGATTCTCACTTGCGGTAGTTTTACGCTTGGTAGCTTATTTGATTTTATTTTTGCTCATTTTTTGTTTAATGGAGTTCTTTACTTTTCTTTCAAAAACTTATTTTATGGAAATTTTTTTTTAATTAATTTCTGTTTGTTTTATATTGACATAGTCTTTTCAGGGAGAAAGAAAATAATAATTTAAATCTTTTCGTATTTTTAAGACTCTATAATTTGGCCTTATATTTGTAAGCAGGAGGAAAATTTTCTGCAATGTTTAGCAACATACAAATCTTTTAAAAATCTGGACACAAATAGTAGTGTTTAATTTCGTTTTATACCTCCTCTAGTTGACCTGAAATGGAAAACTTGATACCATTCGTACACAAATCTCCTTACTTTCTTTGAGAGCTTGGATACACTTACGCTATTTTGACTTGCTTATATTTTAAGAGCAGAAGTAGACTCAAAAGTTTGAACATAATATCCTCAGTCGTTCTTGGGATACTGCTGAGATGCCTTATTGGGAATTAGCATTAACACAACACATTTTGATTTAATCTTAAGGCAACATATAGTTTTTAAACATAAAGACAAATGGGAGGGCGGGCGTGGGAGGGGGATAACTTGCCCTCCAATCACTTTTGACTATTAAAAAGAAAGAGTATCAGCCCTTTCTATTTTCAATCGAATGAGCCCTTTTTGAAGTTCCAACGACAACTCCTTCTATACGAAGTGCCCTGGTCTAAACAACAACAACAACAAAAAATCATGCATTATACCCACATCAATCTTTGCTATAAAATGTCAAGCCTTCCAATCATTTTCGTCTATTAAAAAGGGCACTAGGCCTTTCTATTTCAAATCGAATGAGCCCTTTTTGAGTTTCTACGACAATGCTTTCTATAAACACCTTATATTCCCCCAGTGCATAAATTACAAACCTTACCCTAAAGGCTGTGAGGGTGGTTGTCATTCTCTAAGACATAATTCTCAGAACGTTCAACTATGTTAAACAAAATGGCTATCTCAAAATTTTGATTGGATGGGTTCGGAAAAATGGTGGGCATGAGAGGGCTTTAGTCACTCCCCCATCACTTTCAACAATTAAAAAAGGCACTAGCCCTTTAAACTTCCAATCAAATGAGCCCTTATGAAGTTTCTAAGACAACGCTTTCATTAAAAACCTTATATACCCCAGGCCATAACTTATAACCCTTGCCCTGGGGGCTGGGGGGGGGGGGGGGTTGTCATCCTCAAAGAAATAATTACCAGAACTTTCTACTTGGTTGAACAAAATTTTAATTGGATGTGTTTGGGGAAATGGTGCGCGTGAGAGGGTGTTTAGTTACCCTCCAATCACTTTCGATTATTAAAAAGGGCACTAGCCCTCTCAATTTCCAATTAAATGAGCCACTTTTGAAGTTTTTACGACAACTCTATCTATAAGAACCTTATATGCCCCCAGGGCATAACTTACAACTTTTGCCCTGGGGGCTCAGGGGGGTTTGTCATCCTTAAATACATAATTTCCAGAACTTTCAAAAACGTTGAACAAAATGGCTATCTCTAAACTTTGATTGAATGTGTTTGGGGTAATGGTGGGCGTGAGAGGGTGGTAAATTCTCTCCACTCACTTTCGACAATTAAAAAAGGCAATTTCAATTTTCAAACAAATGCGGTTTCTTTGAAATTTCTACAACAATTTTCTATATAAACCTGATATGCACCCAGGGCATAACTTACAAGCCTTGCACTAAGGGCAACCCTTGAACTGAGGGTTCTGAGAGGGTTATCATCCTAAAAGACCTAATTTCCAGAACATTCTACTACGTTGAACAAAATCGATATATCAAAATTTTGATTGGATGTGTTTGGGGAAATGGTGGGTGTAAAAGGAGGCTTAGTTGCCCTTCAATCACTTTCGACTATTAAAAGGGCACTAGACCTTTCAATTTCCGATTGAATGAGCCCTTTTCAATGTTTTTACAACATCACTTTCTATAAAAAACCTTGCATGCCCCCAGGGCATAACTTACAACCCGTGCCCTGAGGGTTGTGGGGGGGGAGGGTTGTCATCCTTAAAGACCTAATTTCCAAAACTTACAACTACGTTAAATAAAATGGCTATCTAAAAATTTTGATTGGATGTTTTTGGGAAAAAGGTGGGCGTGAGAGGGGGTTAGTTGCCCTGAAATCACTTTTGACTATTAAAAAGAGCCCTATCCCTTTGAATTTCCAATCAAATGAGCATTTTTTTAAGTTTCTATGACAAAGATTTCCATAGAAACCTTATACGCCCCCAGGGCATAACTTATAACCCTTGTCCTGAAGACTGTGGTGGGAGTGTTCTGCTAAAAAAATATAATTTCCTGAACTTTAAACTGCGGGGAGAGAAAAGGCTATCTAAAAATTTTGATTGGAAGTGTTTGGGGGAATGGTGGGCGTGGAAGGGGTGTTAGTTGCCTTCCAATCACTTTCTACTATTAAAAAGAGCACTAGCCATTTTAGTTTCCAATCGAATGAGCCCTTTTTGAAGTTTCTACGACAATGCGTTCTATATAAACCCTATATGCCCCCAGGGCATAACTTACAACCCTTGCCCTAAGGGCTGTGGGGGAGTTTCCTCTTTAAGAACATAATTTCTCTCTGGAAATCAACTACGCTGAACAAAATGGCAATCTAGAAATTTTGATTGGATATGTTTGGGGAAAGTTTGGATGTAAGAGGGGGGCTAGTTGCCCTCAAATCACTTCCGACTTTTAAAAAGGGCACTAGACCTTTGAATTTCCAATCGAATTAGCCCTTTTTCAAGTTTCTACGACAAAGATTTCAAAAAAACCTTATATGCCCCAGGGCAAAACTTATAACCCTTGCCCTGAACACTCGGGGGGGGGGGGGGGTGTCCTGCTCAAAGCTATACTTTCCTGAACTTTAAACTGCGTGGAACGAAATAACTATCACAAAATTTTGATTGGATGTGTTTGGGCAAATGGTAGAAGTGGAAGGGGTGTTAGTCGCTTTCTAATCACTTTCGACTATTAAAAAGGGAACTAGCAATTTCAATTTTCAATCGGATGAGCACTTTTTGAAGTTTCTACGACAACGCGCTCTATAACAACATTTTATACCCCCAGGGTCTAACTTACAAACTTTGCCCTGAGGGCTGTGGGGTGGTTGTCATCCTCAAAGCCCTAATTTACAGAACTTAAAACTACGTTGAATAAAATGGCTATCTGAAAATTTTGATTGGATGTGTTTGGGGAAACGGTGCGCGCGAGAGGGTGGTTAGTTACCCTCCAATCACTTTCAATTATTAAAAAGGGCACTAGCCCTCTCAATTTCCAATTGAATGAGCCCCTTTGGAAGTTTTTACGACAACTCTATCTACAAAAACCTTATATTCCCCCATGGCATAACTTACAACCTTTGCCCTGGGGGCTCAGGGGGGTTTGTCGTCTATAAATACATAATTTCCAGAACTTTCAATAGCGTTGAACAAAATGGGTATCTTTAAGCTTTAATTGAATGTGTTTGGGGAAATGGTGGGCGTGAGAGGGGGTCAATTCTCTCCACTCACTTTCGACAATTAAAAAGGGCAATTTCAATTTTCAAACAAATGAGCTTTCTTTGAAATTTCTACAACAATTTTCTACATAAACCTCATATGCCCCTAGGGAATAACTTACAACCCTTGCACTGAGGGCAACCCTAGAACTGAGGGTTCTGAGGGGGTTATTATCCTAAAGGACCTAATTTCCAGGACATTCGACTACGTTGAACAAAATGGATATCTCAAAATTTTGATTGGATGTGTTTGGGGAAATGGTGGGTGTGAGAGGAGGTTTAGTTGCCCTTCAATCACTTTCGACTATTAAAAGGGCACTAGCCCTTTCAACTTCCAATTGAATGAGCCCTTTTTATTGTTTTTACAACATCACTTTCTATAAAAACCTTACATGCCCCCAGGGCATAACTTACAACCCGTGCCCTGAGGGTTGTTGGGGTGAGGGGTTGTCATCCTCAAAGACCTAATTTCCAAAACTTACAACTACGTTAAATAAAATGGCTATCTAAAAATTTTGATTGGATGTGTTTAGGGAAAAGGTGGGCGTCAGAGGGGTCTAGGTGGTCTCAAATCACTTTCGACTATTAAAAAGGGCCTTAGCCCTTTGAATTTTCAATCGAATGAGCATTTTTTAAGTTTCTACGACAAAGAATTCAATAAAAACCTTATACGCCCCCAGGGCATAACTTATAACCCTTGTCCCGAAGACTGTGGTGGGAGTGTCCTGCTCAAAGGTATAATTTCCTGAACTTTAAACTGCGTGGAGCAAAATGGCTATCTAAAAATTTTGATTGGAAGTGTTTGAGGAAGGGGTGGGCGTGGAAGAGGTGCTAGCTGCCTTCCAATCACTTTTGACTATTAAAAAGGGCACTAGCCATTTCAATTTCCAATCGAATGAGTCCTTTTTGAAGTTTCTACGACAACGCATTCAATAAGAATCTTATATGTCCCCAGAGCATAACTTACAACCCTTGTCCTAAGGGCTGGGGGGGAGTGTCCTCCACAAGAACATAATTTCTATCTGGAAATCAACTACGCTGAACAAAATGTCTATCTAGAAATTTTGATTGGATGTGTTTGGGGAAAAGGTGGGCGTGAGAGGGGGTTAGTTGCCGTCAAATCACTTTTGACTTTTAAAAAGGGCACTAGACCTTTGAATTTACAATCGAATTAGCCCTTCTTCAAGTTTCTAGGACAAAGATTTCAATAAAAATCTTATATGCCCCCAGGGCATACCTTATAACCCTTGTCCCGAAGACTGTGGTGGGAGTGTCCTGCTCAAAGGTATACTTTCCTGAACTTTAAACTGCGTGGAACGAAATGTCTATCTCAAAATTTTGATTGTATGTGTTTGGGGAAATAGTAGAAGTGGAAGGGCTGTTAGTTACCTTCCAATCACTTTCGACTATTAAAAAGGGAACTAGCAATTTCAATTTCCAATCGATGAGCCCTTTTTGAAGTTTCTACTACAACGTGTTTTATAACAACTTTTTATGCCCCCAGGGTCTAACTTACAACCCTTGCCCTGAGGGCTGTGGGGTAGTTTTCATCGTCAAAGCCCTAATTTCCAGAACTCAAAACTACGTTGAATAAAATGGCTATCTCAAAATTTTGATTGGATATGTTTGGAGAAAACGTGGGCTTGAGAGGGAGGTTAGTTGCCCTCCTACTACTTCCGACTATTAAAAAGGGGCACTAGGACTTTCCATTTCCAATTGAAAGAGCCCTTATTGAAGTTTCTAAAACAACCATTTCTATAAGAACCATATTTGTCCCCAGGGGATAAATTACAACCCTTGCCCTGAGGGCTGCGAGGGGGTGGTCATCCTCAACGACCTATTTTCCAGAACTTTTAACTACTTCGAACAAAATGGCTATCTCAAAATTATGATTGGATGTGTTTGGGGAAATGATGGGTGTGAGAGGGGGTCTAGTTGCCCTCCAATCACTTTCGACTATTAAAAAGGGCACTAGCCCTTTGAATTTCCTATCAAACGAGCCTTTTTTAAGTTTCTACGAAAACACCTTCTATAAAAATCTTATATGCCCCCAGGGCATAACTTAAAACACCCTTCCTGAGGGCTGTGGAGTAGTGTGCTCCTCAAAAACATAATTTCTATCTGGAAATCAACTACGCTGAACGAAATGGCTATCTCAAAAATATGATTGGATGTGTTTTGGGACATGGTGGGCTTGGAAAGGGTGTTAGTCACCTTCCAATCACTTTCGACTATTAAAAAGGGTATAAGCCACTCCAATTTCCAATTGAATGAGCCCTTTTCGAAGTTTCTATGACAACTTCTTCTATACGAAGTGCCCCGCTCTAAAGGAAAACAAATAATAAATAAAAAATTATCTCGTTCTTATTTGCCCCAAGGGCATAACTTAAAACCCTTGCCCTAAGGGAGTTGTGGGGAATTGTCCTCCTTAAGAATATATTTTCTATCTGAAAATCAACTACGCTGAACAAAATGACTATCTAAAAAATTTGATTGGATGTGTTTGGGGGAATGATGGGCCTAGGGGGGGGGGGGCTAGTTTCTCTCCAATCACTTTTGACTATTAAAAAGAGCAGTAGCCACTCCAATTTTCGATCGAATGAGCCCTTTTCAAAGTTTCTACGACAACTCCTTCGATATGAAGTGCCCTGGTATGGAAAAACCAAAACCAAAAAAAATAAAATAATAATACATTCTGTCAATATCGTTCTTCACTTAGGCAGCGCGATTGCACTGCCTATGATAGTATTTTCTTTTGAATTCGGCAATTTTTTTTTCTTAAAACATCTGTTTATTTTTACTTTTTAAGGAGGAGACAAATGAATTGTGTGTTGAATAAAGTCAGCTTTTGTATTGATTTTAAATTTACCGAGAAGATATAAGAAATTAAACAAGAAAAACGGGTTTTAATTTCTATAAAGCAGTGAATACAAAACACTTAATTAAACATAAATACCCCGAATATTTCGGCCCCACATCCGGGAGCCTTTCTCAACGGAAAAAAAACAAAAAAATTTCTTACATCAACATAAAAAACATACTAAACAAACAAAAGAAAAATTATAAATAAATAGGAAAAAAAACTCACATATTAAATAAACAATTCCATTCACTGGCGTATAAACAAAATCGAATGTCTATTTTGATTCAAACACGCATTCTCACAGAATATAAATGAAAATGTATCAAAAAATGAAAATATATTTATACTTAAACTAAAACAATAAAGGTCAGCTAACCCCCGGCCCATAACCCCTAAATAGATCTCACAAGTTCATCACCCAATGTTTGAATTATAAACTGAACAGATTTGTTTGCTTGCAAGCTTAGCTGCAGTTCGTTTACCTTTCCCAGTATTTAACCCAGTCTGATCTTTGTCCGCAAGGTCATCATTCGTATCCGAACTATTATCAAAAATAGTACTGGTTGAAAATTTTACCTATAATTATATCTCCAAAATTCGTATATAAAAAACTCGGAATTTTTAAAATATAAACTTATAAGTGTAGAAATATCAGAAGAATCTAGATTGTTCAGTTTTGATATAAAATCCATGTATACGTATATTCCTTTGGATAAATCGTTTAGTATTTTATCCAAAAAACTTGAGGAACGTAAAAATGAGATAGAAGAATTATTTTCGGGAATTTTACTGGAAACTATATTAAATTTAGTCAGAATAACTAGCAGGTATACTAATTACTTCACGTTTAGAGATAATTTTTACCATCAAATTAGGGGATCGGCAATGGGAGGGCCTTTAATTCCGTTGTTAGCAAATATTTATGTAGAGTATGTAGAAAATTTAGCTATAGAAACATATTTTTTAAAACCTAAATTTTGGGGCAGATATATGGATGATATTTTAGTTATTTGGAATCTCAAAATTGAAGGTTTTTTGGAACATTTAAATAGTCTGGGAGAAGAATTAATTTTTACAATTGAAAAGGAAAAAGAGAATAAGTTACTGCTTCTAGATATTTTGATCCATAGAAATAATAACGAACTAGCGTTTTCAATTTACCGTAAACCGACTAATAACAACCGTTACTTGTCTTTCACATCAAATCATCCGATCCAGGTAAAAAGGGGTGTGGTTATTTCTTTAGTTGATAGGGTATTAAAATTAGCATCACCAGAATACATAAGCAATGAACTAATTTTTATTAAGGATGTTCTAATAGGTAATGGCTATCCGGAAAATAGGATTTCTCAAATAATTGAAAAAAGGAAAAAAAAGTTGACGGAACCAAAAATATTAGAAGAAGATGGGTCAAATCAAGAAACAAATTACATAACTTTGCCTTTTATCCCAATATTATCAAAAAAATTAAGAAGAGAATTAAAAAACATAATATAAATACAGCATTTAAATCAGGACAAAATATAAGCTCGTTGTGAAATAAAGGGAAAGACAAGGTACCGAGAAATTTGCAAAAGGGAGTATACAAAATTCCATGCTCTTGTGGTAAATTTTATGTGGGAAGAACACAACAGAGTTTAGAAAATAGGCTACAGCAACACAACAATGCCATAGATTGCGCTCTAAAACAAAACAAAACACCAGAAACGTTTGATTCAGCTGTTGCAGAACATCTTTATAATTGTCCTCATCACAGTATTTTATTTGATCAAACAAAAATAGTAGATACGTCTGTAGGACTATTACAAAGCTTCAGGGAAATTATAGCAATAAAAAAGATAATATATGGGGGTATTAGTATCAATAGAGAGGAAGGGGATTTTAGGATCAATTCGATTTATAATAGTTTAATTAAAAAGCAGGTAAAATTTTCAACCAGTACTATTTTTGATAATAGTTCAAATACGAATGATGACCTTGCGGACAAAGGTCAGACTGGGTTAAATGCTGGGAAAGGTAAACGTACTGCAGCTAAGCTTGCAAGCAAACGAATCTGTTCAATTTATAATTCAAACATTGGGTGATGAACCTGTGAGATCTATTTAGGGGTTATGGGCCGGGGGCTAGCTGACCTTTTTTGTTTTAGTTTAAGTATAAATATATTTTCATTTTTTGATAGATTTTCATTTATATTCTGTGAGAAGGCGTGTTCCAATCAATATAAGCATTCGATTTTGTTTATACGCCAGTGAATGGAATTGTTTATTGAATATGTGAGTTTTCTTTTCCTATTTATTTATATTTTTTCTTTTGTTTGTTTAGTATGTTTTTTATGTTAATGTAAGAAAATTTTTTTCCGTTGAGAAAGGCTCCCGGATGTGGAGCCGAAATATTCGGAGTATTTTTTTTAATTAAGTGTTTTGTATTCACTGCTTTATAGAAATTAAAACCCGTTTTTCTTGTTTCATTTTTTGTAAATGGAAAAGCACTGTGGTCTAAGAAATTATTTTAGATATAAGAACAGAAATCTTGGATGATTTCGATGCAGTTTTTTGTAGGATAAGTCAAAAATTACAACCTTTATTTTCATTTTTACATTTCTCAAACTTAGTCACCTGTCTTTTATGAAGTAATACTTTAACAGGTTCTCGTTCATTTAACTTTTGCATGTGTTACTCGCAATTTATATTTTTGTTTTACATCGAAAAACGTTTTAATTTTTTTTTTCGAAACTCTCATAAATAAATTGTACAGACTTCCATTCATTAGAGAATTACTTTTATAGATAAAATTCCAAGGTAAAGATTTTCGTAATACTCTTTTCAAAAACTTCATAGGCTTGATTTTTGTTTTAACCTTTCTTTCATTTTCTTTCGAAAGTTTTCATCTGGATCTTTTTCCAACATATTTACAACAATGGATTCTAGATTATCGTAGCGTTTATTTATTTTACTCTAACGAAGGTCGAATCCAGTCTGGTCATAAGTGAACGTCATTAATGTTGAAACATTAACTGCATCTCCACCAGTTTTAGACTTGGAAACTTTTTTGATTCTTCTGTTTTCAGCATTCATTTCTTGATCTGTTACATTCATAAATTTTTTCACAAATGACTCTTTACCATCATTTGTGAAACCTAGCACATTATCAGAAAATTCATAAATCGCAGTCAGTCTGTTTAAATCTTCGCTTAAATATTGATTTACTTTAATTTGTTCTGAAATAATCTCATTGGTTGATTTATTTAGATCTTCTTTACACTGATTTAAGACAATTTGCATTGATTTTAAACTCATAGCATCTCCTCTGATGTTCGATCACCTAGATTAGTTAATTATTTCCATTGTAAATTATGATTACCATCGTAATACAGTAATCTGCTTTCGTTTTTGGTATACTTCCGATATCCACTTCTTAAGCTTCCAAACTTATTCGTTTAGTGTGCGCAAGTTTTCTTACGCGAATATTTAAGTTTTTTCTGTGCTTGAGAGATTTATCATGTGTTTACAAATCAATGATTAAAAATCAATGATTTGTTGCTGCTTGATTGAAGTAGCTGATAAATTTTTCTTTTTTCAAGTCAGATGCATGGTTTTGTCTGATTCTATCAATTTCTTTTGGATTACAACGCCTGAAAAATACAAAATAGTTACAGGTTAATCGCATAATTTTAGGTGTATCAAAATAGCTCTGATAAATATAGATTATTGAGTTATTTCGTTTTCTACCTCTCACGAATAAATCTTCAGTTTTTTCTGATCTCATTCTGTTACAAAATCGTCAAAGATGAATAAATTTTGATACTTGGGATCTAGGTCATCTACATCAGTGATATCACATTTATCATTACTTGTTGCCAAAAGATTTATGTTTCTTCCTAGACATTCATGTTAAGCATTAATTTTTATATTTTTCTTCTTCAAGATTTTTAGCATACAGGTAAATTTTTTGAAAGTATAAGTAATCATAAATCAAATTCAAGAATAAATTGGTTTTACCACATCCAGAGTTTCCACAAATCAATAGTCAAAAAAGCTAATGAGGTGCTAGTATATGTTTATTTTTAAAACAATCTTTATTTTTTCCACATTCCTTTACTTTAATAGGTGCGTGTCCATCCATTTAATTTGTAAAAATGTTGTGATGTAAATCTCAACTGTGGAGCTTATAGCTTTGAAGCTTATGGCTTATAGCTTTGAAGCTTGTGGCTTTGAAGCTTATAGCTTTGAAGCTTCTCTGAAATTTACAGCTTTGAAACATATAGCTTTAAAGCTTATACCTTTCAAGCTTATAGCTTTGAAGCTTTTAGCTTTGAATCTAATAACTATGAAGCTAGTCGCTTTTAGTTTTGAAGCTTATAGATATGAAGCTTATATATATAGCTATTACATATAGCTAAGATTATAGCTTAATCTCAAATATGAAGCTTAACTTTAATACCTAACTAGCTTAACTACAATACCTTACCATAGTAATACTTTATAATACTTTATATTTTACAATGATTAGCATAATAATACTTTAGCTAGCTTATAGCTTCAAGGGTTTATATCCCCACTGTTTTTACTTTATTTTTCAAATTTTTTTTTTAAGTGTGTTTAGGGTCTAAAGCCTTTTTATTTTGTTTTTCGAGGAATATTCTATGTTTTTTTGCTCTTAAATTATACTGCTTTTTTGATAAGCTTTTCTCTTTTCCAGGTAATACATCTTTATGATTCTGTAATGTTATTTTATCATTAACGACATTCGTTTTAATAATTTTAATTTTTTCTTTGGTTTTGTTTTCATCGTCGCCCTCTTTTAAATAAGCGTATACTTTTGATCTTAAACCTACAAACTCTGAAATCATTATTCCAGATAAGTCATCCTTCATCATATCTATCACTTTTTTTATTGACTGCAGGGAAGTAATAAGGATTATCTTTATTATATTCCGAAGTATCGAATTTTTTTTGGAGGTCAGCTTTAATATCTTCATAAAAATCCTCAGTTCGAATATCATAAATAAAGCTATCCATATCCATATAAGTCAATGTTTTACTATATTTTGGTTTTATGCATTCATAATGAAATATACATCAGTAACTTAGATAACTCTAATACAGTGAATCCAATATAAATAGGTTTATCTAGATTTATTTTTGACTTAGCCGTTCTGGCTACCCAGAAAATTATCGCTAAAGATTATTTCCAATCTAAAGTTATGTTTTTAAATTATTTTTTCTCTTTGTTCATCACTAGTGACTGTTTCAATACTTGCTCTTTTTCTACATATTTCATCGTTTTCCCAAAACAAGCATTATTCGTGAATTTAATTAAATATTTCTCAAAATCATTCGTTCCCTTTTGTTGTAATTTAGTATTATGATTGATATATTCTTTTAAATAGGGTAACTCCCTACTTAAAAGAATTATATAGTAAAATTCTAAATTCTTATAATACACAACATAATTTATTTTTTATTTAAAGTTACACATAATTTATATTAAAAATGTTCAGGAGCTAGTTCTAAATCGTTATGTAAATTGTGTTACTCTCTTGGATGTTCTAAATCAATTTCGTAAATAACTCCTACATTGTCCTTATTCATTTCTGAATGAACGTAATCTTTAAATTATTGGTAATAGTTTGAGGCGTATTTTTCTATTCAATGGTCGGGTACATTAATAAATTTAAAATTTTTTTTTGGGTAAATTTTGAGACATTACCCAACCGTATAAGTTATTAAAACCTAAATACAATAAATAACTTGGAGGTTTTGTTTTATCAAAGGTTTTCATATATCCATTATTAGCTTTAGAATATCTTTTCATACACTGAAATACGCCTCCTGTAATTCCTTTTCCAATAGGGGTATTAATATTTTCATCAGAAAATAGTGGAATTTTAGCTTTAGAGTGCTTGAGAAAAAACTTCCCATGTTAGTCCTGGTGCTGAGAAGAATTGTCGTGGATCTAGTTCAGAAGTATCTAAACATACATTATTAAAATTTTCAGCGACTTCTGATAAAATTAAAACATCACTTTTTAGGAATAATTTAGTATAATCTAAGAATATTTTACATTTAAGTAATTTCCCAATAGATTTCGCTCTTTTATAATCTTCTTCAGAAATATTTTCCCTGTTAATCTAAAATAAAACTTGTTTATTGAAGGTAGTTTTGTATAATTTATTTTTTTTTATAGCTATCAATATATTCATAGGGAAAAATATTTTTATTTATTATTTCTTAAATTCTTCAGTTTTTTGACATACATCAGAAGTATAGTTAAAATTATTTTTTAAACGATTGTAATTTACTTTACACTCACACCTAGATATATTTTCAGAAAGCCGATTATACGATGACGATGAAGCCATAAAACGGATTGAATTTATGAAACGCATTTTGTATTGGGTTTCATCAACTTTTATTGTTTTCAAAATGATATAAAACTTTCCTATGAATCAAAAATACTGTTATCAGGCACTATTTCTCTGAGAAATAAATGAGTCATATTTTGAGAGATTTTGCATTACAATAGGGATATGTTTAGGAATTCTAAAGTTTTTATTACATTCTGCATGAGTAAATCCACGTATATTACCAGTCATTTGATCGTGATCCAAATGAAAATTATTATCTACTATTTCCTTTTCACAAATATCTCAGCTTTTATTAGTTTTATTATTCCGTTTTTATCCTTACATATTTTTGTGTGTAACCATGATCTCTCTATCTATTTTAATACTCATCGGATATTTTTGTGCAAATTTCTGTTATAATAGTTACAAAATGCCCGCTTGCATCTTCACCAAAGTATTAGTAATTTAAATTGTGTTGTATCAAAAGAACAACATACTTTGAATCCATAAGCATATGGCTTTTGCTCTGCTACTTCAATTGTCTTTTTACCTTTCTTTTGATTAAATTCTTCATTATACGATTCAAAATCTGCTATACTACCGTAGGGTACTTTCACCTGTTTAGCTATATTCTGAAATTCAATTTTAGACCTTGGTTTTGGCATAATGATATCAGGACTTTCAGAGTTTTCTTTTTTACCATGATTGTGAAACTTTTTGGTTCATTAAAGTATCTTCCACAGAATGTACATTGATGAATTTTTGATTAATATTTTGTAATTTGGGATGCAATTAATATACTCAAACCTTTAATTAAAACATAATGATTATCAAAATAGAGTAAATTAATCTCACGTGTAGCCGTTTTTCAACTGATTCTAGTTTTAGTAATATGAGCTCTAACCACTTTATTTTCACTTATTTCAAATAAACAACTTTTAATATTATATTTGTTGTCCGATTTATAAATATCTTGAATATTCAAAGGAAAAATAGTAATCCCTTTAAAGTTGAATTCATTTTCATTGGGCTTGTATCTGATATTCTATCAACTTGTCTATCATTCGCTGGGTGAAGATAAGTGAGTATTGACCAAAGAAAGCATTTACTATCATTATTGTTTTTATATTAATTCAGGTAGTTCTTTGTAAGTACCTCCCGTATAGTTTGGTAATCTTGTCATTCGATAGTCAATTCCATCGACTCTTTCAAATTGTAAGCCTGATCTAAGTGTATTCTCTATGACTAATGTGTGTTTATTCCTGTGATTACTATTTAGATGGTTTTGTTCGATGTTGCTATTCTAATTAAAAATCCAGGACTAGCTAGGATAATGGATGGGATTGAGTTCTTAATTGTGCTTCTGAGAACAAAATATTATATGTGTTGTAAATTGAACTGTGTAGCTATCTCTATCATGCATTCTATTTTTTAAATCTCTAACAACAGAGACAAAAATTGATCCAAAATCAGCTCCATTTGTATTCATTGAAATATTAACTAGAAGGAAATTTTCTCTAATCCATTGATTACTTGGATTATTATCGATTTTTTTCTTCTTTAAATATATGCTGCGGGATGTCTGGAACTTCTCGTTTTTTCTTATTTATAAATAAATTTGAAGTATTGATTCTTTTTTAACACTTTCTCTACAAGTTATATCTCGAATGGATTGTCGATTTTTATTAACATCCTTTTTATTTGTTTCTATTTGGTTATTCAAATAACTTTTTATTTTATTCTTAACTTCATTATAATTCCCAGCATATGAAATGTGTTTTGATTTTAAATTTATTTTAAGTTAAATAATATCTTTATTTCCTACACTACTAAGTTGAAGTTTTAGATCTAAAATATTTTTTTTATTTTCTTTTATTTCATTTTCTAATTTTACTTTTAATTCAGGTTCAATATTCTAGTGGTAGTTTTTTGGTCTTTTTCTCTTTTTATATTTCGTGACCATTGAATATACTGATCGCACATTGATATTTTATTATTTAGATCATCATTGATGGTTGAGAGTATTTCAAATTTTTCGCCAATAATCTTTAAATTATGATTTGGAAAATGACCGTAATTAATTATTTGTATAATGCGGTAATCGATTTTTTATCTTGACTAGTTAGAATTTTCGTTGTAAAGGGTGTGTGACTCTCATCCTAGAGGACACCTATGATCTAATTGCCACTATGATAAATGTAATCAGTGGGAGAATACATATCCTCGTGTGATTGGAAAGAATTCTCAACGTGATTTTAGTTTATTGCTAGGAGATTGGTATCGTCGTGGCTTTAGATTGTTTTGGGAGGAGGAGCCAGGTCTACGATTCAACTGTCGAAACAACAGAAGAATTTTGTTTCTACGTCATTGTTGTGAAGACAATGGTTACTATGATTATAAGCCTACTGATTTCTATTTGGCTGTTACGGAATGTGATTCATCACTTGAGGACACTGTATGTGACATTGCTTTAAATAGGCAAATTGAAATATGCGAATTTTACAAAATGAATGAAAATAGTATCATTGACTATACAAAGAGACATGATAAGAGTCAAGTTACATTATATTATAGAAAATGTGACCCTGATATTGCAGCACATCAGTATCAGTATAGAGTGAATTCAGATAATCTACCTGCATTAGTTGTTCTCGACAAATACCTATACATGGTAGAAGATGAAATCTAAAGAGTAGAAAAGTTGTTTTTATCATGTATATGCCTTATTTTTTATTAATAAACAATTTTACATATAATTTTAGAACATTTTATTCGTAGTGCACCAAAATGAATATTAAACACGATTGAAAGCATATTTTCCACTAGAAAGTCGTTCAATCGGGGAAAGTCAACGTAAATGCTGAGGTACTGATTGTAGGTATAGCCACGACATCTGAACATGAAAAAGAGTAGTGCATTAGCTTCGACCACTGTATAGTAGAAGTGGTCGAAGCTAAGCCTAAACACTGTCGAGATCTCCCAACTTAACCAGAGTTGGCAATCAACGGCTACAAAAGCCACACCTTGAACATAGATCAAGAAAAAGGTCGGGGAATTATTTGGTAAGTCTTAGAAAATTTATCAGTTCAGAAAGTATCATCAACAACAAATGGACAGAAAATTATTTGGCTTCAGATATCAAACACAAACCAAGCAACTCTAAATTTGGCTGTAGTATATAGAAGTCCAAATAGCACAACCGTGAATGACCAAGTATTCTTTTAAAGATATTCAAGCTATATGTCAAAGATTAACAGAACCAACTCTCATCATTGGAGATTTCAATTAACCTAACATAGATTGGGACCTTCCACATCTCCTAGAGCATAGCAGGTCACCCTCACAGAGGGAATTTCTGAAGATACTGAACCATAATTACCTAGAACAGCTTATCAAAAAACCAACAAGAATCCGAGGAAGCGACAAGCCAACACTACTGGACCTTGTCCTATGCAGTAATACGGAACTAATAAAAGAACTTAATATAGGTCCTCCCGTTGGAAAATCAGACCACGCTACAATTTACTTAGAGGTTGCGAAACTATGAGAAAAGAAGAGAGGTTTATGTATTCAAAAGGTGATTACAATACCATGCGAACGGAGCTAGAAGTTTTCAACTGGACTGAAATAATAAATAACACTGATCTAGTAGATGGCATGTACAGAAAGTTTGCATCTGTAATCATAGACCTCACAAAGAAGTATACACCAATCGTAAAAATATTTAAACGACCGCCTCTAAAACGAGAGATCCTTGACCTAATAAAAACCAAGCGATACACCTGGGAGACGCTCAAGCAGACTGATACCGACAGTAATCGTAGAAATTATCGCAGGATCGCCAAGAAAGTCAGGAAAGCCTCTAGACAAGAAGTAAGTGAAAAGGAGAGGAAAGTAGGTGAAAACTCACAGATTAACCCCAAGGCGTTTTGGAACTTTTTGAACTCAAAAAGAAAAGAACGGCCGGTTATTCCTGATCTTAGAAACTCAGCAACAAATTTAACAATCAGTGACCTTATGGCTAAAGCCAACCTACTAAATCAACAGTTTTCCACAGTTCTTACAACAGAGAGGGACAAAGATGAAAGTCAAGAGGAATGTCAGCCGCTAGACGAAGGCAAATTTGAAGAAATAGAACTGACAATATAAATGTTCTACAAAAAACTAAGAAATCTAAACCCTTACAAATCAGAAGGTCCAGATGGCCTACATCCTAGAGTGCTCAAAGAGCTGGCACAAGAAATTGCAGCGCCATTGCACTACATTTTTGTCAAGTCGCTACAAACAGGGAACCTGCCTGATACATGGAAGCAAGCTACGGTGATACCCCTCTTCAAAAAAGGAAGTTAATCAGATCCAATTAATTATTACAGTACCTACTCGAAAGAAGCCTCATTTCACCCGCACAGTTTGGATTTCTCAAGAAAAGATCAGCAGAAAGTCAGCTACTTTTCGCTAAAAACGCCTGGAGAAAATATATGGATAGTGGGAGGCAGGTAGATGTTTTATACTTAGATCTCAGAAAAGCCTTTGATAAAGTCTCAAAGAGTCAACTTCTTCGAAAACTATAGTATATCGGTGTTGGCGATACTATTCTAAAGTGGGTTCTCAACTTTCTCAAAGGAAGATCTCAGAGAGTGAAACTGGAGGGATATCTTAGCAGCAATGAGGCAAAAGTCACAAGTGGAGTGGTTCAAGGTAGTGTTCTAGGGCCTTCACTATTCAATATTTACATAAATGACCTCCCAAATAACATAGATTCAAAGATACTGTTTTATGCAGATGACACGAAAATCTTTCGCGCAATAACAAGCCTTCAAGATACAGAAATACTACAGCAAGAATTAAACAAAATAGCAGAATGGATGAAAAAATGGAGCATGGAAATGAATACAGAAAAAAGTTGTCACGTTCGGCTAGGCCCGAAACACATTTCTCTGCACTACTGCTTTGAAGGCCAACAGATACCTATACAAGAAGTTGCGCGAGACCTGGGAGTGACAATCGACAGTGACATGAATTTCACCAAGCACTACGAGTCACTCATCTCTAAGTCATCACAAGTCTTGGGAATTATTTGAAGAAATTTCTCTCTTACTGACTCACCACTGTTTTCTATACTCTTCTAATCGTTAGTGAGAACAATGATCGAATACGGTCATACAACAACCAGACTATTTTTTTCAAAAAGACAGCAATGCAATAGAAAAAAAACAAAGGACAGCTACTAAATTTGTGTCCGTCGATTAGAGACTTATCATACCAAGACCGTTTGAAAAACTGTCGCTCCCAAGCTTCTCATACCGATTTTTGAGAGGATATATTGTTGAAGTATACAAAATATGCCACAGCTACTACGACAACATCCCTCCAGAAGAGATAATAACATTCAAGAATAATAACCTGAGAGGTCGCGAGTTTAAGCTAACTGAAGAACATTTCAGAAGAGATGTTGGTAGAAGGGCATTCAGCAGCCGCATTATCTCCGAATGGAACGCACAACCATCAGACACTGTTAACTCAGATTCAGTCAATGCATTTAAGAACAAGATTAAAAATCATTAGAGTGATAAAGCATTTGATTATTTAAATTTTCGTAGATAGAGGCGCAAGCCTGTTTTCGCAATATATTATTATTATTATTATTATTATTATGAAAGCCACATGTCTTAGTCGATAAATTCTGTACTCTCCTTTGATTTTGAATAAGAGTTTTCCCACTGCTCTCAATAAAGCTGTTGATGTGTGGAGTGTAGAATTTATATGATAGGCCAAGAGGATCGAAAAATTCCATATTCTTCGCTGTTTGAAAGATGCATTGCCAATGACTTGTCTCATAAGATAAGATAAGATATTTATTCCAAAAAATGACTATCACAAGCCCCGAAGGGCCGAATTCGCATTTCGGGGTCATATAATAAAAAAAGACATAGAAATAGCACAACAACAAAAAAACTGGCTAAACAATGCCAAAAACAAAAATATCAGAAAGTCAAAGCCATTCATTAGTCTAAAAAACAAAAAGTGTCAAATGTAAGAAAGTTAAAAAGGCACAAATTAAAACGAAACCAAAAAAAATTGAGATAAAAATAGTGTTAAAAAGGTTTAAAAGAGAGTATATAAAAAGGGGAGGGAACGGAAGAGCCAAACGGACACCAGCATGGGTACCACCAGTACAAAAAAAAACAAAAAAACTAGTGGTTTATTTGATCAGTATGAAGGGGACAAAGGTTTTTTCATATCTGGAGGTTAAACAACGGATGGGGGACAAGATAGGGAGGGTTTCAGAAACAGTACGTGGCAGGCGGTGTCTGGATGGGGAGTGTCTTTTGGGTAAAATGTTTTCCGTGCGAGGGTTTATTATTGCATTTTTTGCAAAACGGAGGCACAGCGTTCCTCTCCTGTGCTCAAGAGTTTCCAGCTTGGCCTTTTTTAGAAGGAGTGAATATGGTACCAAAGTTTCTTTAAAAATTATTCTTAGGGCTCTTTTTGAATAGATTCAATTTTATCTGATTCATCACGGGAGATGCCAGGATGCCAAACTGGACAAGCATATTCAAGATGCGGGCAGACAAAGGAGGTATAAATCCTTAAAGAATGGGATGGGGGGATGTTAAATTTATTCAAGAGCTTAAGGAGAAACATGGACGCATTAACTCTACGGACAATATCTTTCACGTGGATATCCCACTTTAAATTAGAGGAAATTGTAACCCCAAGTAATTTAAAGGAAGACACAGAAATATCTGGGGGGATAGGGTCATGGAAGGCTGGAATAGATTTCAAGAAATTTATCGTCATTATATTTGACTTAGTGGAATTTACTTTCATATTTAGGTTCTTAGCTTCATCCGAAATGTGGGATAGAATTTCAAGGGGGTCACTTTTAATATTCCTGTGACATAATTCGAGGATCGACAAGTCATCCACGTATTTCCACCTTTGGGGGAAGTCCTTACCAATATCGTTAATCATGACTAGAAATAAAAGTGGTCCCAATAAGGTTCCTTGAGGAATTCCACAATGTATAGGGAGGGGGTTAGAGAAAATATTTTTGTATTTAACAACTTGGGATCTATTTGAAAGAAACGATATAAAAATATTTACTAACAGTTATATATTTATAAGTCAATGCAGTGCTATTAATAATGATTTTTTTTTTTTTTTTTTTTTTTTTTTTTTTTTTTTTTTTTTTTTTTTTTTTTAAACCCACCTCCTCTCCTCTCAGTGGTACTAACTTCATTAATTCCGAAACTGACAACTACATTTATGTACCATTTACGCTAAAAAAAAAAAATAATTAAAAAAAAAAAAAAAAACCTACAAATTTTTTAACTTTACATTATCATAACAATTAAACTATAAATTTGAGCAGTTAATACATTACAGATTTCATTTGGGGGCATTCTACAACCAATTAACCAACATTAATACAACATTTGCCTAGCCGCTTTGCAGGGTGCCCTTCCGGTATAGGGAACCCCTTCCACGGTGGCACCAACTATCAAACTCCAAGAAAATACTTTAATTTGCCTCCAAAATCCCTCTGTTTACCTTATAATCCCATCCTCCCAAATTACTCTCTCTTACCTCAAAAACGCCCAAATAAAAAACTTTGTCTGAACATCATCTTACACAAACATACCCTCAACACTTAGAAAAAGTTTTTCATTTTTATTTTTTTCCTTTATTTCCTCATTTTCTAAAAACCCTTTTCAACTGCTCAAATTCCAAAAAAAAAAAAAAAAAAAAAAAAAAAAAAAAAAAAAAAAAAAAACATAATTTAATAAATGTTCATTTCAAAATATTTCTCAAATCTATTACTTATTCTCATAAAATCTACTTCTTTATCCAAAAAATTATTAAAAATATCGATATTTATTTTTTCCTTCCTTTTTCTTCTACTCCATACATACCAGCATAAATTTCCTACTATAAAACACACCATATTTTTCTTTTTATCCTCCATTTTTTCCCTTATATCTAACTTTATAATCCTTTTTTTATCCTCCTCACTTTCTATACTCACACCTAAATTTCTTACTATCTCAAAAACAAAATTAAAAATATTTTCATTTTTCTCACACTCCAAAAATTCATGAGATAGTCCATCTAGTACCACCTCTGAACAGAGGTGACACCTTGGGTTTTCACTTCTAATAAAACGCGCAATTCCATCTCTATACGGCATAATCCTATGTATTATCATAAACATAACTTCTCTCACCTTTGTTTCCATGGGGAAGGCGTGGAGGTTACTAAATGCTGTTTCAAAATTTATAAAAGGTTCTTTTTCCTTTACATGATAAATTGGTTCATTTTCTGTCAATTTCAGCAAATTTCCAATTTCACGTTTTTTCATTTTTTCCTCTACTTCTAACAGGCCAGTTTCTTTTGCCTGTTGTATAACTTTAAAAATGTTTCGTGCATACATTGGGATCTTTGTTTCTGGAAAATCTTCTTCATTCAGTGCTTTTATTAGCCACTCTCTTGTTAAAATAGAATGATTTCCTCCATTTAGGGAGTCAATGGTATTTCTTATTAGGAGGTTCTTGCAGGCTGACCGAAAATCCAAAACTCCATCTCCACCTTTATCTTTAGGTTGATAGAGCATTCCCTTGTTTAGTTTTTCAACCTTACCATGCCATACAAACCTCCAAATATGTTTCTCAATTTCTGTCGCCAGGGAATCTGGGAGGGGGGTTATGGGTGCAAGATAGAGGAGTCGGGGGCAATACATGTTGATGTATGTTGCTCTTTGGAATACTGTAAAGACCGATTTTTTTCATTGCCATTTGGCATGTGCTAAATTTCTGCTACTTTCTTAGACCATGCCTTCTGCCACATGTTTCCTTCTGTGCTAATACTAACTCCAAGTATTTTCGTCGACGTCACGACTGGTAACCACGAAACATTTTCCAAGCTCTTTTTCCATTTTTCATTATCACTTAGAGGTAGCATGTTGCTCTTTTTCTTGTGGATCTTTAACTTATAATGTTGTTCATACCATCTCAGGGCTCGAGTTACTTCCAGTACATCTTGAGATCCATTCGCTAAGAAAGTTGCGTCGTCTACATAAGCCGCTGACTTGAGTACCTTTGCCTCGCGAATGGGTATACCTGTAATACGTGCTTCAATATATTTTATTAAAGGATCAAGGTAAATCTCAAAAAGATACGACGAGCTCGGGTCTCCTTGTCTTAAACCAATTTCAAAGGGGAATGGTATCGTCTTTTCTCCATTCAAAACAATCTGGCCTGTAGCATCTATATATAGGTTCTTAAAAAAATTTATAAACTCTTTACAAAAAGAAAATTTCTCTTTCATCAAAATCCATAATATTTCTCTCTCTACCGAGTCATATGCTTTAATTAAATCTATGCAGATTAATACCCACGAAAACTCACGTTTTAAAAGCTCTTCTTCTTTTTCCAGGAATAGATCTCTCAGCATTCTAAGTATATGCTGTATTTTCCGGCCTTTTATCCCACCGTATTGAGTCTCTCCTAATATCTTCCCAATAATCTCCTTTAGACGATTAGTCAATATTTTTGAAACTAATCGAGTATCGCAGGGCAGTAGCGAAATCGGTCTCCAATTTTCCAGTTTCTCTGGGTCTCCTTTTTTGGGACCAAAGTAATCACTGCTAGTGTTTGGGTTTTGTCTCCTCCTTTTTTTTATCATTTCATTCATCGCCCCTAAAAGCGTTTCAGATATTTCACTATAAAAGAGTTTGTAAAACTGATATCCGAGGTCATCCTTTCCTGGGGCTTTCCCGCTCTTTGTTTCTTTCAGAGCTTGTTTTAGTTCCTGTTCCGTGATATTCTCACATAAAAGTTCATTTTCATGGTCGGCTACTTCATTAGTGACGCAGAAACCTTGTAAAAAAAACCCTCCAATGTCCAGATTCTCTTTTCTCTTATGTATCTTTCGGTAGTAGTCCCGGACTTGCACACGGATTTGAGTCTCTTCTTCGATTATTTTTCCATCATCTTGTTTCAACCGTTTCATTATATTTTCTTCTCTTTTTATTTTTGCTTTCTGGATCATTGCTAGACTAATTTGCTCCCCTTCATATATTTCGCTTAGTCGATTGGTTTTTTTCCAATGTTCAAAACGCTCATTTTCCAGTTTTTTTAGTTCATTTTTAATTTCCTGATACTCGATAATAGTGCTGTTTTCATTCCCATCTATTTCCGCTTTAAGTTGTGTGAGAACTCTTTTCAAGTGACGTTCATGTGTCGTTTTTTCTGATTTTATTTTTCTTTCTAATTTTTGTATGAAATTTGCTATCTCCCTTTTCATCTTCAACCACTTCTCCAGTTGACTTTTTGATTTTTTTTCTTTTTCCATAAAATCCAGGATTTTTCCTTTGATTTGATTCCTTACCCACTTATCTTTAAGCGAGTCTGGGTGCAGCTTCCAAAAAACAGGCTTTATTAATTGATCTTTTGTTTGTTTTCCAACAATCATTCGCACAGCATAGTGATCAGAAAAAGTTACATGTTCGTGTATCACTTGCCTAATTAATTTTTCCATTCCGGATGTTACATAAATTCTGTCAATACGGCTTGCACTGCGAGTTCCCACTCTTGTAAAAGATATGCTATTGTTTTTTTCTATCCACACATCTAGTAAACTGTAAGTCTGAATAAATTTTTTAAGCTTTTCATTTATACGTCTACATGCAATTTTCTTATTTTTTACCGAAATGTCGTCTTCTCTTAATACGCAGTTAAAATCTCCCAGTAAGACTATTTTTCCATTTGGTGGTGTGTACTTTGGTAGTATTGTTTCAGTTACAAAAACTCTCTCCTTTGCATTATTGGTGCCTGATGGCATGTGTACATTTACAAGGGTCATTCCACCAAGTTTCATAGAACATATTTTACCATCTTCCTCGTATGCAAAATCCTCTGGATTCACTTCTAATTCCTCTTTTATAATGAAGCCTGTGTCATGTGTTGCGCCTGCGGTGAAAAGCATGTATCGTAACTTTTGTAAGTTTTTTATTTTCGGAGTGTCTAGTTCTTGTAGGGCTAGGACGTCCCAGCTTGATCTCTTTAGGTAATCTAAAAACATTTCTTGCCGCTTCAACTGCTTTAAACCATTTAAGTTCAATGTTCCTATGTTCAAGTTCATTTCCTTGTAGGTATATTTGCCCCTTTTTTCTTTTCAGGCCTCTCACTTTCTTCTATTAGTGAAGAATTGCTTAGTTGTCTTTTGGGAGTTTCCTTTTTCTTTTCTGGGGCAGGAAGGACTGATGCCCCGCATTCAGTCTTTTCTGTGCCTTTTCTTTTCGCTATCGGTCTTTGGATTTCTCTTTTTGGTTTCTCTTTAGTTACTTCCCCTTTAGGCTCCACTATCCTGTTTTCTGTACTTTCCGGGGTTTTTTCTGTTTGGTTTGTGGTCTGTTCGTTGGTTAAGTTTCCTACAGCTTGTAGGACCATATCTACTGCCTGTGACGGGGTAAGCTTTTGGATCTCTGGAGTTCGAAAGTCAGGCGTTTTTGAAACTACTGGAGTGATTCCTCGCAAGTTTTGCTGCTTTTGGTGATTCGTGGGGTTTGGTGGTAGTGGGGGGAAATCGGGGTGATCTGTTAATGATCTACTGTTCTCTTGGTTCCAAACCACTGATCCAGTTCGAGTTTTTCTTTTTTTTTGGGCAGTGCTCAGCTTCGTGGCTAGCCTCATGGCAGATAAAGCACAATTTGGGTTGCGTTTCATAACGAACGAATATTTTCTCATTTTTCCACATGATTGATGGAGGAATATGTTTTGTTATATTCATCAAAGCTGTGGCTCGGCCAGTGAAAACTTCAATTAGTCCTATTCCTTCGTATTTTTTCCTCCGGATATTTAAAACTTCTCCATAGCCTGCAAGGACCGCTGCGATATCCTGCTCTGTTGCCTCGCCCGGTACGCGCCTCAGAGTAACCACAACTGGTCTTTTCCCTACTCTGTCACACGTAACAGGATATCTTTCGTTATTGAAATTAAATTTTAGGTCTTCTTCTTTCCATTGTTCGCACATTGTATCTGCAATAATGGGGGACGCCAGCGTGACACGGACTATGCCAAGCTTTCTAAAATCATCAGAATCTATCGCCTGCACATTTCCAGCATTCAGGTTTAGAGATTTTAGCCATCGATGTATATCCAACTCTAAAATCTCTTGGGCTATATTTTCTGGTACTGCTCTAAAACTGAAACACACTGTTGCCTTTCCCATATTACATATCCCTTAAAAAAAAACAAAAAAAAAATCCCCTTTTTCTCTTTTTCCCTTCTCTTCCTTTCCTTCCTTCCTCTTTTTTTCTTCCTCTTTTTCCCCTTCCTTCTTTCCCTTTTTACCCCTTTCTTTATTCCTCACTAAAACAATTCCCTACTTAACAAAACACAAGAAGAACAACTTATCGCTTATTGACAGTCTCTTTCACTGCAATTACGGTATGGGTTAAATATATCCAAATTGGAATGAATCGCACTGCATTGAACAGACGCCAAAACGATACTTAATAATGATTAGGGTATTGTTAAAACTTGGAATTCTCTCAATGAAGTCCAATGGTATGCATCTAATATTTTCTTTAACAGTCTCCTTGAAATTTTTACCCGACCCCCAGTCCTGTAGTGTTGAGGCAGCAAAATTTGATGCAGCACGAACAAGATATTTTCTGGCAAGGGGTAGTGCAGAACGAAATAGCCTAGCAAACCAGCTACCAAGACCATTGCCAGACATTGTAGTACGGCTCTTGTTGTAGTCTAATCCATAACCTATTTGACGTGAACTCAGAGCACCAACATAGCAGTCAATATAAGGACAGACAAATGGAATTCTTCTATTGTTCATTTTAGGCAGTGATGACAATGGGTCGAAAATGACATGTAATCACAGCTAAACCTTTTTTCATTGCTAGAGGATCACCCGATTCACTTCTTAGTCTTAAGTGACAGAGTTCCAAATACAAAGTATTTACAGGAGCATACTGAAGATGCTTTATATTATGGTGATGAACTAGTTCATGGGTTATTTTTCGTTCAAGAACATGTAGGAGGGGAATATTTGAATTACCAACTCTCGATGTTTCCACAAAGGATGCGTAAAGAAATATGCTTGAGTTCGAGGCGAAACCAGGTGGATAATCAGCAAAAATAACATGATCCATCCCGCTAACAGTGCCAGCGTTTTTACTACTGATCATATTCTGTTTAAAGCCAAGAACATCTCTGAGATAGTCATCGGGATGAATCATTTCAGTTTCAGCAGGTTAGGTAATGTAAATCCTATCGTGTTCCATTGAATAATTAAAATGGAATGCATAATTCCTACGATATGAGATTTGTCTATTGATTGTAAGACACTAATCCGTCATAGTACCATGTTCTTTAGATTTCAGTGTGACATGTGGATATTCACTAGATTTAAGTGCTTCAACCCATTCATACTTGACAAAGTGTCACCAGTCGAATGGTACAACTTTTATATCATACGCACCATCCTTTCTCAGGATATCATAGGTATTTTTGAGAATACAGTCGACAAGAGCAACTTCATACTTTCCATCATCGAATTTGATTGCAGGGGAGAATTTCGTCCAAAAATCACTTGTTTTATTTAAGTCATTGTAGAGAGGATCGGAGATGTTGGACATAAATGTTATATAAAAGTCATTGGGCATTGTCAATTTCTTAAACACTGATCCAAAACTCAAAATCGGAGTTGTATCCTGGCCACCGAACAAGTAACTGTTTCTTACCCCTGCGAGTCCGAGTCTCTTTTCAATTTGATAGATTTCACTATTATTTTTAACTTTTTGTAGTTCATGGCTATAAAAGCCACCAAGAATCTCTTCATCTTTTGTATCTCGCGGACGATAAGTTATGGGTTTGGTGTCTAAGATTTCTGCCACTTTAAAAAGATCATTGGACCACAAGTAATTACCCTTTTCAAAAACATAAGTTGTTCTATATAATTCAAACAGTATCATCAACATTGAATTTTTTCTTCACAATCGTTTCATTGGAATATCGTTTAAGAAAAGTATCAAATGTATCATGATCAGAATGATGAACTTCCGTTGGGGTTGAGTTGGACAATGATCGATGGACTGGTTGATTATAAATCAACATGATTTTATCTAAATCATGAATAAAAGCAGGTGTATTTGTCAATGTGCAATATCTTGAAATTAAAAGTCGAATAGTTCTTATCAATCATTCGGCCAATGCAGCCTTTATAGGACTATGACAATGATAGAGCATTGTAATATATTTCATTAGTACTTTTTCAACATGGGGATTCACAAATTTACAACCCCGATCAGTTTGAATTTTTTATATGAATCTTGTTCAAGAATACTTTCTATTGCCTTCAACACCTCTCTTTGACCGCAATGGAATGGCATATGCATAGCGACTAAAAACACTGATTGCAAGTAGAATGCACGTGTACGCTGTATTTTGACGCCTTTGAATCTCATCTAGATTTTTTTGAGATCTGCTTGCATTATGTGTGGGGGAGAAAAGGCTTTAGTTTTTCGATAATGATTTGAACGAAGCCTATGATTTCTATGTAGAGTGTAACTTGATTCATTTTGTAGATAGTCCTGTACACTTTTCGTGTTAACACCATTGACTTTGGAAAGAGTGGTACGGGAACTCAAACTTCCCACTTCACCAATATTTTCATAAACACGTTTCAGAACTTCAACCATTTTGTGCGTACACACGTAGTGTAACGTCCACCACCCTTTTGTATACTAGTGGGTGATGATGGTGGTGACGTTGACATGATACGTCTTCGCTTTTTTTAGCTGTCAGCGGTATGATCCTCCTCCTCATTGTCAAATCAATGTTTCCACTAGGTGTGCTAATATTTTCCAAGATTGATGTAAAATCTTCTCCTTCTTCTTCTTGATGTTTTAATGTTGTTGATGAGGAAGGAGAATGTTCATTTAATGTTTTAAGAATTTGCCTATTGCTAATAAGGCTTTTGGGGAAATTTAATGTATTTAGAAAGTTGTATAGATGACTGTCAAATGATAAAAGTCCTTTACGATTTGTAACCATATCATAGACTAAATCAAGTAGATTATAGGTCTTGTCTTGAATTATAATTCCTTTCCCATTGCTATCAACTTGAATATGATCTTGACCATTTTCCATGAGCTATGTTATGAGTGGTTTACTTTGTTCACGATATGAGTGTGGAATTAGATTTCCAATGCTCGACACTATTGAATCCAATTCCTCGATCTTTAATTGTGTTCCAGCAACAGCAGCAGTAGAATTCAGAGGGGATGGTTCTTTTTTGTGACCACTGACACTCACATTGCCACTAGCTCTTGCACGATAGGGCTTTTGTTTGTCCACTTGGCGAAGTGCCTCTTGAAGTAAAAGTAGTTTTTATCATCTTCAATATTCTCGTTTTCAATGAATTTACTCAGATTGTCCTCAAAGTGTTCCACGGGAGAAAGAGTGAGTTCTATTGGAGTCAATTTACAGGGTTTAGCCATCTAGAGAAAGCTGTTTACAAGTCCTGCAACTATTGGCAGTAAAAGTGTGAAAAAGCTACTGCCCGCTGGAAGAAGACGTTTCCTTTTAAAGTTTTTTCCTTTATTTTTACAGGCCCATGCACGTACAATGGAACGATGTTGCTTTGCCTGCTGCTTAACTACTTCTGGCAGTTGAGCATTGCCATCGGTTAAATTTAAACAAAGTTCAGATATTAGATTATTGCAATCGTTGTCAATAGCAAGTTTAAGTATGGCTTTCCTAAGTGGGGGTTTTTGAAGTGCTAAGAACAGACAATAAATGTCTATTTTCATGTAGTTTCTTCAGGGTCATGGTGGCAACTAATAGCCTTTTTACTGTTCACGGGGAGATATACTGTAATTTCATTGTCAGAAATATCTGTGACTACACGTAAATCCCCGGGGGTATTTTGTTTCAGATCCAATAGGATGTAGCCGTAGGGTTTATTAGTTGCCTGATTGTACGCTGAAAGCAGAAATTTGGGGGCACCGGGGTATATTTGTTTATTGAGAGTTATTAGCGAGCTAGAATCACGAACAACTCTGTAGATGATATAGTAGGTGCAGTTCAAAGCAAGTGTTCGCATACCTTTGCTCTGATGAAAGAGATTGTGTAGAAGTAGAGTAACGGAAATCTGTTCATGATGAGGATGAACGGTAAACAATTGTAGCATTTCCTGGGACCATTGTTCAATGGATTAAGCTAAATTGTCAATAATCAACCAAGAGTTTGGTTCAATAATGTTGAAAACATCAATTCCCTGTATGAATTTTATCTGCACCAACCCCGATATAGCAATTGCTTTTATTTTATCGTATGATTACTGCCAAACACTGCAGCAATACTAGATTTTTTTCAGCTTTCCATAAGCATTTTTATCAGAATTTTTTATTATTTTAGTTAAGAGTGTCGTTTTGCTTGATATTGATGGACCACACAGAAACGATCTGAATGGTGTTTTAAATTGATACATATTGCTGTTCCCTTCAACAGTTCACCTACAACTAACTGTAGACTATAGATGTCTAATAACTAAATAATTTCCCTAGTACTACTCCGTTCAAGAATAATAAGAACAAAATCAAAAAAGAATCATATTTTCTTTTATTATTACTAACATTAAAGTACCAGCAACACTTTACAAATAACACAATTAGAAAAATCACATTAAACAAGAAAAATATACTTCTCTTTTAGTTATTTATAACAAAATCATAAACATCATTTATTCTAAATAAGCACTAGGAAAAAAAGCACTTTATATTTAATAAATAGACTTCTTTCTTATTTATTTATTCATAACAAAAAATACAATATTTATTTTAAATAGTCAAAAGGAAAAAAACACTTAAAATAATATCACATTATTTATTTTTAACATTTTTTTATTTGAAGTGGCGCCCCCTCATCTCCCCGGGAGCCGCTGTGGCTGCAAAAGGCCGGGGCGGCCGCTGGGGTTACCGGGAAGCGCGATGGACCCGCTTCGGCGAATCGGTGCCGGGGCTGGAGGGGGGCATTAAATTATGAAATGACTATGTATACTGAAAATTAAATTATGAAGAAGTAACTGCTCTGTCTTGCACACACATATTGAAAATTTATTAATTTGGATAAAAAGAAAAAAAATTAATAAACCACCACCCACCTTGTAACATTAAAGAATTTAAGTTAATTTTTTCAGACCGAGTTGTTTTCTCTACTCTACACATTCAATTCGGTCTGAAATTAAATAGTGACCGTGCGGTAGTACCTTCACACCATCCTCAAGTACATAAACTTTGTCTGATATGGCCGACATTGCGTTTTTCTTAACTCTAACTGTGTAGGTTTTAAATTGTAAAGACTGAATCCCTATTACTTTCGTTCTTGGGACTAAAATACGTTCCACACAGTTTCTATAGAAACTCATATCGAAATTATTTTTTACAAGGTGTATAGGCACGCCCTTGCAAACTTGTTTGATATCCTTGTTGAGCGTATCCACACAGTATACCTTTGGCTCAGGAAACACACCACTCGATATCAGATCGCTGCCCGTTTCAGATTTTAACATTAACAATTGACTTGGGGCCTGGCGTTTCACTAGTTCTGGATAGAAGGATTCATTCCAGTTGGTGTAGTCCATTCGTGAGCTAATATACTCACCATTTTCCAAATCATTCAACAAATTTCCAGTTGTAACTTTTAACAGGAGTGAATCAGTGTCCGCATAATACACTTGAACTTGTCCCTCAGTCAGTCATTGTACCTTACATACATTGTAATAAAATGACAAAATGAGTTGTTTTATATTTCCGTTATTGCACTCCCTCCTGCAATATTTTTATTTAAAATGACGTTTCTTTTCTTACGATGTAGGAGCACCGTATCAGAGTCTAAGACAGTGAACGATGTGAATTTTGGATCCGCAATGATTCGAGCACAATCTTTGGGATTGGTTAAAATGTCACAACGAGTTCTGTTTCGTACGCTTTCGCACATTTTACCGAAGGCTGAGTTCAAAATGAGTTTATAGACTTCTTTTTCAACCTTCATTTTCGCTTGTGAACGTTTACTGACAAAGGTGTCAATAAAGGTTTTCATGTAAGGCTTTTGGTCAAATTGGAGGGCTCTATGAATCTTTGTGACTTTGAAACTATTGGACACCATCCATTCCAATATCACGTGATGTACAACGATATTCTGTTTCGGGTTGGGGTCGGCAATAAGTATTTGCTTTGAAGGCACATAGGGCATATTCCCATCCTCTACAAAAGATAGATTGTAGAGACTCAGAGATTCACTGCCCACCGGCCTATTTATGCATGGGAAAACAAAGTCTTTTACTGAGTCATGTATTTCCATGGGTATTTCACCGTCAATTTCAAAAACCATCCCTGTGCACCCATCTCCTCAACGGTAAAAATGTTGGGGAAATTTGAAGCACGTGGATCATTAATCTATTTGTAATTCCCACACGGCAAACAGTAGTGAGACGTTGCCGACGGATAAAGGGAATTCATATCCAAAAAAACTGCATCTGACTTTTAATCGGTGTGCTGTCCGGTCAGATCAGTTTTCATGATACGATACCCGTGAAAAATATACCTACCCTTCATTGATCTCTCTACAAACAGATACTGATCCACGTTGGTGATCAGACCTATTTCTTCCTTGCTGATTTTAAGAATCAAGTCCTTCACCAGATGAGGAGTTGAAAAATAATACCCTAAATCCAACCCAAATTCCCCATAGATTTCATCCGTATTTTTGCACACAATGTCCAGAAGAGTCAGTGAATCACTAGCCAAGTATACTTTACAGTAATCCCACCCATTTTTACACCCACCCTTTGCCCAAACCCTCTTATCAAATTCATAGTCACCAGTGGTGCACTGTCTGTCAGTAAGAGAATTGTGAAATGCTTCAATAGGCAGTAATAACACCTATTCTAGCCTCGAGGTAGAGTTGTGGTAATCATATGCATATATGCCCTTACACGTTAATAAATCATACATTTCATCATCGGGGAAGCGCTATTTAAGGAGGGGGAAGCTATCAAAATTGGCGCTTTTCTGTACCTGATTCAATGGACTTAAGGACTTGGGGAAGAAACTGAAAAAGTCTAAAAAACATATTTTATTCAGGCACGTCTTACCCTTGTCAAATTTTTTCCACAGGAATTCTAGCTGCAGTAACTTCTCTGATGATTTGGGTATGATACTATACGAAAAAGAACCATCTATCCATGTGTTTTCTACAACTCCTAGCTTGGCAATGCGGGCCATCACCAGTAAAATAAACTTTAAATCGTAATGGAAATTGTGTATAAAAACCAATACAAAATATTGCTGTCTAAAGTTTACATTGCACGATTGATGTGCAACCCCTCTAAAGTTACTCCCCCCGACGTAATTTCCTGTCATAAATGATCGTGGTTGATCACCTTCCTTTTTCCCCCATTCCCAACACCATCATCAAATTCATCCTTGCAAACCCAACATATTTTACGATTTTAAATGGCCAATCTGTCATCTGGTGATAGGACCATAGGATTGTTTGTGTAGCAAAGGCGAGAAATTGCACCATTCACTGTTTTAATTAGACTGGGCAATTCAGAGCGCTTGCAGTATTCACCCCCAATAAATCAACTACATCCAACACTTGCATGGTATTACTGGAGTCTCGTTGCGCAAGAGCGTAAGAGACACCTATGGCTTCGTTTACTTTAACACGATTTGTATTTCACGAATCGTACACGTCTGTGAGTCTTGCTTCGCAGTCTAAAGCGATCTTATTGCTCTGTAGGAGCGTGTGCTGAAAGTTCTTAAAACGTAAAATCTCTCTATCTCCGCTAACCGTTTCAACAGCCTGGTACCCATGACGTTTAAAGTGTTTCGTGTTGTGCTTTAACTTTAAATAACTACGAAATATTGAGAGACATTTTGGATAGTAGCATACACAACCCCGATGTTTACCCTCACTTAAAACCCTATTAATAATGCTTATTGGATTGAAATGTTCTATTGAATCAGGCTCTCCGGGTGGCGTGTATAGTAGTCAGACTCAATGATTCACTGACTCAATGGCCGGAGCCCTGACTGGAAATAATACCCCCTTTCTATCAGAACACTGGCCCTCCTAAAATTCTGTTTCACACTGCAACACCGTAAAACCAATCTTTAAATATGCATTAGCCCACTCAAAAATATCTATCCCCCTTAATGGTATGGGAAATTGACCATTTCAACAATTAAAATCTACTTTAGGAAACTTTGACCCATCCCCATTAGCTGCTAATTCATCCAACTTTTTTTAGAAGCATTTTCGCGTAGAGGTCTAAAGGCGGCAATCAAAAAAGCTTACTTGAAACCCTCTAGCCTCGCGTTGAAACAGATTCGTTGTATTCCTCTACTACCCTCTAAATAAGAATAATATTTTAATTCAATAGCCCTCCCTCCTCCACGTCCACCTCTTAAAATAAGATCTTTTTTAAATATAAATGTTTTAACGCTTAAATTTTCTATGAACAAAACAACCGATCCACTACCCCCTCGTTATAATTATCTAGTTTAGTCACAATGCTGCTTACCCAATCTAAAAAAAAGACTCCTCATAATTTGACAAATGCGGGCGAATTGCTAACATTTCTGTATGCAAGTATTTTGAATAGATTTCGCTCGCATTTTCATTAAAAAAAATTTTGTGCTATTGATGCGTTTAAACTGTCCCTCCCTCCCCACACCCCCATCTGTTGTTCAAGAAGGGCTCGAATCTTGTCAATATAGGAATGAGTAATAGCCAGGGGGTCTGCTATTATATCCCCTGACATTAAAGAGTTAAAGGGGCTACCGGATTTTGCGCTGTAGATATTTGTATGGTGCAAAGCAGAGTTAGATAAGAAACAATCTGGAAGTGCAAATGATGGTGGGGGTATTGTTTCACTACTATCGTCAATCTCAATGGTGGAGGTGGCATGATATTGTCAATAGCACCACCCCCAATCTTTTCAGTTACATTATTTGGCCGTGGTGTAAAATCACCCAATCCACTGAGTATACATTCCACTGTATTTGGAGAAAGCTGATCTAACCAGCCTGTATTGTCCTGTGATGGAATTTCTTTATGACTATTGGTATAAGAACCCAATTTAGATACACTTGTGGCTCTACCCCCCAAGTACTCATTTATAAACCTATATGTCCATTCCGGGTCCTCAGTCAAATCTATATCGCAACTTAAATCTTCTAGGTTAACCATATCCCCAAAACAATCATTTAGAAACCCCCTTTGCCATTACATGTTATCGACAACTAAAGCATCATCATCTCTAAAGTCCATTGGTGGTGTAAGGATGGCCGAAGGCTCTTTTTAAATAAGTACTTCTTTAGCTGATGGTGGCGATAACCCACCGATGTTAATCTATAAAAACAGAATTTTTTTCCATCTGTAATATCCACTATTTTATAAAGTCAAAAACTATATCGATTTTTCCTCCGTCAGAACTTACTTTTCCTCCTAGCATTATATTGGCTGAATACTTGTCCACTTTGTTCATATAAGGTACCTGCAGACAGCTTAACCAATTTTATATTTCCCCATTTTTACGATATTAATTTCACAGAAAATAATTGAGCTGAAGAAAGCGCGTTACATATTTAATAGTTGGTAGGCATACACGACGTAAAGTTTCGCTAATGTCAATGAAATAAAAGAAAGTACAATAAAAAATATCTGTCATGGAGTTGGCAACACCTCACTAAGAAGTGATCACCAGTTTTTTTCGTAATGCATTTCAATGCGCTTCTACTCATATGTTTACTGGCTGCTAAATAAGTACCAAAAGTCATGTATCAAAGTTAAAGAACTATCTGATTAAGATTTTTTTTGCCCCACCCCACTCTTTTTTTTCTTCCTCAATTACCTCATGAGTAAATACACACGCGCGCATACAAAAACATGATTAGAAATTATTAACGGAGCAACGACGTTCGTCTCGTTGAGTTTGCTGAATTAAGATTGCAAATGAAATATGGACAGATTTCTCCATAAGTACCTTAGATCAGGCTTTGCTACATATACCATTACTTACATCTCCATCTCGAAAGAGTCTATTGATCACAATCATAGAAAGAAATGATTTTTGAAATTATTATAATAATAGTTTCAGAATATCTACCCCTTCTTGTCTCGTAATTGTAAAACTTAACCTTTAACGTTAGTTTTTTTTAAACGCGCGAATGAGAAATCTATTTTCTTTAAATTCATTGGAAAATATGCGTGTAGTATACAAGAACACACGATCCAAGGTGGGTTTTTATGCAAAGCTTGTTACAGCTAGAAGCGTTCCTGCATCTGATTTGGCCAAGAAGCGTGCTGATGGGGTTTTATGTAATGTATTATTTTTTAACTTTACCACATGAATGCCATCTATGATTAATCAAGGCGTGAGAGACGATCACGTCCTATAGTAAAAAATAAAATAGCCCATATCCTAGAACTAGATTGAGTTAAAAAAAAAATAAAGTACGCTATTAGAACCGCCTTGTCTAATAACGCTGTATAGAAAACTAATTGTCCATTGAATATAACAATAAAGAATCAATGTTGGCTTGAAAAGAAGGGTTGATGGAACTTTGATATTCTGTATAAACGGCGTCTTTTTTCTTTTCCGTTCTTTCTCCTCGGCTAGAGGGTCATTGAAAAATCAGAGAGAGCTGTTTAATGGCTCATGTTAAAGAAAATTGCCACATCTAGTGCTTTTTGTAATCAAAAAAAGTTTTATTTTCTAAATAGAATCAATTCTGTACGATAAACCTTATTCTTCTATAACACGCTAGTAGAAAATGTTATTAAGTTTCGGGTTGCTAGCTACCGCTGCAACCGGGACTATTACCTTTTTCGTTGTCTTTTACTAGATACTGTGACGTTACAAACAGGACAAAAGCCTATGGTTTTGTCTTAATTGGAATAGTAACAGACGACTTGGCAACAACCTACGATTATGACGTCATTGATCAATCTTATACATGAAAAATGCAGTTTTTCGGAAAAAATTCATTATGCCTTAAAAATTAATTTTTTAATTACAAAAGGTTTTTAATCAAATCGAATTTCCTTCAAAATGAGCCATTAAACAGCTCTCTACGATGCTCCTGTGCCAAAATATCTGAGGAGGAAAAGAAATCGTAATTGCAGCGTTAGGTCGCAGCAATAGCTGTAACCTAGTAAGAGACGGACGCGTCCTTTGGACCTAAGCTTAACGCTGCCATATTTACACATAGAAAAGAACACTGGTACATTTTAATACAGAACAGAAGTCCTATAGTGGCGCAGCGGGTTTGATACTCAGCTTTGTAATACGGGACTAAAAGTTCAAACTCGGCTGTAGAAACACACTGCGGAGCCGACGCCAGGACCTTAGTGGTCAAGAATCGTCGTTAATAATAATAGTAATAATAATAATAATAATAATAATAATAATAATAATAATAATAATAATAATAATAATAATAATAATAATAATATATTTAAAACCCGTTGTATACAGTAAATGTATAATAACAGAGAATACAAAATAATTCGAAAAGGGGAAACAAAAAGAAAAGATACTAAACAATAAAAACAAAAGCAACAACTTACATAGTATACGAAATAGCACCGAAAGAGGAAACAGAAAGATAACACACTCAAAAATTACAACAGAAACAACAACATCTTCGAAAATAGCAAAAAGGACAACAACTTCTGAAAGGAGAGAGAGAAAAAAAAGGGAAACAAGAGGGAAAATTAAACAAGCAAACTTGCCAACTCGTGCTTTAGAATTGCTGGTTTTATGTTTTGCCGGCTAATAATTGTCTCAACAGCTAGATTTGGGTCCGCTAGGTTGTAGCGCCCAATCAGAAAAATATTTTTTATTTAAGCTCATACATATATATTTCTAGAACAGAACACTGATACATTTACATATAAAACAGAACAATGGTACATTTACATTTAGAAATGAACACTGGAAAGTTTACATAAAGAAGTTATCATTGCTATATTTACATGTAGAAAAGAGCACTGGGACGTTTACATAGAGAACAGAACACTGGTACATTGACATACAGTCCTGAACGTTGCTATATACATATAGCAATGAGCACCTAAACATTTACATATAGTATACTTATCTTGACACTAGTATACTTACAAATAGAATTGAACACTGGCACATCATGGGCAGCGCAATAGCGCTGCCTAAGTAAAGATAAATTTGAAGTAAATATAGTAAAGATAGAACGTAGCACATTCAAATATAAAGCTGAATATTTTTACATTTACATGTATAACAGAACGCTGTTATATTTGCATATAGAACCTGACAATTGTAAATTTACATAGCCTATAGAAGAGGACACTGGTACATTTACATATAGAACTGAACAACGATAAATTTATATGTAGAACTAATCAGTACTGGTACCTTTGCATATGGAACTTAAAACTACTATTTCATTTTATTTATAAATATAATTTTATTTTGTATAGGAAGCAGTAATGTGTTGCCTTTTTTCGTTTCCGTTTTGGGGTAGTTAAACATCAGAGAGATATGTTTAAAGGATCACATGAAAGCCAGATTCTATTCTCTAAGAAAAGGAATTTCTCTAAGAAAAAAAGTAAAATTAAATTAAATATAATATTTGACAACAATTTCATTTTCATATACAAGATGATATAGTAGGCATATCTTTTGAAAATTCGTTTTTATTTGGTATGATGCAATATATCAGTGTCTTCGCTTCTTGATTCCTTGTGATTTGTTCGTTATTCGGTTCCAGTTAAGAAAATGCCAAATACTTTGTCCTGTGAGTGATTGAATTTGAAAAGTGACATTAAAATTTTAACGCCAATTTCCCGCTATTTACACTGAAGTCAGACTCTGTTCAATTTTTTTTAGAACAACTGCTCAAACAGAGGGACTCGGAATTTGGATCAAACGTGTGCTTTAAGCGCTGTAAGACTTTAGCAGAAAATGGGAGGGGTCCAAAATGAGGCAGTGTCCATCATATCCGGAATTATTTCTGTTCATTTTAATTTTTGATGTCGCTCTTTACTTTCATTAAACTTCCCCTTATCAGGGACAAAGATTTCGTTCTTTACTCGGTTGGAGCTATATTTCCCAATTATTTCATTCGTGCGGTTGATGTGTTTGAGCAAGGTCTAAATTGTGCTTTGATTTTCTTTTTGCTCCAAGCACTTCGCTTATTTTTGGTTTTTGGCGAGTAGTCAATGGTGGCATGCCAATGAGCAACATCTTTTTTAGTGTGTATTTTTGGCTGTTTTACTTATTTCGTTTTCATCTTTTCTTCATCTTTTGCACTTATGTTTTTTCATTTCTAAAATATCCCTTTAGTACATCACGATGTTTTTGTTTTTTTTATATCTCTTTGATTTCTGTTTTGTAGCCTTTTCTAGGCTTTCTATTTCTTAAACTAAGTCCTTTTTCCTCATGTCTGTTTTTCTCCAATCTACTTAATTTCAAAGCTCAAACAACAATTTTATTTTCATATTCAAGATGATATAGTAGTCGTACCTTTTTAAAATTTGTTGTTATTTGGTATGATCTCATATATCATATCTTCTCTTCTTGATTCCTTGTCATTTGGTCTTTATTCGGTTCCTGTTAAGAAAATGCCATATACTTTATCCTGTGAGGGGTTGAATTTGAAAATGATATTAAAATTTTAGCGACAATTTCCTGCGCTTTACACTGAAGTCAGACTCTTTGTTCAATTTTTGCTGCAGAACAACTGCTCAATTGTCAATTTTTTTTAGAACAACTGCTCAAACAAAGTGACTTGGAATTTAAATCAAACGTTGTAAGACTTTAGTAGAAAGAGGGAGGGATCCAAAATGAGGCAGTGTCCATCATACCTGGAATTATTTCTGTTTGTTTTAATCTTTGATGTCGCTCTTTACTTTCATTAAACTTCCCCTTATCATGGGCAAAGATTTCGTTCTCTACTCGGTTTCAGCTATATTTCCCAATTATATCATTCGTGCGGTTAATGTGTTTGGGCAAAGTTTAAATTGTGATCTGATTTGCTTTTTGCTCCAAGCACTTCGCTCGTTTTTGGTTTTTGGCGAGTAGTAAATGGTTGCTTGCCAACGGGAAACTTCTTTTTTAGTGTGTATTATTTGCTTTTTTGCTTATTCCGTTTTCATCTTTTCTTCATCTTTTGTTCTTACGTTTTTTCCTTTCTAAAATATCCCTTTAGTACATCACGATGTTTTTTTAATTTTTTTGTTATATCTCTTTGATTTCTTTTTAATATTGATTGCCTTTTCTAGGCTTTCTATTTCTTTTGCCAAGTCCTTTTTCCTCATGTCTGTTTTTTCTCCAATCCACTTTATTTCAAAGCTCAAATAGCAATTTCTATAAGTATAGACCCAGTTGGAATGAGTGTCATTGTTTTTTTTTTCTTTCCGATTACTTTCTTTACTAAAGAAACTTAGGCCCTTTTTTACTTTTGGCTTCATACATCTGGCCAACCATCGATTGGCCAGGTCCATCCATTGTGTCACCATCCATTTTTGTAGCTCCTGACCCAGAATTTCTTTTTTACACGAAAGCTTCAATGTGAGAACTTCGCTATTAAATTTAAAAAGGAGGCACTCTTCAGTTTCTTCAAGGCTCGACGGTGTTGCTTCACAATTTGGACTTATTACCTTTTGTGCCCAATTGTTCAGTAAATCTTCACTGATTTTTGGACCTATTTCTTCCAAAAGTCTAACGTATTTTTCACCATGTCCGATTGTGTCACTGAGAAGCTTAATTATGAACTTAGCCTCTTTGCTTTCGTCTGACACCTCTGCTAGACCTTTGTGAAGTTTTGAGATATAGGTGGTAAATTTTTTAGTATTCGAACAAAGTTTATTTAGAATAGTCATTCAATATAAATATTTTTTGTTGCAGTGCTGTACCAGTCAAAAACACATGTCAAATTTGTTTTCAAAACAAACTTTTACCATCAAAATGAGTCGAAACCAAAGTTAATATTTCTGAATCACCTTGAAATTGCAATTTTTTATTGCTAAAAGTTTTTTTCAGAATATTAACTTTACTAAACTCAAGATAAAGTTTATATTTAGAACAATAAAACTAAACACAAATAAAACCTTTTCTAGTATGCAAGCTAATAAATATGTTCATGAAATGCAATCTTGAACTGATCAGCCCCAAGTGAAAATAACACATCAAATTTGTTTTCAGAACAAACTTTTACCATTAAAATTAATCGAAACCATAGTTACTATTCCTCAATCATCTTCATATTACATTTTTTTCTGGCTTGACAGTTTTTTCTTCAAATTATTAATTTGCTAAAGTCAAATTAATGTCTTATATTTAGAACAATAAAACTAAACACAAATGAAACCTTTTCTAATATTTAAGTTTATAAAAATGTTCATGAATTATAATCTTTACCTGATTAGCTCCAAGTCAAAATAACATATTAAATTTGTTTTCAGAACAAACTTTTACCATTAAGAATAATCAAAAACATAGTTACTATTCTAGAATCACCTTTCTATTGCAATTTTTTCCCACTTTTCATATTTATTTTCAAAAAGCTTTTTGAATTTTTGGTTATTATAAGCCGTGATTAAGCCAATTTATTTCTTTTCAATCTATTTTCCCATTTGTTAATAGGCTGTCTTTATTTTTGCTGTAGTGATATTTTCTTACAATAGGTATTTGGGTTGACCAGCCTTAAAACTTTTCTTGTTTTTCTCCCCGTTTGGTCGCTCTCTGAAGACAATTATGCTTACGAGTGTTTAGTGGCTAATGAGATGACTTGACTGTATGCATCCTTTCATATCAGGCAATACCATTTTTCAATGGTAATTTTTTCTAAACTAATAAATGGAAAAACTTTATCAATGGTATTTTTACTTATCTTTAACTGATCGGTCTCAGTCAATTTAAGATATCAAGTTTGTTTTTTTTTCAAAAGAAACTTTTAGCATTAAAATTAATCGAAATTGTAGCTACTATTCCTGAATCAGCTTTTAATTGCGGTTTTTTCTCACTTGACAGTTTTATTCAAAAAGCATCTTGAATTGTTGGTTACTATAAGCCATGATTCAGCCCATTTATATGTTTTTTTCTTTTTTTCATGTTTTTTAGTATGCTGTCTAGTGTTTTTATTTTTGTTTCAGTGCTATTTTATTGCAATAGATACTTAGGTTGATTAGCTTTGAAACTTATATCAGTTTTTCTCTTGTTTTAATCACTCTCTGAGCACTATCTTGTGAACATTTTTTTTAAACTAATGTTTTGATGCACGCAGTCAAGCTAACTTGAGTGCCAGCATACTCTTATCACAGGCAAAGCAATTTTTCAATTGCATTTTTTTAATTTATCTTAATTTTTTAATTTAATTTATCAAAAACTTTATGAATTGTATTTTTACTGATCTTTAAATTTCCCAGTCAGAATTTGTATCAGATCTGATATCACATATCAGATTTGTTTTCAATACAAAATCTCACCATTAAGATTCATCGAAATAATATTTAATATTCTTGAATCAGCTTCTATATATCTCACTTGAAGCTTTCTTACAAAAAGTGTTTGAGTTTTTGGTCACTAGAAATATAGAGCGATTATAGATAGAACTAAATGCTATCTTTATAAGTGAGCAATAATTGCGTATGTGCATTTATGAAGTTATGTATGTATTTATTTAATTTTTTCTTGAAAACTGTTCCATATTTTTCGGTAAAATTGGTATTCTGGGATATTCTGGCCTGAAATACCGATCTAGATAGGTCAGAAGCTTAATAAAATTCGTTAAGAGCCTTAATTTGTAGAAAAAAAATATTTATGTGAATGATATCATTTTAAATACATTAGTATTACAATGATGTTGTCACTAGACCCCGGCACCGTGCCGATGAGGGAAGACCGGCGGCAGCGGGGTCAAAAACAGCGCGCCACGCCACGCCACCGGTAAGATGTCGGCGGCGCGCCGCCGGCGCGATCAATGTTGACTACAAACATTAATATTTTCATCAGTCTTTCTCAAATCACAGCTTAAATTTACAACAGATTCGAGCCTATTCATGAGTTCAAAAATTCACAAGTCACTGGCTGGAAACTGGTCTTCTTTGTTATTCATCAAGAGAAGTAGAAATCTGGCAGAAACGAAATGGCTGTGGTGTTTCAGAACACTTGCATAATACGAGTAGTCGAAGTATCTATTAGGTATGTATTCTTAACATAAATAATTATCAAAATTAGTAGTTTTTTCATCGAGCGTTACTGCATACAAAACTCTTCAAATACAGTATCACAAAATTCGTCAGTTATCTTGGTAAAAACTTTGAATATAGCTTTGAACTTCGAAGCTTAATTTTTTCATAATGCTCTTTGCCTATATCTATTTTGTCACCTTTAAAACAGTTGAAATGGGCGACTTTGATATTGATTGTTTTTTGTTTTTTTTTGCTCTTTTGGATTCTAAAAAGTATTCTTGTATTAAAAATGGTTTTTAATAACAATTAAAAAAAAAAAATACATTTGAAGTTTATTTTGGCTTCTTTATAGAATATATGTCATGTAGGCTAAGGCTGAACTGCTGCTTTTTTATTGCTTTTGGCTGCTCTTTTGGATATTATTCATTTTTTCTTTTGGGGATTCATTCCAAATTATAAACTGATAAACACCTAATACCAGTCAAATTACAAACTGCATCTAAAAGGAGTAAATTTATCAAATTGAAAAATACATGATGAACACTTCACATGAGAACACTTCAATTACAATGAAACAAAAAACACTTAACGGTTTATTCGGTATGGAGAAAAATGAAGTGCCAGCTATTTTCTTAGGTAAAAAATGAAAAGCTCATCCGTTTTAAATGTAATTAAATGAAATAATAAGCAGACTGAAGTAGCTCCAGGAAGATGTTGAGATTTTCATCCTAGTTCATCACTTTTAATCCAAGCGAAATGTTAGGACACTTAGTATCAGTTATTGAGTTTAAGCTTTGATTTCCAAATGCTCACAAAAATTACCAAATTTACGAAACTCGCAACAATAATTCACCTGAGGTCAAAATACTCAAAGACTCCTTTTTGATCCCCACCCAGGCTCAAAGCTTCTGCAATGGTCATTTCCATGGAAATCTCCAAAGTTTCTTTTTAAAATAGCTTTCAAGCGTAGTTAGGGGTATTTAGCCTTTTTTGCTTTTCTTCAAAGCTTTGAAAAAAGTGTTATAATATTCCAAATGTTATATTTGTTATATTTGTGCATATTTTTGGTAATCATTTGTGGGGTGATCGAATTTTTTAAACCACTGTAGGTATGTAAGAACGTTGCAACATCTAGTACCCTGAGGTCATAAGACTGTCAAAGACTCCTCCTTGAACCTCCCAAATTGAAAGCTTTTATTATGATCAGGCCTTTTAATGTAACTTGGGCACTGGACCAAGGGCGCCATTGTCACTCGAGCTCAACGTTAGTTGGGGATGTCAATATTGCTTTCGTCAGGCCAATTCGTTTTAGTGTGAATCTGCCTGGTACTTATGAATGAATGTTTTCAAAGTAAATCCGTTTCATTATATTAGAAAAAACGGGTTGGATTATATTATATTATTTTTTTTTCTTATTTTTCATTATATTATTTTTTTCTTATAAATAAGAAAAAAACGGGTTGGACGCATATGTCTCTTTCCCTTTGGGCAATAAAACCATGCAAGTGCTGTATCAAGTATAACTCACGAAAATCTTGTTAATTCTTGTCAATTTTTCAACTTTTTGGCATCCCTGCTTTCAATAAAAAAAAAATTAAGGTACTATCACTTAAATATAATAACTCCCTATCCCCCCCCTCTGGATACAATCTTGATAGGATACCGTCTCTGCTTTAAATAAAGAAAATAATTAACTTATTGGCACCCCTGCTTTCAGAAAAAATTGAGGTATTATCATTTAAATATGATAGCTCACTACCCCCCCCCCCACTCTGGATGCCACCTTGATAGGATACCGTCTCTGCTTCAAATAAAAAAAAATAAACTTTTTGGGATCCATACTTTCAATAAAGAAATTTCGACATACTATCATTTAAATGTAATATCTCCCTACCCCCCCCCCTCTGGATACCACCTTGATAGGATACCGTCTCAGCTTTCATTAGAAAAATAATTTACTTAGTAATTAACTAGGTCGCTATATGGTTCAAACAAACACGCAAAATAACGTTAAACAGTTTAGTGTTCCTTGAAAAAAAATGAGGGAAGGAGTAAAGGGATACAAAGACAACAACAAAAATTATTCAGATATACCTCAGATTATTGGCAAACTGAGTCATAGATTCGCCGTGGCATTCAATGAAATCCAAAGAATCGAATTAAACGGCAGCACACACAAAAGCCAAATTAGGCCAGTAGCCTATGAGAAATCGCAAAATACCCAAGACAATGAACAAGTCCTAATGGGGGGCCCTGGGTCTACCAAAATATTTCAATGGTTTCCCAGGGAACTTGATATCATTTTCTTCTGTCTCCACTTTAAATGAAAAAAATAATTATCTTTTGGTACCCCTGCTTTCAAAAAAAAATTGAGGTATTATCATTTGAAAATGATAGCCCCCTTACCCCCCCCCCCCTATAAGCAATAATTTACAATTTATTTATGAATCATATTTTTGGGGTAACTCCCGATTCGATCTTTAATTCCCTAACCTTGTACATAGCTTAGTCTATAGCTAAATTTTGTCTCAATAGAAGGGTTTTTTTTGGGGGAGGGGGGGGAGTGAAAATGTTTCAGAAAGAAGATAGTATTTTCTATCAGGCGTTCAACAATTGAGTATTAAACATTAAGAAAATCTTATCTAAAAACAGCAAAAAAAAAAAATCTGATAACTTAAAATTCAGCTGTAGAAACAATCTGTCGGCTGTCAATTTCAAAATGCAACTGAAGGCTGAAGCTGTATAGTAGTGAATGCGTTCTATAATTCTATTCAACTTGAAAATAACATTCTTGACTACGAATGATGTAAGAAATAGCGATTGGGAAACTGCATTCGAAATTATTTAAACTCATTTCATAAAGACGATAGTTTTTTTTTGTCTACATATTAAGAACTGTGTATATTGTAATATTTGCAATTGCATATTGCATCTGTCTGGTTTTTATGCAAAGTAACAAAAGATACGAAAATTAATGAACAAGAGAGTAGTGAAGAATTATGGTATGCAAAGTAATATTTGGTAGGGAAAGTCACTGGTGATAAATCGCTAGGGTGGCACCGTGATTGCGTGATTTTCGGGGATTTCGGGAACCAATTTTTTTTCGGGGAAATACCCGAAAATTCGGGGATAGTGCAAGCCCTGCTTGATTTCTAATCAGGAAAATCGAAATACTAAACCACACGAGAAGGAAAAGCTCCGACTTTGCGGTTGACACAATAAAGAATTGCCGCAAAATTAATTTAAAGTCGACCGAACGCCACCGCCTCTGCCGGCGGCGGCACACCGGTGGCGTTATGACACTTCGGTGGCGTTCGATCGAGCCTCTCGTCGGTGGCGTTTGGTCGATCCGCCGGCGCGGCGCCGTGGTCTAGTTGTCACACTTGTCACACTTACGCGGAAAAATTGAAGATCTTCATGCATGAAAAATTTACATTAAATTGCTTAAAGAGCAAAAATTTGGTAATTGCAAAAATACTTGTATATATTTTGAAAAGGGATTGCAACAATTAAAAAACCTTAAAAAAGAAAAACAAAAGTTCGAAGCTTAGTAGAAATTATTGTTACAAATCGGGCTTGATTCAATAATCAAATATCTTTTAAAAGACTGCAGAATGAAAAGACATTATATTGGGTAAAGAGCAAAAAACTGGTAATTGCAAAAATATTTCTATATAAATTAACAAGGCATCACAACGAATCAAACACCTTAAAAAAGGAAACCAAAAGTTTGGGGCTTAGTAGAAATCGTTCTTAGAAATTGGACTTGCTTGAATAATCAAATATTTTGGAAATATTTTATATATATATATTTTTGTAAGTATTTGCATTAAAATATTTGTAACAAGGGATTATAACAATTCAAAAACCTTAAAAAGGAAACCAAAAATTTGAAGCGTAGTAGACAATCGGTCCTGACTTGCTTGAATAATCAAATATCTTTGAAAAGGCTGCTGTCAAGTGTTATAAGTAATAATTCGTTGGAAGAAAAAGATTTTTTTGTCCCACCACCTGAACAGTTAACAAATCTACAACCAAGACCGTTATGTAAAACTAGACCAATAAGGGTGGCTAAAGCAAAGGGCATTGGCAAATTTTCTGAAGTAAGGAACATCCAAAATGAAGAAGAAAGAAAAATGGGGTTAGAAGATAAGCGACAGCGGAGTCAAAACTTGCCAAAATTGAAAATGACAGTTTTGATAATTGGGTTTCGGATTTTGACATTGATAAGGTCATCAATACTTACCATGCCTATCTGAAAAAAGTTAGGTTTCGGCAATATGTGTTTCATAATGACAAAAGACAAGACGGGGCAAAAATTGAAGTTCAAAATTTTAGAAAAGCTCGAAAATGATGAAATACCTATAAATATAGACATTAGAGATTATAAGAACATTAGCCAAGAACCTGATACTGCATCAACCTCTGTAAAAACTACAAAGTTCGGCGTTATGTTTTTCATAATGATAGAAGCCAAGCCAAGGCAAAAGTTAAAGGTCCAATAAAAAAAAATACAATTTTGCAAATAGACTAATTCTAATTTAAGGTCATTTTAAAATATTAATTAAAAAAAATTTCCGAAAAATAAGTTATTAAAAGAAAAGTAAATGCCATTTTAAACTTAAGCTCAGCAGATACCAATACCTGTTAAAATTCAAACTCAAAACGACGAGAAAATACAATTAAAGAATAAATGAAACCCAAAACAAACAGAAATCAAATAAACAATCGTAGCAGAAAACACAACAAATAATAATATAAATGAATAAAAAGATCTTAAAGCGAGCAATGCTTAGATTGAATATGAAAATCAGGCTTAAAACGAAAAAAAATATTTTGCTATTTTGCTTAAAACGAACAGAAATTAAATAAAAAATCAATGCAAACCAACATACAATAGATATTAATGTAAATGAATAAATAAATCTTAAAACGAGTGAAACTTAAATTGAATCTCTTACTAGGTTGCTAGGTACCGCTGCAACCCGGATATGCAAAATCAAGCTTGAAACGAACAAAAATCACTGCAAACAAGAGTTTGTATTGAACAAGTTTTGAACAAGATTATTAAAGACGCATATAGTATTTAGTAAAGCGCCAATGACGCAGTAGGTTTTAGAATTTTACTGTGAGAGAAGGAGGCGATACCCCAACTCTTGTTTATAGTGATTTTGTTTTGTTTCAAGCTTGATTTACATATTCAATTTAAATTTCACTCGTTTTAAGATTTATTTATTAATTTACATTAATATCTATTGTATGTTTTTTTGCATTGATTGTTTATTTAATTTCTGTTCGTTTTAAGTTTCATTTACTTATATTTGAATACCAAACTATTTTTTTTTCGTTTTAAATATTTTTTTTCGTTTTCGTTTTAATTTTTTTAACTAATTTTTGTTCGTTTTTTATTGCAAAACGTTTCAAGTTTTTAAAAATTCCTTATTTCAAAATCAAACTTTTTAAAAATCAAATGTTCATCAAAGTATTAAAGCTGGTATTAAAGTAACAATATCAAAGTGAAAAAATGTGTTTGTGTCAAACTCGGAGTTTTTATTATCTGATTTTTGAACTATTTTTAATAAAACGGCTATCTCAAAATTTTGATCGGATAGGTTTGGGGAGAAAAGGGCATGGGGGAGGATGGGGCAATTGCCCTTCGATCTCTTTTGACTCTTTAAGCGTGATCTAGAATTTTTTATCTTCAACCAAATGAGCCCTCTCTGAAGTTTATACGAGCATCCCTTCTATAAGAACCATCTATATCCCCAGAGTATAATTTACAACGCCTTTCTCTTGGCCCTGGGGGGTTGTGTCGACCCCGGAGTTTTACTTTCAGATGTTTGAACTATTTTTAACAAAATGGCCACCTCAAAGTTTTATTGGTTGGGTTTATCCATCCAATAAATCCAAAGGCGTGGAGGGCGGGAAAGGCTAGTTGCCCTCCAATCTTTTTTTACTCTGAAAAAATTAACTTGAACTTTTGAGCCCTCTCTGAAGTTTACAGGAGCATCCCTTCCATAAGAACCGTATATGCCCCCAGGGCATAACTTGCAACGCCTGCCCCCGGGCCCTGGGTGGTTGTGTCAGTACCAGAGTTTTTTTATCTGACCTTTGAACTATTTTCAACAAAATGGCTACCTAAAAAATTTTATCCTATGCATTTGGAGGAAAAGGGGTTTGGGGGAGATAGTTGCACTCTGATCTCTTTTGACTCTTAAAAACTGAACTAGAATTTTCAATTTCCAATCAAATGAGCCCTCTCTGAAGTTTATACGAGCATCCCTTCCAAAACACCTATATATGCCCCCCAGGCATAACTTAAAACGCCTACCCAGGGCCCTGAAGGATTGTGGCGACCCCGGAGTTTTCGTTATATGATCTTTGAACCATTTTGAAAAAATGGCTCTTTCAAAGTTCTTATCGGATGGGTTTGAGGAGAATAGGGAGTGGAAGGAGGGCTAGTTACCCTCCGATTTCTTTTGACTCTTAAAAAGTGAACGAGAACTTTCAATTTCCAATCAAAAGAGCCCTATCCGAAGTTTATACGAGCATCCCTTCCACAAGACCTATATATGCCCCCAGAGCATTGCTTAAAACGCATGCCTCCAGGCCCTGGGGGTGTGTCGACGCCAGGGTTTTCATTATATGATCTTTGAACCATTTTGAAATAAATGGCTCTCTCAAAGTTCTTATCGAGTGGGTTTAACAAAAAAGGCATGGAGGGGGGGCTTTTTGCCCTCCGATACCTTTTTGACTCTTTAAAAGTGAATTAATTAAAAAAAATTCCACAAAATAGGTTTTTGAAAGAAAAGTAAAGAACTCCATTAAACAAAAATGAGCAAAAATAAAATAAAATAATCTACCAAGCGTGAAACTACCACTAATCAGCATCGATAAATAAATGAAACCCAAAACGAACAGATATTACAATAAATAACCGAGTCAAACTCAAAACGAGCAGAAATTAACATAAGTTGGGCTCAAAACCCCTATGCCTTCCCAAGTCCAGAACATAAATTGAACTTTACTGAAAAAAATATAACTGTTTTACTTTTATGACTTTAATAATTCAATAATATTATCATTTTGATTACTAAATATCAGTATATGTATATTAAACTGACAATGCACATTCATTTGTATTTTTTACGCCCCCAGGGAACCATATAAGCCCCCAGGAAAACACTTACAACGCCTACCCCCCGGGTCCTGGGGGGTTGTTTTGACATCGGAGTTTTGTTACCTAATTTTTGAACAATTAAAAAAAACTGGCTATCTCAAAATTTGTAGCGGATGGGTTTGGGGGAAAAGATCGTGGAGGGGGGGGGGGTCTAGTTGCTCTAATATCTTTTGAATCTTAAAAAGTGAATTAGAACTTTCAATTTCCAATCAAATGAACCCTCTATGAAGTTTATACGAACATCTCTTTCATAAGTACCAATCATGCCTTTAGGGCATAACTTAGAACACCTTCCCCTGGGCACTGGGGGGGGGGGTTGTATTGACACCGGAGTTTTTCTTTTCCGACCTTTCAACTACTTTTAACCAAATTTCTGTCTTAAAATTTTCATCAGATGGGTTTGGAAAAAGAAATCGTGGGGGGGGGACTAGTTGCCCTCGGATCTCTTTTGACTATTAAAATTGAACTCAAACTTTTATTTTCCAATCGAATGAGCCCTCTCTGAAGTTTATACGAGCATCCCGTTCATAAGAACCATATATGCTCCAGGGCATAACTTACGGCACCTGCCCCCGGGCCCTGAGGGGTTGTTTTGACACCTGACTTTCTGTTATCTGATTTTTGGACAATTTTACTTAATATACATTTTTATCGGATTCATTAGGGAAAAAGGGGCGTGTGAAGAGGGCTAGTTGCCCTCCAATCTCTTTTGACTCTCTAAAAATGAACCAGAACTTTCAATTTCGAACTAAATGAACCCTCTCTGAAATTTTTATGACCATCCATTGCACTAGAACCATATATTCCCCCAGGGCATAACTTAAAACGCCGGCCCTCGGCCCTGGGGGCTGTGTCGAACTTGGAGTTTCGTTATACTGTCCCTGAACAATTTTTAAAAAATGGCTATCTTAAAGTTCTTATCGGATGGTTTTGAGGAATAAAGGGTGTGTGGGGGGAGCTAGTTGCCCCCAGTCTCTTTTGACTCTTAAAAAGTGAACCAGAACTTTCAATTTCCAATCAAATGAGCCATCTTTGCAGTTTATACGAGCATCCCTTCCATAAAAACCATTTAAGCCTTATTTATAACTAAACTTCAACTCTAACTAAAACTCTAAGCTAAGACTCTAAGCTAAAACTATAAAGTAAAACTAAACTAAACGAAACTTCAGCTCTAACTAAAACTCTAAGCTATGACTTTAAGGTAAAACTCTAAACTCTTAACTAAAACTGAACTAAACTAGAACTCTAACAAAAACTCTAAGCTAAGACTCTAAGCTAAAAACTCTAAACTCTTAACTAAACTAAACTAAACTTCAACTCTAACTAAAGCTCTAAGCTAAGACTCTAGGCTAAAACTCTAAACTCTTAACTAAAACTTAACCAAACTACAACTTTAACTAAAACTCTAAGCTATGACTCTAAGCTAAAACTCTAAATCCTTAACTTTAACTAAACTAAACTTCAACTCTAACTAAAACTCTAAGCTAAGACTCTAAGGTAAAACACTAAACTCTTAACTAAAACTAAACTAAACTAGAACTCTAACAAAAACTCTAAGTTAAGACTCTAAGCTAAAACTCTAAACTCTTAACTATTAATAAACTAAACTTCAACTCTAACTAAAACTATAAGCTAAGGCTCTAAGCTAAAACTCCAAACTTTTAACTAAAACTAAACTAAACTAGAACTTCAACAAAAAACTATAAGCTAAGACAATAAGCTAAAAACTCTAAACTCTTAACTAAAACTAAACTATACTAGAACTCTAACAAAAACTCTAAGCTAAGACTCTAAGCTAAAACTCTAAACTCTTAACTAAAACTAAAGTAAACTTCAACTCTAACTAAAACTCTAAGCTAAGACTCTAAGGTAAAACTCCAAACTCTTAACTATAACTAAACTAAACTAGAACTCTAACAAAAACTCTAAGCTAAGATTCTCAGGTAAAACTCTAAACTCTTAACTAAAACTAAAGTAAACTAGAACTTCAACAAAAACTCTAAGCTAAGACTCTAGGCTAAAACTATAAACTCTTAACTAAAAGCTAACTAAACTAAAACTTTAACTAAAACTCTAAGCTATGACTCTAAGCTGAAACTCTTAATTCTTAACTATAACTAAACTAAACTTCAACTCTAACTAAAACTCTAAGCTAAGACTCATAGCTAAAACTCCAAACTCTTAACTATAGCTAAACTAAACTTCAACTCTAACTAAACTCTAAGCTAAGACTCTAGGCTAAAACTCTCAACTCTTAACTATAACTAAACTAAACTTCAACTCTAACTAAAACTCTAAGCTAAGACTCTAAGCTAAAACTCTAAACTCTTAACTATAACTAAACTTCAACTCTAACTAAAACTCTAAGCTAAGACTCTAAGCTAAAACTCTAAACTCAACTAAAACTCTAAGCTAGGACTCTAAGCTAAAAATATAAAGTAAAACTAAACTAAACTTCAACTCTAACTAAAACTCTAAGCTAAGACTCTAAGGTAAAACTCTAAACTCTTAACTAAAACTAAACTAAACTAGAACTCTAACAAAAACTCTAAGCTAAGACTCTAAGCTAAAGGCTCTAAACTCTTAACTATAACTAAACTAAACTTCAACTCTAACTAAAGCTCTAAGCTAAGACTCTAAGCTAAAACTCTAAACTCTTAACTAAGACTTAACTAAACTACAACTTTAACTAAAAATTTAAGCTATGACTCTAAGCTAAAACTCTAAATTCTTAACTATTACTAAACTAAACTTCAACTTTAACTAAAACTCTAAGCTAAGACTCTAAGCTAAAACTCTAAACTCTTAACTAAAACTAAACTAAACTAGAACTTCAACAACAACTCTAAGCTAAGACTCTAAGCTAAAAACTCTAAACTCTTACCTAAAACTAAACTAAACTAGAACTCTACCAAAAACTCCAAGCTAAGACTCTAAGCGAAAACTCTAAACTCTTAGCTAAAACTAAAGTAAACTTCAACTCTAACTAAAACTCTAAGATAAGACTCAAAGGTAAAACTCCAAACTCTTAACTATAACTAAACTAAACTAGAACTCTAACAAAAAGTCTAAGCTAAGACTCTAAGGTAAAACTCTAAACTCTTGACTAAAACTAAAGTAAACTAGAATTTCAACAAAAACTCTAAGCTAAGACTCTAAGCTATGACTCTAGGCTAAAACTCTAAACTCTTAACTAAAACTTATCTAAACTACAACTTTAACTAAAACTCTACGCTATGACTCTAAGCTAAAACTCTAAACTCTTAACTATAACTAAACTAAACTTCAACTCTAACTAAAACTCTAAGCTAAGACTCAAAGCTAAAACTCCAAACTCTTAACTATAGCTAAACTAAACTTCAACTCTAACTAAACTATAAGCTAAGACTCTAGGCTAAAACTTTCAACTTTTAACTATAACTAAACTAAACTTCAACTCTAACTAAAACTCTAAGCTAAGACTCACAGCTAAAACTCCAAACTCTTAATTATAGCTAAACTAAACTTCAACTCTAACTAAATTCTAAGATAAGACTCTAGGCTAAAACTCTCAACTCTTAACTATAACTAAACTAAACTTCAACTCTAACTAAAACTCTAAGCTAAGACTCCAAGCTAAAACTCTAAACTCTTAATTATAACTAAACTTCAACTCTAACTAAAACTCTAAGCTAAGACTCTAAGCTAAAACTCTATACTCGTAACCAAAACTAAACTAAACTAGAACTCTAACAAAAACTCTAAGCTAAGACTCTAGGCTAAAACTCTAAACTCTTAACTAAAACTAAACTAAACTAGAACTCTAACTAAAACTCTAAGCTAAGATTCTAGGCTAAAACTCTAAACTCTTAACTCTAACTAAACTAAACTTCAACTCTAACTAAAACTCTAAGCTAAGACTTTAAGCTAAAACTATAAAGTAAAACTAAACTAAACTTCAACTCTAACTAAAACTCTGAGCTAAAACTCTAAACTCTTAACTATAACTAAACTTCAACTCTAACTAAAACTCTAAGCTAAGACTCTAAGCTAAAACTCTAAACTCAACTAAAACTCTAAGCTAGGACTCTAAGCTAAAAATATAAAGTAAAACTAAACTAAACTTCAACTCTAACTAAAACTCTAAGCTAAGACTCTAAGGTAAAACTCTAAACTCTTAACTAAAACTAAACTAAACTAGAACTCTAACAAAAACTCTAAGCTAAGACTCTAAGCTAAAGGCTCTAAACTCTTAACTATAACTAAACTAAACTTCAACTCTAACTAAAGCTCTAAGCTAAGACTCTAAGCTAAAACTCTAAACTCTTAACTGAGACTTAACTAAACTACAACTTTAACTAAAAATTTAAGCTATGACTCTAAGCTAAAACTCTAAATTCTTAACTATTACTAAACTAAACTTCAACTTTAACTAAAACTCTAAGCTAAGACTCTAAGCTAAAACTCTAAACTCTTAACTAAAACTAAACTAAACTAGAACTTCAACAACAACTCTAAGCTAAGACTCTAAGCTAAAAACTCTAAACTCTTACCTAAAACTAAACTAAACTAGAACTCTACCAAAAACTCCAAGCTAAGACTCTAAGCGAAAACTCTAAACTCTTAGCTAAAACTAAAGTAAACTTCAACTCTAACTAAAACTCTAAGATAAGACTCAAAGGTAAAACTCCAAACTCTTAACTATAACTAAACTAAACTAGAACTCTAACAAAAAGTCTAAGCTAAGACTCTAAGGTAAAACTCTAAACTCTTGACTAAAACTAAAGTAAACTAGAATTTCAACAAAAACTCTAAGCTAAGACTCTAAGCTATGACTCTAGGCTAAAACTCTAAACTCTTAACTAAAACTTATCTAAACTACAACTTTAACTAAAACTCTACGCTATGACTCTAAGCTAAAACTCTAAATTCTTAACTATAACTAAACTAAACTTCAACTCTAACTAAAACTCTAAGCTAAGACTCAAAGCTAAAACTCCAAACTCTTAACTATAGCTAAACTAAACTTCAACTCTAACTAAACTATAAGCTAAGACTCTAGGCTAAAACTTTCAACTTTTAACTATAACTAAACTAAACTTCAACTCTAACTAAAACTCTAAGCTAAGACTCACAGCTAAAACTCCAAACTCTTAATTATAGCTAAACTAAACTTCAACTCTAACTAAATTCTAAGATAAGACTCTAGGCTAAAACTCTCAACTCTTAACTATAACTAAACTAAACTTCAACTCTAACTAAAACTCTAAGCTAAGACTCCAAGCTAAAACTCTAAACTCTTAATTATAACTAAACTTCAACTCTAACTAAAACTCTAAGCTAAGACTCTAAGCTAAAACTCTATACTCGTAACTAAAACTAAACTAAACTAGAACTCTAACAAAAACTCTAAGCTAAGACTCTAGGCTAAAACTCTAAACTCTTAACTAAAACTAAACTAAACTAGAACTCTAACTAAAACTCTAAGCTAAGATTCTAGGCTAAAACTCTAAACTCTTAACTATAACTAAACTAAACTTCAACTCTAACTAAAACTCTAAGCTAAGACTTTAAGCTAAAACTATAAAGTAAAACTAAACTAAACTTCAACTCTAACTAAAACTCTGAGCTAAAACTCTAAACTCTTAACTATAACTAAACTTCAACTCTAACTAAAACTCTAAGCTAAAACTATAAACTCTTAACTAAAACTAAACTAAACTAGAACTCTAACTAAAGCTCTAAGCTAAGACTCTAGGCTAAAACTCTAAACTCTTAACTAAAACTTAACTAAACTACAACTTTAACTAAAACTCTAAGCTATGACTCTAAGCTAAAACTCTAAATTCTTAACTAAACTAAACTTCAACTCTAACTAAAACTCTAATCTAAGACTCTAAGGTACAAATCTAAATTCTTAACTATAACTAAACTAAACTTCAACTCTAACTAAAACTCTAAGCTAAAAGTCTAAGGTAAAACTCTAAACTCTTAACTAAAACTAAACTAAACTAGAACTCTAACAAAAACTCTAAGCTAAGACTCTAAGCTAAAACTCTAAACTCTTAACTATAACTAAACTAAACTTCAATTCTAACTAAAGCTCTAAGCTAAGACTCTAGGCTAAAACTCAAAACTCTTAACTAAAACTAAACTAAACTAGAACTCTAACAAAAACTCTAAGCTAAGACTCTAAGGTAAAACTTTAAACTCTTAACTATAACTGAAGTTAACTTCATCTCTAAATAAAACTAAGCTAAGACTCTATGCCAATGGGTTAAAGAAAAAACCGGAAAAATGTTGGATTATTTTCTAAGTCTAAAAAATTCAGCCCAAAAAAACTTAAAAAATTCAAAAAGTAGAGGGAGGAAGGGGAGGGGCTCGGGGGGCCTTTTGGGGCACGGGGGGCCTTTGGTGGGCCCGGGGGATATTTGGGGGCTCGGGTGACCTTTGGAGGCCCGGGGGGTCTTTGGAGGCTCGGGGTGCCTTTGGGGGCTCGGGAGGCATCTTGGGTCCAGGGGGGCCTTTGGGGGCCCGGGAAGTCTTTGGGACCCGGGGTGCCTTTGGGGGCCCAGGGGGCCTTTGGGGACCTGGGGGGCCTTTTGGGGCCCGGGGGGTCTTTGGGGGCTTGGGGGGTCTTTGGGGGCCCAGGGGGCCTTTGGGGGCCCAGAGGGCCTTTGGGGGCCCGGGGGGCCCTTTGGGGCTGGGGTAGAGGGGACCCTTTGGGGTTGGTGTAGGGGGCCCTTTGGGGTTGGGGTAGGGGATCTCACAACATTGTCCAAATGGAAATTGTGTATTATAACGACCGCAGAGTTACACCCCAAATCATCTTCTAAAATGTCTCAAACTGTTTTGCCTAAATCATCTTCTAAAATGTCTCAAACTGTTTCGCCCAAATAATCCCCTAAACGTAATTTCTGCGTGTTACTTTGTTTCGGCGTCCCTGCGCTGTCACATTTGAAATTCCTAGGAAACCCTTTCCCGCGTTAATCTCTTCATCTCATAGGTGTTCCTAGCTACACTATTATGGCTTCTATAGAATATCAATTCATCTCTGTCACTAAAGATCAGAGAAACCATATTCAAAAATAGAATATCAATTTATCTCTGTCGCTAAAGACCATTTATCCCTTTTTAAAAAGAGAATTTCTGTCTCTTTAGAGTCCCGTATAATTCCTAGAAAACAAGTTATGTCATTTCTAATTCCGTTAGTGGATTAATAATTCCCCTTAGAAACAACAAATAAATTCCCCTTTCATGGATCAATAATTCCCCTTAGAAACAAGAAATAAATTCCCCTTTTGTGAATCAATAATTCCCCTCGATTATGTAAATCAGTGTCTCAGAAATTCACTTCCCCTTCGTTTATGCAAATCAATTTCTCAGAAATTCTCTCCCCTTATTGGATCAACAATCCTTGAATAAATTATGTTAGCTTGGCGTTAGACTCAATTGTAGATGGCAGCACGGTGTTAGCCCAGGAGTCATTAGGTCATTCCTACTAATGTCCTGAAAAAAAGATATGATTTCCAGTACTTTCAACTAAGTTGTACAGAATGGCTATCTCAAAATTTTGGTTGGATGTGTTTGGGAAAATAGTGGGCGTGAAAGGGCTGTTAGTAGCCTTCCAATCACCTTCGACATTTAAAAAGGTTACTAGCCATTTAAATTTCCAATCGAATGAGCCCTTTTTGAAGTTTCTACGACAACGCTTTCTATAAAAACCTTATATGCCCCCAGGGTATAACTTGCAACCCTTGCCCTGAGGGCTTTGGGAGGGGGGTTGTCATCCTCAAAGACCAAATTTCCAGAATTCTTAACTACGTTGAACAAAATGGCTATCTCAAAATTTTGATAGGATGTGTTTGGGGAAAAATTGTGTGTGAGACGGGGGTTAGCTGCCCTTCAATCACTTTCAACTATTAAAAAAGGTAATAGCTCTTTGAATTTCCAATCGAATGAGCCCTTCTTGAAGTTTTCACGACAAAGCTTTCTACAAAAATATTATATACCCCCAGGGCATAACTTACAACCCTTGCCCCGAGGGCTGTGGAGGGAGTGTCCTTCTCCAAAACGTAATTTCTATCTGGAAATCAACTACGTAGAACAAAATTGCTATCTCAAAATTTTGATTGGATGTGTTTGGGGTAATGGTGGGCGTGGAAGGGGTGTTAGTTGCCTTCCAATCACTTTAGACCATTAAAAAGGGCACTAGAACTTTCAATTTCCAATCGAATGAGCTCTCTTTGAAGTTTATACGACGACCCCTTCCATATGAAGTTCTATGAAACAAAATAAAAACATTGGAGCCGTATGGCCTTTACTATAGGCAACGCTATAGCTTTGCCTCTGGTTTAAGGGACTTATTGATGAAAATGAAGCACAGATAAAAATGATTAGAAAATTAGTGAAAGTGAGAATCACAACAGCTAAAAAAGGCATGGAACAAACGATAGTGAGAATCAAAATGAATTACAAACAAAATTTTGAAGACTGATCTGTGGTTGGAAACTTGAAAAGACTTTTTTGTTGTCTATAACGCCTTAAAAACTTTAATGAGATAATGTTTGAATCTAAACTGCTGAAGCAAAAGGCAAGGAAAACACTTTCTGGTTTAAAGATGAAAAAAATGGACATTGGAGTCTACGGTTGGAAAACAAGTAACAGCGGTGACTGGCTACAAAAACGATCTAAATAGGGCAGGACTTTAAGAAAGAATTCGTATTTTTCACAGGTGGGCTGTGTCCAACCTGTGGTGACGTCATGACATCAATAAAAGGCTCAAATTGTCTGCGGTTAGAAGACAGGCGACAATGAAAATCCATATATAGAAGCCTGGCGTGTTCTGAGTACCGGGGCCCAGTGGTGAAGCCACGGTGCTCCCGGTACTACTGGTACTTTTACGAACCGAACACCGGTATGTTTATATATAGAATGTGGTACATTTAAATATAGAACTGAACACTGGTACATTTTCGGGGTTACGAAGAAATACAATAGCCCATCTGTACGGTTGATGTGTTTGGGCACATACTGAATTGTATGTTAAGTTGCTTGTTGCCCCAGGCGCTATCCTCAGCCTAGGTTATCGATGAGTAGTCATCATCGGGTTGACAATTGCCATCTTCTTTTCTAGTGTGTATTTTGGCTTGTATGTTTTTTTCTCTTTTCATCCTTTCTTCCTTTTTTCCTTGTGTTTGGTTAATGTTTTGGGCACAGATTGAATTGTATGTTAATTTACTTGTTACCCCAACGCTACCCTCAGCCTTGGTTATCGATGAATAGTCAAAATCGGGTTGACAATTGCCATCTTCTTTTCTAGTGTGTATTTTGGCTTATATATTTTTTTTCTGTTTCATCTTTTCTTCCTTTTTTTCCTTCTCTTTAATATGCTCTTATGTTTTTCTTTCTAAAATTTCCTTTTAGTACATCAGAATGTCTTTTTTATCTCTCTCTGATTTGTTTTTTGTAGCCTTTTCTAGGCTTGCTATATCATTTACTAAGTCCTTCATCCTCATATCTGTTTTTTCTCAAATCCAATTTATGTCAAAAGTCATATGTTCCTTTCTGAAAGTATAGCCCCAGTTAGAATTAGTGTCATTTGGCTTTGGCTCTTTCTGACTACTTCCTATAATAAAAAAAATGCTTGCATTTAGTAACTAAGCCCTTTTTTCTTTTGGCTTGATACTTCTGGTCAACCATTGATTGGCATGGTCCATCCATTGGGTCGCCATCCATTTTTGCAGCTCCTGGTCGAGAATTTCTTCTTTTACAAGAAAGCATTTAGTAACTAAGCCCTTTTTTCTTTGGCTTGATACTTCTGGTCAACCATTGATTGGCATGGTCCATCCATTGGGTCGCCATCCATTTTTGCAGCTCCTGGTCGAGAATTTCTTCTTTTACAAGAAAGCTTCAATGTGAGAGCTTTGCTGGTAATTCCCAAAAGGAGACATTCTTCAGTTTTTTCAAGACTCGATGGCGTTTGTTCCAAATATGGACCTTCTACCTTTTTTGCCCTACTGTTCAGTAAATCTTCACTGAGTTTCCGACCTTATTCTTCCAGACCTGTAATATAACTCTCAGTCAATCTGATGAATTCGCTGAGACTCTTAATGAGCCACTTGGCCTCTAAGCTTTTGTCTGACACCTCTTCTAGGCATTTTTGAAGTTTTAAGGTATAGCTGTTTAACTTTTGATAAGCCAAACAAAGCTTTGTTAAAACCAAAGTATAAACACATACTGACCAAGTACTGACGAAACTCTCCAAAAGTGACCCCGCGTACCTCAGCGCCTCTAGAGGGTAAATGTTGTACTACTTAATCGCTCCGAGCCAATAAATTAAATTTAATACAGCTTTTACGGAACAAGTATAATCACCTACGGAACTTGTGATTTACTCGCCAGGTTCGCATAGGTACGGAATCGTCTCCGGAGACGCGGACAAAGGGTCACTTTTTTTGTGTGGAGAGCATAGGTTTTGTCAGTACTTGTTCAGTATGTGTTTATACTTTGGTTAAAACGGTCGTTCATTATAAAGATTTTCTCTAAGTACTACGAGTATCAGTTTAGGCTTCAAACTGGAAACATCTCTGTGTCAATTGTGATAAATAATCATATTTGATTGTCTCTGTGAAAAAGTGTGCTTCCGTAGTTGTATAGGTATAACGGGACTTTGTATTTTATTCCTCTGATGGATCATAGCCCTGTTATTTTCCAGAAGCCAAATTAGAAACTTTTATTGATATAAACATTAAATTTCTCTATTTTGTTCTTGTATGAAATCTAACTCTGGCTGGCTAGAGCAGATTCAAAGATAAGAACGAGACAGTGGGATCGTATGATGTCACGAGTTGTCCTGAAGGAGAAATTTCTTCCGATGAAGAATCGAGTGGATTACCGAAAAAATCCACACCGTTCAAATCTATGACCGCCTACAATTCTTGCGTTACTCAATCAGTGAAAAACATGCTAGTTTGCTAAGGAGAGGAAATGAATATTTGAAAAGAGTAGACTCCCTACAAAAGCAAATAACCAAGAAATCTCAAACTCCTCTGACTGTCCTACAAACAACCCAACGAAATTTATTCTAGTACTGTCAAAGGCAACGAAACTTATTGCCTTATTTTAGAGCCCACTGGAAAAGCCCATTATACCTAAAAATAAGACTTGGTCCAAATAATGACAAAGAGTGAACTGTGTAAAGCACAACATTACAAAAGTCTAAATATACTAAATATACTCCTAAAGAATTAAAAAGAAATACCCTAAATGATTTTACATGATCTTCCTGATCTTGGCGAAGCCAACGATTACGTTAAGCATATTATAGAAGTAGAAAGGCCTTATTGACTCCCGTACGAACCACGTGGTTTATGGTTTTCTCACTGAGAATGAAAAAACAGAATTTTTCTCACTTGAAAAAACATGAATTTTCTCACTTTGATGGATGTTTTCTTGGATGGTTATGGGTGTTGGTCAATTTATTTGATGTTTTTCTCGGATGTCAACATCAATTCATGTCTGTTTTATGTCTGTTCGTTGTCAGTGAGAATGGAAAAACAGGAACTTTCTCACATTTATGGATGTCAACAGCAATTTATGTCTGTTTTATGTATGTTCGTTGTCAGTGAGAATGAAAAAACAGGAACTTTCTCACATTTATGGATGTCAACAGCAATTCATGTCTGTTTTATGTCTGTTCGTTGTCAGTGAGAATGGAAAAACAGGAACTTTCTCACATTTATGGATGTCAACAGCAATTTATGTCTGTTTTATGTCTGTTCGTTGTCAGTGAGAATGTACATGCTCGACGTGAATGTTATGACTTTCCAGGAAACAGTTAGATCACGTGTTTCCTTCTCAGCCAATCAGCGAGTCGGTTACATCCCCCTTCTCAGCCAATCAGAGGGCTGGTTACATATTAGTGGCGGAGGGAATATAAGGAAAGGGTTTTTTGCTAAAGTTTTATTAGTCTGTGAATAGAATTCAAAGGAGTGAGAAGAAGAAGAACAGTTTGACTTTACTCATTTAGATATATATTTTTGTTGATGGCGATGAGTGGAATGTTTACCCTATTGAAAGTTGATAGTGGAGTTGATGATAATAATACAAGAGCACCAAACATTGCGGTGGAAATCACGAAAGGATCACGTCTTTGTCTGGAATGGGATGCAGTATATGCAAGATATGTGATATCCTTGAGCAAATTTAAAATGGAGGATCAATTATGTTTTACCGCTAAAGTTGATATAGCACATGTGAATAGACTTCAATGTGCTTTAAGTGCATTGGTGAAACATATTGAAGACAATAAACAGTATCGCTAATTGTACATGCTCTGTATTATTGATGTTGTTGTAATTATTCAATAAAATTGTTTCGAAATTGAAAATGTTTTCTTTCTTTTCTGGTTAAGTTAGGCTATGGGGCTAACGAATCAGGGTCAGTCTAGAGTCAGCAGTCGGAGTGAAAGGATTGAAAAATGAATAAATTTGAGAAAGAGAGAATTAGATCAAATCGAGTGTTTATGGAAAAACATTTGATTTTGGATGATGATTTTCTCGAGTTATCTCTTAAACGCAGGATATTCTCTTGTCAGGGAACACTTGACAATATAATGAGGAGTGATTCTCCCCCATTGGACTATTGTATGAAACTTTTAAAATGTGATTCAAATGCTTATAGTCAATTTATTGATATATAAATTGGAACAAAGCAGAATCATATTGTGGATATACTTTTGAAAATATTGCCAATGGATTCAATGTAGATGGCTCCCCTGTCATTCAAAAGAGGTAACGTTACAGAGCTACTCCTCTCCCTCATTTCCCCTCATTGAATTTATGGAGCGAGGACGATCAGTTTCGTTTTAGCTGTGAGTGAGTTGACATCGGAAACCAAAAATGTTCTATATATGTCCATTGTGCATGTACACTCTTGGCAGTTGGAGTCAGTGTGAGAATTGTACAATTATAGATGACTATAGTGAAAAGTGTAAATTATGTAATCCTTGTAAATTACATAGAGGCTATGCAGAACAAATTAAAGGATGTAATTCATGTCTTGAAGAGGTGTGTGACTCTCACCCTAGGGGCACCTGTGCTCCAATTGTCACTATGATAAATGTGATCAGTGGGAGAATACTTACCCCGCTATGATTGGAAAGAATCCCAAACGTGATTTTAGTTTATTTCTACGAGATTGGTATCGTCGTGGATTTAAATTATTCTGGGAAGAGGAATCTGGTCTACGATTCAACTGTTGGGGTAACAAGACAATTTGGTTTCTACGTCATCGTTGTGACGACACTGCCTACTATGACTATAAACCAAGTGATTTTTATTTGGCAGTTACCGAATGTGATTCACCATTTGAAAACATTGTATGTGATATTGCTTCAAATAGACAGATTGAAACTCGTGAATTTCATAATATGAATGCAAATAGTATCATTGACTATACAAAGAGATATGACAAGTGTGAAGTTACATTGTACTGTCGAAAATGTGACCCTGACTATGCAGTCAATCAAGATCAATATACAGTGAATCCAAATGATTTACCAGCATTAGTGGTTCACGACAGTTGCCTATACATCGAAGATGAAGAAATCTAAAAGTGAAGATTTAAAGACATTGTTGTATATATATGCATTTTATTAATAAACAAATTCACAAACATTTTTTAAGCACTTTACTCTTAGGGCACTGAAATCAATACTATATAGGTCTGAGAGGATATTTTCCACTAGAAAGTCATTCAGACGTGGATTGTCAACATAAATGTGGAGAAACTGCTTGTAAGTATAGCCGCGACATCGGAACACAAAATATAGTAGTGCATGGAAGCCGCAGCTTTTAGTCGTTAGATCCTGAACCCTCTTCCGATTTTGAATAATAGTTTTCCCACTGCTCTCAATATAGTTGCTGATGTGAGGTGTGTAGAATGTATATGGTAGACCAAGAGGATCAAAAAATTCAATCGTCTTCATTGTTTGAAAGATGCACAGCCAATGACCCGTCAGCACAGTCGACGGACTGCTATTAACAATAATCAAGGTATTGTTGACATTTTGTATTTTTCCAAGAAAGTCCGAGGGTAGACAATAGGATTTGTAATGGGACATGTAGGGGTCCATATTAAATACATTGATTATTTGACTGGTGTTCATGGCGCTAAGTCTAGCAGAACACTGCCTTCGGGAGTGATTTCCCAACAGGTTTCATATTGATTTAGTGAGATTAGTGCAATACTCTCAGCCAATGGGTCGGCAAATGTACACTCTAAACGCACACTCCCCGTACGTACTATACTCATGTCCTGTGTGCCAGACAAATCCAGAACAATGATACCATGTGTTTTAGCAAACATATCTTCGGTTATACCATTTTCAAATAGTTGAGAGTCATGATCTAGGGTTTGCCTGGTCAACTCGTACAATGTTCTATAGGATTTATCAAAAGATAGATTGTAGAGTGGGATGCCGTTTACTTTGCACACAAGAGATGAAAGTCCAAACATCTCGAATTTATGTGGGCATTCAGTCCATGATCCTATTGCACTGGCGCTTTTTACAAATGCCAAAGCAAGTTTTGACGGAATTTCACCATTGATAAAGGATGAATCGGTGAAGGTGCGTGAGCCCATTGCAATATGACGTTGATTGGTGATTGTATGAGGAACAAGTAGTTTAATATTATTTCCATTGGCTCTCAGTTTTTCCACTGCCAAAGCAACAGAACTCATGACCTGTTGTTTGCGTACATGAATTATTGCCGAAGTGAGGGAGAGACTTACATCAGGATTGACAGCAAGTTCTTTTCTCAATATGAAATTGGAGGGTGCAAGCGTTAGTTTTATATCCACTTTAACATTGGGTGGCATCCATTGGGGTATATTAAATATTTCATGATATATTTTTCCAACTAGATGTAATTCACTGGTTGTAGCATTTTTAAGTGCATCTGTACTATCAGTATTAGTAATATATTCATATCCATTGGAGGTGCCTCTCAATTCCTTGTATGACTTGGGTGTCATCAGCATGAATTGCATATAGCTTGTATAATTTGAGAGATTGTTGCTTGTGCTCACCATCGTGCCATTGATGTAGACACTAATTTGACGAAATAAATTATGTAATATACAATTTTCATAGGATATTCCATCGGCCCGAATTGGCATTGTATTATCGGATTTCCGGACTTTCATTTGCAAATCTATAAATGTTGAAGACATGTCCATAAAGTAGTCTTCATTGGAAAAAATTTGAAAGTGGATATTATCGGAGAGGGGTTGTTGTGGATAAAATTGTTCATAGTATCCATTCTTGACACTCACATCAACATTTTCAGCATTGAATAGACTCAATGAGGCGGTGATTGAAGGTTGAGAATCCTTATGCGGTAGGTAGGACATTTTAGGAGAAGAAATCTAGTTTCGATCTAACAATTTTCTTCCTGGGACTTCTTCTTCTGTTTACAGCACGTGTCGGCTTTTTCCTTCTTTTCTTTGACAAGAGGGATGATGTCTTTCGTTTCAAACCTGAGTGGAGACTGATGAGCGATCCATTTTTTCTTGACCTTTTTAAGCCTTTACCATTTTGTTTTAATCTCTCGCCAAGGGTTCGCGCACTGGACCTAAGATTTTCCGAAACACTTTTTTTTAAATCTTTACCAGAGCCCCAATCGTATAGTGTAGAGGATGCAAAATCTGTCGCAGCCGGTACAAGATATTTTCTAGCCAGTGGTAGTGAAGAGCGAAAGAGCTTAGCAAACCAACTGCCAAGACCGTAGCCAGACATTGACGAGCGACCTTTGTAGTAGTCCATTCCATTGCCCTGTTGTCTTGGGCCAAGAGTATTAACATAGCAGTCAATATCAGGACAAGTGAATACCACCTTTTTATTAGACATCTTGCTTTTGAACGATGGGTCGAAAATGGCATGTAATCACAGCCAAACCTTTTGAAATTGCTATGGGATCGCCCAATTCGGTTCTTAGTGTTAACTGACAGAGTTCCAAATAGGAAGTGTTTACGGGAATATACTGAAGATGCTTTATATTGTAGTGGTGAATATGTTCTTGATTGGTTTTTCGTTCAAGAACTCGTAGGAGGGGGACATTTGAATTACCAACCCGAGATGTTTCCACAAATGAAGCGTAGAGAAATATACAAGTGTCTGTGGAGAAGGCAGGCGGATAGTCAGCAAAAATGAAATTAGTGTTTCCGGCACTTTTACCATTGATTATATTGAGCTTAAAGCCAAGAACATCCTTTAGATTGTCATTGAGAATAACCTTTTCACTGGCAATAGGTGAACTAATGTAGATCTTACCCTCCTCCATTGAATAGTTGAAATGAAAAGCTCCTTTTTTACGAGCGGAAATTCTTTTATTAATGGAACGACATAAATCATTCATACAGGTGAGTTCCTCGTAGGGTAATTCAATGTATGGATAATCCATCCAATTGATTTTTGAATTTGTTCTTGATCACCTGTTGGTGGCGGCGGCCAATCATAGGGTCTAATTTTTATATCATATTTACGATCTTTTCTCAGGATGTCGTAGGTATTTTTGAGAATACAGTCGACAAGAGCCACTTCATACTTTCCATTGTCGTCGAATTTGATGGTGGGGGAGAGTTTCGTCCAAAAATCACTTGTTCTATTCATGTCATTGTAGAGAGGATCGGAAACATTGGACATGAAAGTCACATAGAAATCATTGGGCATTGTTAATATCTTCAGCACTGACCCAAGAATCAAAATCTGAGTTGTATCCTAGCCAGCGAACAAACAACTGTCTCTTGCCCCTACGAGTACGACTCTTTAATATCTTTTCAATTTGATAAATTTCACTAGTGTTTCTAACTTTTTGCAGTTCATATTCATAAAAACCGCCGAGAATCTCATTATCTTTGGTGTCTCGCAGACGATATGTCGTGGGCTCGGTGTCCAGGATTTTGGACACTTTAAAAAGTTCAGTGCTCCATAAATAATTCCCTTTTTCAAAAATATTGGTGGTTCTATTAATTCGAACAGTATCACCAACATTGAATTTCTTCTTCACATTTTTTTTCTCTTTTTCACCATTGGAGTATTGCTTTAGAAAAGCATCAAATATATTTTCATTGTAGTGAACATCCCGAGGGCTTGAGTTGGACAGAGATCGATGGGGTCGATGGTTGTATATTTCAGGGTACTTTTTCAGGGTACAATATCTTGAAATTAATAGACGAATCGTTCTTATTAATCGTTCAGCCAATGCAGCCTTTATCGGGCTGTGACTATGATAAAGTGTTGTATTATATTTCAACAGAACCTTTTGCACATGGGGATTAACAAATTCACTGCCACGATCCGATTGAATTTTTCTATACGAATCCTGTTCTAGAATACTTTCAATGGAACGAGCAACTTCAACACCTCTCTTTGATCGCAGTAGAATGGCATAGGCATAGCGACTAAAGACACTGATTGCCACCAGAATATATTTGTAGGGTGCATTGTGACGTCGTTGAAGTGCATCTAAAGTTAAAAGATCCGTTTGCATTATATGCAGAGGGAAAAAGGCTTTAGTTTGTCGATATTGTTTGCCGCAAAGCCTGTGATTCCGATGCAGTGTGTAACTCGGTTCATTCTCTAGATACTCTTTTGCTTTTTTCAATGTGGTGGTGGTGCCGGAGACAGCTTTAGAAAGCGTTTTGGGAGAACTTAAACTTCCCGCTTCACCAATATTTTCATAGACACCTTTCAGAACTTCATCCATTTTGAACGCAAGCACGTAGTGTAATGTCCACTCCCCTTTTGCACACTGGAGGGTGAATCAATTCGTCTTCGCTTTTGACTAGCAGCCACAGGTGTTGTAAAATCAGTGGCGCTGATAGTATTTTCAAATATTGAATCTTCTTCTTCTTTTTTAAATGATGTTGGTGTTGGTGTTGTTGGAGGACTATATTCTCTTAGTTTCTTTAGAATTTGCTTATTGCCAATAAGACTTTTGGGAAAGTTTGATACACTTAGAAAGGTGTATAGATTATTGTCAAAGGATAAAAGTCCTTTACGATTCGTCACCATATCACAAATTAAATCAACTAGATTATAACTTTTTCCCTGAATTATAATTGGTTTCCCTGTGCTATCGACTTGAACTTGATGTTCATCAGCAGTTTCCAACATGAGATAAGATAATACTCTTTTACTCTGTTCTCGATAGGTGAGTGGCAATAGGTTTCCAATTTTTGATACAATTGAATTCAATTCTTTCTCCTTTGATTGTGCAGAATCTTGAGGAGATGTTTCCTGTTTAGAGGGATCAGTGTTATCATCCATAACCATCCATGAAAAACATCAAATAAATCGACCAACACACATAACCATCCATGAAAACAGACATAAATGTGAGAAAATTCCTGTTTTTCCAAGTGAGAAAATTCCTGTTTTTTCATTCTCAGTGACAAAACCATAAACCACGTGGTACTCGTGGGAGTTTTAAAAAAAAGTGTCCGGATCGGGATTCGAAGGGGTATTGTGATCGTGGTTTCTATTAGGGTTTACTATTTACTATTAGGGTTTACTGTACGATTCGTCACCATATCACAAATTAAATCAACTAGATTATAGCTTTTTCCCTAAATTATAATTCGTTTCCCTGTGCTATCGACTTGAATTTGATCACCACCAGTTTCCAACATGAGATAAGATAATACTCTTTTACTCTGTTCTCGATAGGTCAGTGGCAATAGGTTTCCAATTTTCGATACAATCTAATTCAATTCCTTCTCCTTTGATTGTGCAGAATCTTGAGGGGATGTTTCCTGTTTAGAGGGATCGGTGGCGGCGGTGGGTCTCTCACGAAATGGTTTATGTTTGTCCACACGTCGCAATGCATCTTGAAGTAAAAGCAGTTTTTTGTCATCGGCAATATTCTCATCATTAATGAATTTGCTTAGACTGTCTTCAAAATGTTCGACAGGCGAGAGGACATGTTCAAATGGTGTCAATTTATAGGGTTTAGCCATTCTCTACAGAAAACTGTTTACAAGTCCTGCAATTATTGGCTGTAAAAGTGTGAAAAAGCTACCGCCTGCTTGAAGGAAAAAAGCTACCGCTTTCTTTTAAATTTTTTTCCCTTGTTTTTACAAGCCAAGGCGCGTACAGTGGAACGATGTTGCTTTGTCTGTTGTCTAACACCTTCTGGCAGTTGAACATTGCCCTCAGTTAAATTTAAACAAAGTTCAGATATTAGATTAATGAAATCATTATCAACCCCATGTTTGAGTATGGCCTTCCTAAGCGGAGGTTTTGAAGTGCTTAAAACGGAAAATAAATGCCGTTGTTCGTGTAGTTTCTTCAGTGTCATAATGGCAACTAATAGTCTTTTCTACTGTTCACCGGAAGATATACTGTAATTTCATTGTTGAAAATGTCGGTGACTACACGTAGATCCTCGGGTGTGCTCTGATTAAGATCCAGCAAAATGTAACCGTAGGGCTTGATAGTCGCCTGAGTGTACGCTGACAACAGAAATTTAGGGGCGCCGGGGTATATCTGCTTATTGAGAGTTATGAGCGAGCTAGAATCACGAACAACTCGATAGATAATATAGACGGTGCAATTCAAAGCAAGGGTTCGCATACATTTGCTCTGATGAAACAGATTGTGTAGAACTAAGGTTATGGAAATGTGTTCATGGTGGGAGCGAACGGTGAACAGTTGTAGCATTTCCTGTGAGAACTGTTCAATGGATTCAGCCAAATCATCAATAATCAACCACGAGTTCGATTCAATACTATTGAAAACATCAAGTCCCCGTATGAATTGTATTGGTATGGTTGTGGCAATAGCTTTTATTTTATCATAGGACTCCTGCCAAATACTATAGCAATAGTAGATTTTTTTCGGCTTTTCCAAAACCTTTTATTGCAATTTTGAATTATTTTAGCTAAAAGTGCTGTTTTCCCCGACATTGAGAGACCACACAGAAACGATCTGAAGGATGTTTTAAATTGATACATGCTGTTGACAACAGTCGGACTACAACTAACTGTAAATCATACGTGTCCAATAAATAAGTAGCAATAATTTTCCCCATAGATCTATCTATTCAAGAACAACAAAAAAACAATATTTCATGGCAGTATTTATTTCGGCACTGCATGAAAACAAATATTTGTTCAACATGAACTGCAACGATAAGAATAACACTTGTTCAAAAAGAACAGTTGACAAAATTTCATGGTCAACATGAAAACTCTATTTGTTCAACATGAACTGCAATGACAACACTTTATGTACAATAAAAACACTTTTGTCCATCATCAGCACTTATTGTCTTTAAAAAAAAAACACTTTTCTGTACAACACTTTTGTCCATCAACAGCACTTATTGTCTTTAAACACATTTCTGTACAAACAAAAACAAAAAAAAACACTTTTCTATACAAAAAAAAAACAGAAAACACTTGAAAATCACGGGATAGCACAGTTGAACATTACAGTGAATTTAAAGGTGGGGTCCCCCCCAGGGCCGCGGGGCCGAAGGCCGGCCGGCCGCGGGCGGGACCCCCCTCCCCTGGGCGGCAGCGGGAAGGGCCCCCCACCCCCCGGGAACCGCGGGGCGAAAATGGATTGTACACAATAGTTGTCCGGTCACTGCTGCTGCTACAGGTTAGGTTAAGGTTGGGTTAGTGGTGGTTAGATTGGGTTAGGTGAGGTTGAGTTAAGGTGGTTAGATTGGGTTAGTTAATTTATGAACGGGTTGAGTGGTTAGTTAATTTATGAACGGGTTGGGTGGTGGTTAGTGGTTGGGTTAGTCAGGTTAGGTTAATTTATCCAGACCAAGTTGATTGCGATAGTCTATGCATTCAACTCGGTCTGAAATACGGTAGTGGCCATGAGGCAGGACACTCACACCATTCTCGAGCACATAGACTTTGTCGGATATACACGACATTGCATTCTTTTCCACTCTCACAGTATAATTTCTATACTGTAGAGAGCGAATTGCAAGCACTTGTGCTCTCGGCACTAGGCTACTTTCTACACAGTCTCTGTACACGCTCATGTTGAAATTGCTCTTTACAAAATGTGTAGGCACCCCTTTACACGCCTTCTTTTCATCCCCACTATGAGTTTCAACGCAATAAACTTTGGGGCCCGGGAACACCCCCCTGGATATCAAATCACTCCCCGTCTCTGATTTTAACATTAATAGATGGTTGGGGGCTTGACGTTTCATCAACTCGGGGTAGAGTGATGGATTCCAGTTGGTGAAATCCATCCGCGAGCTGATGTGTTCCCCCTTTTCTAAATCACCCAATAAATCTTCAGTCCCATTTACCTTTAACAGCAGAGAATCTGTATCCCCATAGTAAACTTGAACCTCCCCCTCCCGTGGCCATTGCACCTTGCACACATTGTAAAAGAACGACAACACGAGTTTTTTTTGAAATTTCCAGTACTGAAATGCCACCTGCTATATTCTTGTTCAGTACCACATTTCGCTTTCGCCTGTGTAGAAGAACCATGCCAGTCTCTATGCTCGTGAACGATGTAAAATTGGGGTCGGCAATAATTCATGCACACTCTAGAGGGTCAGTCACGACGTCGCAGCGAGATCTATTACGTACGCTTTCACACATTTTGCCAAACGCTGAATTTAGAATGAGTTTGTACATTTCCTTCTCCACCTTTGAATTTGCCCTAGAGCGTTTATCGACAAAAGTATCGATAAACGTTTTCAAATATGGTCGCTGATTGAACTGCAGGACCCTGTGTATTTTGGTGATCTTAAAACCATTGCTCACCATCCAGTGCAAAAGCACATGGTGAACAACGATATTCTCCTTAGGGTCCAAATCAGCAATCAGTTTCTGTTTGGAGGGAGTCCAGTGCATCCCCATATCCTCAACCAATGATCGATTGTAGGGGCTCAGCGAGTCCCTGCTCACTGGTCGATTGATACAGGGAAAAACAAAATCTTTGACTGAGTCGTGAAGTGCCAGCGGAATGTGACCGTCAACTTCAAAGAACCATCCTTGTGGCCCATTTTCCTCGACGGTGGTAATGTCGGGGAACTCAGAAGGATTCTCAAGCCATTGATAGTTCCCACACGGCAAAGAGTAGTGAGACATTGCCGAGGGGTACAATGAGTTCATGTCCAAGAACACTGCATTTGACTTTACACCGGTGCTTTGTCCGCTCGGATCGGTTGATAAGACGCGGTCCCCATGAAAAACATACCCTCCCCTCATTGAACGCTCTACAAAAAGGTGCTGATCTACATCGGTGATTAGGCCCATTTCCTCCCTGCTAATTTTTAAAATTAAATCCACCACTAAATGGGGTGTGGAGAAATAATAGCCTATATCTAACCCGAACTCTGATTAGATTTGGTCTGTGTTCTTACAGACTATGTTCAACAGAGTTAGAACGTCACTGGCCAAGTACAGTCTACAATAATCCCACCCAGTTTTACAGTCCCCCTTAGACCACACCTTCTTGGCAAACTCATACTCCTCGGCTGTGCATTCACTGCTGGTCAGTGAATTGTAAAAAGCTTCAATTGGAGGTAGTTTCACCTCACTTAAGCGAGCGCCAGAACAGTAATAGTCGTATGCGTATATACCTTTGCAGGTCAACAGGTCATACATTTCACCGTCTGGAAAGTGCTGTTTAAGCAAGGGAAAGCTATCAAAATTGTCGCTTTTCTGCACTTGAATCAATTGACTCAATGCCTTGGGAAAAAAACTAAAGGAATCTAAAAACCTGATTTTATTCCAACACGTATGCCCATTATCCACTGCCTGCCATTTCAGTTCGAGAAGCAACAACTTCTCGGCCGATTTGGGAATAATGTTATAGGTAAATGAACTATTTACCCATGGACTATCTACTCCCCCTCCCTCCCTATGTATACGTGCCAGTGCCGGTAAAATAAATTTTAAGTCATAATTAGAGTTGTGGATAAAAACAGGGATAAAAAACTGTTGGCTAACATTTAAATTACACGATTGATGCGCAACCCCCCTAAAATTACTACCCCCCGAGGATATTTCCTGCCACAAGTGATTATGATCTCTGAATTTCCCCCTCCCACCGCCTCTTTTCCCTTTAGTCCCCTTATCCCCCTCTACAAACTCTCCCTTACAAACCCAACATATTTTTGGATTTTTAATCGCGAGACGATCCTCTGCAGACAACACCATTGGATAATGGGGATTTCTCAAACGAGAAATAGCACCATTAGCCGTGCCAATTAGTTTAGTCAGTGCCTTGACCATGCACTCCCCCTCATCCAATGTTTCTACTATTTCTAACAACCGCATGGTGTTATAACTGTCTCTTTGCGCATGAGCATAGGACACTGCAATAGCCTGATGTTCTTTGACTCGGTTTGGAAATTGGGGATCATTCACCTCCACCAGCTTAGCTTCACAATCTAAAGATATTTTGTTGCACTGGAGAAGGGTGTTCTGGAAATTTTTGAATCGTAAAATAGCCCTATCCCCTGAAACCGTTTCCACTGTCTGGTAGCCATGTCGGCTACAATGCCTCATATGATCCCGTTGTTTTATATCACTACGGAATCTAGAGAGGCATGTTGGACAGTAGAAAAATTCCCCCTATGCTTACCCTCCCCCATAACTCTACTAATGTCGGTAATCGGATTAAAATGGCCAATTGAATTGGCAGGGTCACTAGGTGGTGGGTATAACAACCAAACCCAGTGTCTGACCAAATCAATTGATGGGCCCCTTACAGGGAAGACCACCCCCTTCTTTTTTAAACGAATCCCATCTTCAAATTCAGTTTCATACTGAACCACAGTAACGCCGATATTTAAGTGGGCATTAGCCCTTTCAAAAATATCAATAGATCGTAGCGTTACTGGGTATTTCCCCTCTAAACATGAGAAATCTACAATGGGGAAATCGGACCCGTCCTTCCCATGTACAGCCCAATTGTCTAAATTCGTCTTGGTAGCGTCACGTGCTAGAGGCTCGAATGCTGATATGAGGAAAGCATACCTGAAACACATTTGACCTGTTTCAAAACAACTCCGCTGGACACCACGACAACATACTAGATCTGGATTATAATTTAAAACTACTGACCTCTCAGACCCCCCGCCTGCCCCCCCTCTTAAAACAAAATCTTTCTTAAATTTACAAATATTAACACTTAAATTTTCAACAAAAAGAACTAGAGACCCACTACCGTTTTCGTTAAAGTTCTCAAGATGCGCAATAATTTGATCTACCCAATCCATGAAAGCACCCCAAAATTTTCTAAATTCGAATAAATTATGCCCATCTCGGAATGTATATAATGATAATAAACTTCACTTTTCCCCTCATTTAAATAAAAAACCTTTAAAACAATAGAAACCTTAATTGAATCCCTCCCCCACAATCGAATTTGGTTCTCCAGAAGTGCACGAATTTTATCTACATAGTCGTGTACAATTTCTACGGGGTCAAAAACAAATTTTTCCCCCATAAGTGTATTAAAAGGGTCTCCAAAGGTTGCATTGTAAACAACTATTGCATTTAAAATTGTGTTGGTCAATTGAAAATCGGGAAAAGTTGTACCCCCCCTCCCCCTCTTGTATATTATCCCCTCCCCCAAGTTGTTCAACAATATCTGGGACATGCTCCACTTCAGTTGTTCGAAGTGGACTCGTTAGGGTATCGGAGGCTGGAGGAGGAGAAGGGTTCCCAGTTAATTCGTTTGTGAAATCATTTAAAAGCTGTAGTGTATTTTGGATATAGTCCCCCAGCTCAACTGTGCTATTATCTACATTTAAAAAATCGTTTAAATACTCATCAATATTATCAGGTATTTCGTCGGAATTATCGATATCACTCCATTGTGAAATGTTGTTGTTGGAGAGCTCCTCACCTTCTCCAACTGATGAGGGGGAAGACAAAGAATAAGGGACCAATGGTCGTCCAATCTATAAATGAAAGAATAGCTTATTTTCAAAGTGTTCAAATCACCCCTACTGCTTTTAAAATTTGGATTATTATTTAAAGTCAGCGCTTAGTAGTAGTAGTAGTAGCAGTATGCGCATAGTAGCATTTGGTTAATTCAACTGAAAGAAAATCCAACTTAATATAAGATAAATACAATCTAAAACGCCGCTTTACATGGAAGGCTGCAATTTGATTTTGTTCAAAAAAAAATAGCTTATTTTCAAAGTGTTCAAATCATCCCTACTGTTTTTTTTTTTATTTTATTTTTTTTGCGGCGCTTTTCGGGCCCGCAGCGCAACCTGCGACGCTTTCCTGGCCCGTGGCGCATCATTGTGGTGCATCCCTGCGGCGCTTCTCGGGCCCGCAGCGCTTCCTGCGGCGCTTCTCGGGCCCATAGTGCTTCCTGCGGCGCTTCTCGGGCCCGCAGCATATCTTATATTAGTATAAGATATTTACAGTCTAAAACGTCGCATGACATAGAAGGCGGCAATTTGATATTGTTCAAACAATCCCTCCAAATAAAATTTCATATTAATACTCTTGATCTGCTCTGGGAAAAAAAAAACAACAAAAACATGATTTGAAAAGGATAGCCATCTCCTCTCATGATACACAACTCATTCCGATAGAAAGTTGTTTTTTTTATAATATTTGTAGAGGCAAGGTGAACCATTCGCTAATAAAGCAATTTATATTGCAATGGATTTTGCTACTTATTATGAGCGGGATATAGAGCATTTTTTTTTTTTTTTTTTGGCTTCACTAATCTAATTTAGCAAAGGGAGAATGCATGCACTTGACATGATTCAAAAGGGAGAACATTATATTTCCTTTGGGGAGAAAAAATCTTTCAATATCCCGCTGAGATATACTTTTACGCAGTGTTCGAAAATGGTGCATGTAGAAAAGGCCAAAAAAAGTTGGAAGAAATTGGTAGATATTTCTATATGATAGGTAGGAAAAAATGCTTACATTTGCAAAATCCGTCTGGACTTGGATGTCGGGTGGATCTGACATAGCATGCTGGAGGGTAACCTCCTGACCTAGCATTGATGGGGCAGCTATTAGAGGTCCAAGGAGAGCGGATGTGCTAGCGATGTCACATTTCAATACGGCTTGGGTAGGCATCACTTGTTTAGGAGGCTTCGGCCAGCGACCATATTGTATGACAGTAGCCTTCGCAGGGCCCGCATTATTAGCCGTTGCTCTCTTACTGGGTTGTGGCGACGGGCATTCTTCACAATTTGCCTTAAAGAAGAGAAAAAAGTTAGTATTGAAATAATTTCCCCCTTTTTTAAAAGAAGGAAAATTAGTGTCACCATCCACACGAACCATAATTTTGTCTAGAAAAGAATTTATCACTAAGAAAGTCCCCCTACGCCAGCATTTTCAGTAAAGCAAAAAATAAAAATATACTAAACTCAGAAATCAAATGCTATTTCAATTAATTAAAAAAAAGGGCTTATTCATAGACATCCCAACCTAACCTTACTTTTCATGCAAACACTTTGTTTTCATTTTACAATAATGGTGATAGAATTGAGGCATGTCAAACCCCCCCCCCCCTTCACCAATGTCCTAAATATATTGTTGGTAATTATTTTTGGAAATAATCCCGTTTCACCGCTTCTCCGGCAAATACAGGTTACGAATCCACAAGCTTAATAAACAGTAATCTCTTTTTGCTTAAAACCGTTTTAATTTGAGAAAGAGAAAAACAAATCCTTTTTATCGTTGAAACCTTTTGGTTAAGTCACTAACGTTAAGGATTAACAAGCATGAAGTGCAATTGTGGGGTGTCAGCTGTTTAAATCATTGCGGAAAAATGTTTTTGAGTCAAGTAAGCGGCGATGGTTGGCTTAAATGGAAACAGTTTATTAATAGCTATGGAAATAGACAGAAGTTGAATGTCACTTTTTGATAGGCTTACAGAAAGAATAAATTTATCGAAAAAAAAAGAGAAATATTTCTATTAGCAAGAATTATACCTGTAAAAACAGAGTGGGGGTTGGAGGGGTGTTAGGTTTATGTAATAAAAAGAACATATTTTATGTTTCCTAGTGAGTATAAAGATTGCACGGTGGTTAGGTTTGTGGGGGGGGGGGGGGGGGGGTACTTACCTAAATATAGTAGAGGGTGACCAATGAAAATAATTTTATTTTGAAAATAAAAAATGAAAATGTACTCACATTGCTAATTGTGGCTGCCAAGGCTTCAAGTTCATCAATAACATTCATTGTTGTTTCAATTGTGTCACAGTACTTTCTGATAATTTAATCACATTGCATGCCCGTTATATACGAAATCTCAAGGGTGAATTGCTATGTAACGGGGGGAAAACCATTCGTAACCAGCTCTCTGATTGGCTGAGAAGGAGGATGTATCCGACTCGCTGATTGGCTGAGAAGGATGCATGTACTTCCGGTTTCCTATTCCAGGACACCTTGACATTCATCCCTAGCATGCACTTGTCCAAAACAACAATAATAAATAAATCCCTCAGGCCTAAAGATTAAAGAAACCATAATGTTTCTTAATTCCCCCTTCGTGAATCAATACATTCCCCCGCCGATTATGTAAATCAAGTTCTCAGGTTAGGTTTGCCTAAAGATCAAAGAAACCATAATGTTTCTTAATTCCCCCTTCGTGAATCAATAATTTCCCCGCCGATTATGTAAATCAAGTTCTCAGGTTAGGTTCGCCTAAAGATCAAAGAAACCATAATGTTTCTTAATTCCCTCTTCGTGAATCAATACATTCTCCCCCACCGATTATGTAAATCAATTTCTCAGGTTAGGTTAGCCAAACAATCTCATAACATTCGCGTCGAGCATGTCCATTCTCACTGACAACGAACAGACATAAAATAGACATGAATTGCTGTTGACATCCATAAATGTGAGAAAGTTCCTGTTTTTTCATTCTCACTGACAACGAACATACATAAAACAGACATAAATTGCTGTTGACATCCATAAATGTGAGAAAGTTCCTGTTTTTTTATTCTCACTGACAATGAACAGACATAAAACAGACATAAATTGATGTTGACATCCGAGAAAAACATCAAATAAATTGACCAACACCCATAACCATCCAAGAAAACATCCATCAAAGTGAGAAAATTCATGTTTTTTCAAGTGAGAAAAATTCTGTTTTTTCATTCTCAGTGAGAAAACCATAAACCACGTGGTTCGTACGGGAGTCAATAAGGCCTTTCTACTTATAGAATCAAACCGAGCAATTGCTGATCTAATAAGAAATTAAATAAAAAAAAACAAGTTTTTTTAACTGAAAGTAAGGAGTAACATTAAAACTTAAAACGAACAGAAATTATTCCGTATATAAAAGGGGCTGTTCCCTCCTCAATGCCTCGCTCTTTACGCTAAAGTTTGACTCTGTCTCACAACTTTATTTTTTAAAACAATAAAAAACTTTAGCGTAAAGAGCAAGGCGTTGAGGAGGGGACAGCCCCTTTCATATACGGAATAATTTCTGTTCGTTTTAAGTTTTAATGTCGCTCCTTACTTTCAGTTAAAAAAACTTGTTTTTTTTTATTTTTGAACGTTTTTGAATAAATGCAGGTTTTGATCTTAACTCACAGTACATGAATAATTAAAACAAAATTTTCATATTAATTTACTTTTATTTGGTTAAATGGCTTTCTCGAAACTTGTTTAATTTTATTTACGAACGTTTTTATTAGTAATAAATATACGTAACTTACGAATTAACTTACGTAACGAACTTCTATATTCATATATTTTTAATACGTATCTTAGGGGGTTCGCCCCCTAGTCAATACCTTGCTCTTTAAGCGAAAGTTCGAATTTTGTTCCAATTCTTTAAAAATGACCGCTTAATCACAAAGGCCGTTAAATAGAATAAATAGCTCTTATGAAAGTAATAAAAAATCTCTGGCTTAAAGAGTGAGGTATTGACTAGGGGGTGAACTCAATCATATATGTAATATTTTCTGTTCGTTATATTTTTGATGTTGCTGCTGTTGCAGTTGAAAAACTTGTTTTTTTATATTTAATTTCTGATCTTTTTTTAAATAATGCTGGGAAGTCCGGCGTCCCCTTCATAGCATAGTCCCTTCCCCCATGAAAACTTTCTTCATGGAAAGATCCTCCTACATAACCCCCGACCCCAGGCACGTACGCAGGAATTTGTTTTGGTGGGGGGCCAAATCCTTCAAACCCATTATTCTGTGAGAAAAATCAGAAATTATGGGAAAATGAAAAAAATCGTGAGATTTCTGGGGGTCCCGGGCCCGGAGGCTCCCCTTCCTGCGTACGTCCCTGCCCGACCCTCCCCCCCCCCTCAGTACCAGGAAAATCTCCCCTGAAAACGTCTGTACTGTATGCTTCTCAATAAACCAATACTATATGTTAACATTGGGTAAAGTTCATAACTTTCAGCCCTCCTCCCGGGAACTTCGGGGGATTAAGTCATCCTAAAAGACATAATTATTATATTTTCGAACATGCTGAACAAAATGGCTATCTCAAAATTTTGATCAGGTGACTTTGGGAAAACAATGAGCGTGGGAGGGGGCCTAGTTACCCTCCATTTTTTTGGTCACATAAAAAGGGCACTAGAACTTTTAATTTCCATTCCAATGAGCCCTCCCACGATATTCTAGGACCACTGGGTCGATACGATCACCCCTGGGAAAAAGAATAAACCCGCACCTGTGATCTTTCTTCTGGCAAAAAATGCAAAATTCCACATTTTTGTAGATAGGAGCTTGAAACCTCTACAGTAGGGTCTCTGGTATGCGGAATATGATGGTGTGATTTTCATTAAGGTTCTATAACTTTTAGGGGGTCTTTCCCCCTTTTTTTGAAAATTAGCCAAATTTTCTCAGGCGCGTAACTTTTGATGGGTAGGATTAAACTTGATGAAACTTATATATTTGAAATCAGCATTAAAATCCGATTCGTTTGATGTATCTATTTGTATCAAAATACCGTTTTCTAGAGTTTCGGTTGCCATTGAGCCGGGTCCCAATAACCAATACTACATGTTAACATTGGGTAAAGTTAATAACTTTCAGCCCTCCTCCTGGGGGCTTCAAGGGATTAAGTCATCCTAAAAGACATAGTTATAATATTTTCGACCATGCTGAACAAAATGGCCATCTCAAAATTTTGATCGGGTGACTTTGGGAAAAAAATGAGCGTGGGAGGGGGCCTAGTTGCCCTCCATTTTTTTTGGTCGCTTAAAAAGGGCACTAGAACTTTTAATTTCCGTTCCAATGAGCCCTCCCACGATATTCTAGGACCACTGGGTCGATACGATCACCCCTGGAAAAAAAAAACAAATAAACACGCATCCGTGATCTTTCTTCTGGCAAAAAATGGAAAATTCCACATTTTTGTAGATAGGAACTTGAAACCTCTACAGTAGGGTTCTCTGATAGGCTGAATATGATGGTGTGATTTTCATTAAGATTCTCTAACTTTTAGGGGGTCTTTCCCCCTTTTTTCGGAAATCAGCCAAATTTTCTCAGGAGCGTAACTTTTGATTGGTAAAATTAAACTTGATGAAACTTATATATTTGAAATCAGAATTAAAATCTGATTCTTTTGATGTATCTATTGGTATCAAAATTCCGTTTTTTAGAGGTTCGGTTACCATTGAGCCGGGTCGCTCCTTACTTACAGTTTGTTACCACGAACTGTTTGATAATGAAACGTTAAATATAGCTACCGTTTTTAAAAAAGGGGGTCTCACAGTGTAATATTGGATATTAGTCTTTCGGTCTGAAATTTTAAATTAACGTGGTATCAAAATTGGCTTTTTGATGACCCGTTGTGAGAACTATATTAACTTGAATCGCTGTACAAAGTGCTATATGTGTTGTCATACAACATTCAAGTGTTTTGGATCTCAAGCTTATTCCTGGTGTATGGGATACCATATTTTTGAAAATTGCCCCAAGCCTTATTCCAGCCGTCCATCTTGTGTATCTTATTATAAAAAGAATATTAATTGCGAGCCACATACCTCCTTTGAACTGGCTAAATGCCCTGTCACCCGTCAAATTAAAGAGAAGCTATCTAGAAATATACTCTTCTCTTAAGTTATGGCTAATATTCATGTCTCTACCTCTTTAAATTCCTCCAAATTAACCTAAAACATTCTTTTGCGGCATCTTCATAGTTACAGAAATCTCTAGTAGAATTAAATCCAGACATTGTTTTACTTCAAGAGCCGTATATTAGCAAGTTTGGAAAAATGTCTGGTGTCACAGATCAGTTTAGAGCTTTCTCCAAGTTTAACGAAGAAAAAAAATTCTGCAGTGCAACAGTGCTTGAAATAAAGTAACCAGAAGTGATTTACATTACGAACAGTCAACGAATGAATATGTTATCGTCTCAGTCTATTTAAAAAACCGACGTCTAACAGTAGCTTTAGTTTATTGCCCCCCTTCTCATACTTCTTTAAATAATCAGCTGTCTATTATAGGGTTTTACACAAACTGTGTTTGCCCAAAATGGCTTAATTATAATTTTACCCAAACCAGCTTAATTAGAATTTTACCCAAACTAGCTTAAAATTTTACCGAAACTGTGTCATCGCTGGTGACTTTAACGCAAAGAGCCTGCTTTGGCTATCTAACGCTCTTACTGACACAAACACTATAGAACTGTAGGGCTTCATCTAAAGTAAATCTTAAATAGTAATAATTAGAAAACTTTTTCCACAAAATAAGTTTTCAAAGAAAAGTAAAGAACTCCTTTAAACCAAAAATGAGCAAAAAAAAAAAAAAAAATCAGATAACCTACCAAGCGAGAGACTACCACAAACCAGCATCGATAAATAAATGTTTTGGGTTTCGGGTTTCAACCGTTTTGTGTTTCATTTATTTGTCGATGCTGATTTGTGGTAGTTTCACACTCGCTAGGTTATTTGATTTTATTTTTGCTCATTTTTGGCTTAATGGAGTTCTTCACTTTTCTTTTAAAAACTTATTTTGTGGAAAAAGTTTTTTTTTAATTAATTTCTGTTCGTTTATATTGACCGAGTCTTTTCAGGGAAAACGAAAAAAATACTTTAAATCTTTTCATTTTCTTTAAAACTTTATAGTTTGGCCTGCTATTTGTATGCTGGAGAAACATTTTCAGCAATTTTTGACGACATACACCCTTTTAAAAATCTGGACACAAAGAGCAGTGTTTGATTTAGTTTCATACCTCCTCTAGATGACCTGAAATGGAAAACTTGATACCATTCACAAAAAAAATCTGCTTACTGTTTTTGATAGCATGGATACATTTACGCTATTTTGATTAGGTAAAATTTTAAGGGCAGAAGTATCCCCGAAAGTTTGAACATAATAGCCTCAGTCGTTCTTGGGATACTGCTGAGATGCCTTTTTGGGAACTAGCATTAACACAGTGCATTTTGATTTAATCTTAACGAAACATTTAGTTTTTAAACATGATTGGCTTATGGGAGGGTGGGCGTGGAGGGGGACTAGTTGACCTTCAATAACTTTCTACTATTAAAAAGGGCCATTATCCCTTTCTATTTTCGATCGAATGAGCCCTTTTCGAAGTTCTTACGACAACTCCTTCGATACTGCCCTTTTCGAAGTTCTTACGACAACTCCTTCGATACAAAGTGCCCTGGTGTAAAAAAAAAAAATATGTAAATACATTGTACCCACATCGATCTTTACTATAAAAATGTCAAGCCTTCCATTCAATTTCGACTATTAAGAAGGGTACTAGCCCTTTCAATTTTCAATCGAATGAGCCCTTTTTGAGTTTCTAAGTAAACGCTTTCTATAAGCACCTTATGTGCCCCCAGGGCATTCATTACAACCCTTGCACTGAGAGCTGTGGGGGGGGGGGGGTTGTCATCCTCAAAGACCTATTTTCCAGAGCTTTCAACTACGTTGAACAAAATAGCTATCTCAAAATTTTGATTGAATGTGTTTCGTGAAAAAGTGGGCGTGTGAGGGGGTTAGTTTTACCCCAAGGCATAACTTACAAACCTTGCCCTGAGGGCTGTGAAGGGGTTGTCATCCTAAGAGACATAATTTCCGGACCTTTTAACTACGTTGAACAAAATGTTTATCTCAAAATTTTGATTGAAAATGTGTTTGCGGAAATGGTGGGCGTGAAAGGGGGGTTACTTGCCCTTCAATCACTTTAGACTATTAAAAAGGGCACTAGCCATTTCAATTTTCAGTCGAATGATTCCTTTTTGAATTTTCTACGACAACGCTCTATATAAAAAAAAAAACAACTTATAGGCCCCCAGGGCATAACTTACAACCCTTGCCCTGAGGGCTTTGGAGAGAGTGTCATCCGCAAAAACATAATTTCCGGACCTTTTAACTATGTCGCACAAAATGGCTATCTCAAAATCTTGATTGGATGTGTTTGGGGAAATAGTGGTGTGAGAGGGGTGTTAGTTATCCTCTAATCACTTTCGACATTTAAAAATCGAACAAGCCCTTCTAATTTTCAAAAGAATTACCACTTTTGAAGTTTTTACAACATCACTATGTATAAAAACCTTATATGCCCCCAGGGTATAACTTAAAACCCTTGTCACGAGGGCTCTGAGGGGGTTATCATCCTCAAAGACCTAATTTCTAAAACTTTTAACTACGTTGAACAAAACGGCTATCTAAAAATGTTGATTGCATGTGTTTGGGGAAAGGTGGGCGTAAGGGGGGGGGGGGTAGTTACCCTAAAATCACTCCGACTGTTAAAAAGCGCACTAGCCCTTTGAATTTTCAATCGAATGAGTCCTTTTTCAACTTTCTACGACAAAGCTTTCAATAAAAAACCTTATATGCCCCAGGGCATAACGTACAACCCTTACCCTGGGATATGGGGGGGGAGGGGTGTCATCCTCAAAGATATAATTTCCAGACCTTTCAACTACTTTGAAAAAAATGACTATCTCAAAATTTTGATTTGAGGTGTTTAGATAAATTTTGAAAATTTTGATTGGATGTGTTTGGGGAAATGGTGGGCGTGGAAGAGTGTTACTTGCCTTCCAATCACTTTCGACTATTAAAAAAGGCACAAGCCACTCCAATTTACAATTAAATGAGCCTTTTTGAAGTTTCTACGACAACTCCTTCGATACCAAGTGCCCTTGTTTAAAGGGAAAAAAAAATAATAATACATTGTGACATCATTCTTTACTTAGGCAGCGCGATTGCGCTGCCTATGATTAAATAAAAACAACAAGGTTTTTCAACTGAAAGTAAGGAGCAACATTAAAACTTAAAACGAACAGAAATTATTACGTATATGAGGGGGTCCGCCCCCTCGTCAATACCTCGCTCTTCATGCTAAAGCTTGAATTTTTTTTCCAATTCTGTAAGAATGACCCCTGGATCCCAAATGCCGTTTAATTAGAATAAATAGCTCTTTTGAAGGTACTAAAATGAATTTAGCGTAAATAGTGAAGTATTGACGAGGGGGGAAACCCCTCATATACGTAATAATTTCTGTTCCTTTTAAGTTTCAATGTTTCTCCTTGCTTTTAGTTGGAAAAACTTATTTTTGTATAATTTCTAGTCGTTTTTTAAGTAATACTGGGAAAATTAGCACCCCCTTTACGGAAAATTCTCTTTCTCCATGAAAAATTCCTTAAAGTAAAGATCTTCCCACGTAGCCCCCTCCCTCGAATCCTCCCACCAGAAAAATCCCCCTGAAAACGTCTGTAAACTTCCTAACAACCAATACTATATGTAAACAATGGACAAATTTCATAACTTGTAGCCCTTCCCCCGGGGACTGTGGGGGATATAGTCATCCTCGGAGACACAGCTATTAGATTTTTCGATTGTGCTGAACAAAATGGTTATCTCAAAATTCTGATCCGGGGACCTTGCGAAAAAAATTAGCGTCAAAGGGTGCCTAGTTGCCCTCCAATTTTTTTGTCACTTAAAAAGGCACTAGAACGTTTAATTTCCTTTCGAATGAGCCCTCTTGCATCATTCTATGACCACTGGGTCAATACGATCACCCCTGGGGGGAAAAAACAAATAAACACGCATCCGTCATATTTCTTCTGGCAAAAACGTAAAATTCCCAATTTTTGCAGATATGAGCTTGAAACCTCGACAGAGGGGTCATCTGAAACGCTAAATCTGATGGTGTGATTTTCATTAGGATTCTACAACTTTCAGGGGTGTTTTCTCCGTTTTTCGAAAATAAGGCAAATTTTCTCAGGCTCTTAACTTTTGATGGATAAAACTAAACTTACTTACAGTTCTTTGTCACATAGCTCTTTAATATATACATTAGACCCCATGTGTCCATTTAAACGTCAAGAAAAAAAAAAATACCTAGTAACACTTCCCTCTCCCTTCCTGGGAAATTCCCTGACAACACTCAAGATGCTCCTAAACCTTTTGCGCTAGTAAGCATAGGAATATGGAGCAAGAAGAAACATTGAAATTTAAAACGAACAGAAATTATTCTGAATATGAGGGGGACTGCCTCCTCCTCAATCGCTTGCAATTCACGCAAAAGTTGTTGGTACTTTAAAAAAGTTTTTATTTTCTTATTTTGTGTTTCACGAGACTTTCTTAAAGAATTGGGACAAAAGGTCAAACTTTAGCGTAAAGAGAGAGATAATGAGGTTGGGAGAGCCCTCTAGAATTGCCATAAAAATAAATTCTTTTAATGTATACATTGCTATCAAAATTATCTTTTGCAAAGTTCCGTTTGCTGTTAGCCCAAGTCGCTTCTTAGCTTACATGGTAACAGATGGTTACCATAAACTGTTTGACCAGCCATAAAGGAGCAGAACTTATTATGAAATAGTTGAAAAACATGTGATAACTAAGTTTCGACTCTGGGCTACTGATTCTATCACGTGGGATTATGGTACGCAGATAAACTTTCTATGAAAATTTAGGATTTACCCTATTTTGTATTATGTAGGAGCTTTACGGAGCGATATGAGCGACATATCTTAGCCTACTTTTCAAATGATATCAAATAGTCGTTTTTGGCATAAATTAGATAAAAAAAACATGTTTTTCAACTGAAAGTAAGGAGCATCATTAAAACTTGAAACGAACAGAAATTATTACATATATGATGGGGCTCTTCCCCTCGTCAATACCTCGCTCTGTACGCTAAATTTCGAATTTTGTGCCAACTGTTTAAGAATGACACCTGAATCACAAAGGCTGTTTAATTAGAATAAATAGCTCTTTTGAAAGTGCTAAAAAAAAGTTTTAGCGTAAAGATTGAGGTAATGACGAGGGGGAGAATCCCCTCATATATGTAATAATTTCTGTTCGTTTAAAGTTCTAATGTTGCTCCTTACTTTCAGTTGAAAAAACTATTTGTTTTTTATTCAATTTCTTATCGTTTTATAAGTAATGCTGGGAAATCCGGCGCCCCCTTCATGTAAAATACCCTTCCCCCATGAATAATTCCACCATAGAAAGATCCTCCAACGTAACCCCCTCCCCCCAACCCCTCCCCCTCCACCCACCAGAAAGAATCTTCCATGAAAACGTCTGTATACTCCCCAATAACCAATCCTAGGCTATATGTAAACAATGAACAAAGTTTATAACTTTCAGCCGTTTCCCCGGGGACTGTGGGGGATTAAGTCATCCCCAAAAACATAGATATTAGATTTTCTATTATAAAACAATTATCTAAAAATTTTGATGGGGTGACTTTGGGGAAACATGAGCGTGGGAGGGGGCCTAGTTGTCTTCCAATTTTTTGGGTCACTTATAAAGGGCACTAGAACTTTTATTTTCCGTCCAAACAAGCTCTAATGTGATATTTTAGGATCACTGGGTCAATACGATCACCTCTGAGGAAAAAATAGCAACAACAAAAAATAAATAAAATAAAGAGGCATGTTTCTTCTGGCAAAAATACAAAATTCCCAATTTTTGCAGATATGAGCATGAAACCTCTCCAGTAGGGTTACCTGATACGCTAAATCTCATGGTGCCATTTTCATTAAGACTCTATGACTTTTAGGAAGTATTTCCCCCTTTTTTCAAAAATAGGGCAAATTTTCCCAGGCTCGCAACTTTTTACGAGTAAAACTAAACTTGATAAAACTTATACATTTGAAATCAGCATAAAAATCCAATTCTTTTTATGTATCTATCGGTATCAAAATTCCTTTTTTTAGAGTTTTGGTTACTATTGAGCCGGGTCGCTCCTTAGTTACAGTTCGTTACCACGAACTGTTTAATAACAGTTCACCGTAAAGCATTGGTAAAACTGGTTAGCATTCTCAGATCAGCTTCAATGGCAATTACCATACAGTTTTTTTTTACTAAATATATTTTTAAGCTTTTTGTTACTATGGGTTGTGATTTTCTCTTTACTATGTTGCAGCTATCTCTGCAACTGTGGGAATAAAAATTGGGTTGGTTGATTAGCATCTTTAAAAAAATTGTGTTTATCTGTGTGTTTGAGAGAGTTGATTATTAACTGCTCCTGGAAACTGCAGTAAATGTCACAGGGATCATTTTCATTAAAAAAAAAAAAAAAAAAAAAAATATGTAGAGAAAAATTGCAGCAAAATTGCTGTTTTATTGTTAGTTTTTCTGGGGAGGGGTGGGAGTAGCCTATAGGGCTAGGGAGAGACGGTTGAATGGGGGTGGCTGGTGTTGTATTGTTATTGTGGTTGTTCCCCTGGGGGTGCTTGAGAGAAGGTTACTTTTTTAATTGATATATTAGTTTAAGATCTTTTAAGAAATGGCTGTGTAGGTAATCGCTTCGTGTTAGTAAATTTTTTTCCCCTTGCGTTAGGATCTACATTTGTAAAGGTTTATATATATATTTTTTTATTATGTTAAATAATGTCAAAAGTCACAGCATGACGTGTTTGGTATGCACTTTGTTTATATACAGTTGTCGGAAACTTGAGAAATAAAATCTGAAAATTTTAAGAACTGTTATCTTGACAAATCAACAATATTTGCCTTGATAAATTCACATTCAGCTGATAAAGGTAAATCTTAGTCCATAATACGTTGTGTATTTTACATTAGCTAGAATTTTTTTTTATAGTTTAAAGAAAAATTTGTTACATACTTCAGAAGATTCATAAACCGTGTGCTAAATAAAGCCAAATGTCCTGTGAAACGTTGCACGAATTTTTGCAAACGGGCCATGTACCCAGTGGAAAAATATATAGTAAAAATCCTGCTGTTGTTAAGGAAAAAGTTGCGTCTATTGCTAAGAGAGGTCATTCCATGTTACAAGTGATTGCTGACTTCGATCATACCATGACTAAAGCCCATCATAAGAAAAAGGAAGGGCTAACCTGCGATGGTAATTTAAATATTGTATTGCTAATATGTTAACAAATTGTGTATCGTATGTAATGTATCGATAAACTATAACGTATCTAGTGTATTACATGTAATAGTTGTAAGTTAGCTGTAAGGAATAAAAAATATTCTGGGTACTGCCATTGCTCCCTAATTGCTTAGAAGGATTTTAAGTTAGATTTTGCGAGTGAAGTTGAAAAGGAACGAAGGGCAAACCACCACCCCCCCCTACTCCCTAGATGATCCCTGTTACATTGATAGAAATCTTAAAATGCCATTTTATTGGAAATACTCACAAGATATAATACCTATGCCTTTGCCCTTTTTTGGGATGCAATGCCCCCACAGCCCTCGGGGCAAGGATTGTAAATTATTCAATTTGTCCATTTTTAACATGCAGGATTTATGATTGCAAAATAGGGGAATATTCGATACTGTGTGTGTCTGAAAAGAGTAGGAGTATTGAAATAAAATTTCGGGGAATATTGAGGGCTATGGTGAGCTACATAAAAAAACACTATTTGCATCCAAGTTATCAACAGGGATTATCTGCAATATCTTAGGAACGGGTAAAGGTATTAACTTAATATTTTCAGGGTCACTACTATTACTACTACTGCTACTGCGGCTACAATTATGACTGGTTCCGACTGTAACGGTGATTACTTTCGAGTGTAACCACTTGTGACAATGACTGCGACGGCTTGCAGCTGGTACTACATTTTCTTGTGACTACTTTCAGAATATATAAGGGGATGTCGAACAAAATCAAAACACATTATATACATGCTGATTTTCAAAAGGACGCATCAGTAATACCTCAGGAACAGCTGAGGGAATTAGGTTATATTCAGGGCATGTAAAAAGAAACTTGAATCTTCGGGGAATGTTGTGTGGGGTGTTAAACTATATCAAAAACACTATGTACAACTGGTTTATCAGAAGGGCATACCAGCAATATTTTAGGAGTGGCTAGGGGTCAAAATATTCAATCAAAAGGTAGTATGTGCATCTCTTTTGTCAGAAAGGCGTATCTGAAATATCCCAGGGATTGTTGATGGAGGTGTTGAAATAAATCAACAGCCATTAATTATAATTAATATCGAATATTTTAATTCTTACGCCGGAGACATGAAAAACTGGAGAAATATTTTTTGTAACCAAAGACAAAACATTGGCTATCAATGCGAACAGAAATTAATTTTAAAAACTCTCCGAAAAAGGAGTTTTTCAAAGAAAAGTAAAGAGCCGTATTAAACTTGAGACCAGCAGAAATAAATTCCTATAAGAATTCAAACTCTAACGATCAGAAATTACTATTAAAGAATAAATAAAATCCAAAACGAACAGAAATTCAAATAAATGATCATAGAAAACATAGAGATAGTAAGTATAAAGATAGATGAACAAATAAATGTTAAAAAGCGCTCTAACCGTAAAAGTATAAAGCTTTTTGTGTCACTAGCACTTTACTGAAAACAAAGTATATTGTAATTTTTTTTTCGACTTTGAAAAATGAAAATATAAATTAGAGTGAATTGATATTTTGAATTGTTGAGTTTCTAGCATCATTAAATGTTAAATACTCATCTTATTTTCATTAGTTCTTTCAAGTCATCTTGATTATTAAAAGGATTTTATACTTATTTGTCATCGGTATATTGAAAAACAGAAGCATAGTTTTAAAAATACATATAGTTTTCAATGAGACGCAAATGACGCAACAAGCTTTAGACTATTACAGCTATGAAAGAGGGAAAAGGGTAGTGGCCAAAATCGTGTTCGTAAAAAATTTTGCTCGTCTAAAGTTTGACTTGAACAGCCAATTTAATTTTTACTCTTTTTAGGATTTAATTTTTCGTTTATATTAGAACCTGTTTTATGTGTGTTTGCTATAAATTTTATTCAATTTCTGTTCGTTTTGGATTTCATTTATTCCTTAACTGTAATTTCTGGTAGTTTTGAGATCAGCTATTATAGGAATTTATTTATGCTGGTCTTAAGTTTAATATGGATCTTTACTTTTCATTGACAAACTTCGGTACGGTTCTATTAGCTACAAGGCATGCGAGAGGTGAAGTTTGGTCAATGCTAATGAAATATAAAAAAATTTGATGAAATATATAATGGTTTAGAAACAAATTTCCACTTTATATTTGCACAGTAGAGGGGTGTGGGGTAAAGCATAGCCTATATTAAATACGTAACCTAACCTAACCTAGGTCCTTTTTCCCCCTAAACCCAAAAAAAAACTAAAGTTTGAATATTGTAAACGCAGTGAGAAACCACTGTTTGCAATCAAATTATCCGTTGAAAGAACCTGTTTGACTAGTTTCTTTTATCATCTATCTTGAGTGTCTTGTAGCTAATAGAGCAGTACCCAGACTTCTTTTTTTTCTGTATTTTTCAAAATTAATTACAGTAAAAGAAGAGAAGAAAGCTATGCTCTATTGACGATCATATTCAAAACTTTAGCGTAAAGAGCGAGTTATTGAGGAGAGGACAACCCTCCTCATATATTTTATAGTTTCTGATCGCTTAAACTTTTATGTTGCTCTTTACTTTCAGCTGAAAAAAAACATGTTTTTTTAATTTAATTTATGATCGTTTTCTAAATAGTGCCGGGAAACCCGACTCCATATAAAATTCCCTTTCCCCTCGAAAACATCTTCCATGTAAAGATTTTCCCACGTAATACCCCTCACCAGAAAAATCCTGCCCCCCTCCCCGCGAAAAATGTCCGTATACTTCCCAATAACCAATACTATAAATAAACAATGAGAAAAATTTAAAGCTTGCAGCCCTTCTCCCAAGAGCTCTAGGGAGTCAAGTCCTCCTTAAAGGCTTAGCTAATAGATCTTTCGACTATATTAAGCAAAATTGCTGTATCAAAATTTTGATCGGGAGTCTTGGGAGGGGGGGGGAATGGGCATCGGCTGGGGGCTAGCAGCCCTTCAATATTTTTGGTCACTAAAAAGGGCACTAGAACTGTTGATTTCCGATCAGATGATCCCTATCCTGAACTTCTAGGATCACTGTTTTAATGGGATCAAGCCTGGGTAAAAAAAAAAACCAAACCAACAAATAAACACTCATTCGTGAAAAAAAAATGCAATGTTCCACGTTTTTGATTTTTAGGAGCTTGAAACCTCTAAAGTAGCGTTCTCTGATATGCTGAATCTGATGGTGTGAAGATCACTTCATTAAGATTACTTGATGCTTGACCACAGTGATCATTAAGATCACTTGATTCATTAAGACCACTTGATGTTTTGGGGATGCCCCCCCCCCCTTTCAAAAATTGGGCAAATTTTTTCAGGCTCGTAACTCTTGACCGGTAAGATTAAAATTGATGAAATTTATATATTTTGAATTAACATCAAAATTAGATTCTTTTGATGTATCTATTGTTATCAAGATTGTTTCTTATATAAATTGAAAGATATCAAATGACAATAAATTCTTTTCAGTAGAAGTAGTAGTTATCGATTGTGAATAAATTGAAAGATATCAAATTGCAAAAAATTCAACGAAGAATAAAATTTAAACAAAAACATGAAATAAGAATCATAGGCAGCGCTATAGCGCTGCCTAAGTAAATAACGGTGTGGGCATAGTGTATTTTTTTTCCTCCATACCCTGGCACTTCGTATCGAAGGAGTTGTCGTAGAGATTTCAAAAAGGGCTCATTCGATTGGAAATTGAAGTGGCTAATGCCCTTTTAATAGTCGAAAGTGATTGGAGAGCAACTAGCCCCCCTCACGCCCATCATTCGCCCAAACACATCCAATCAAAATTTTGAGATAGCCATTTTGTTCAGCGTAGTTGATTTCCAGATAGAAAATATTTTTTGAGGAGGACACTCCCCAAAAACTCTCGGGGCAAGGCTTTCATGTTATACCCTGAGGCATATAAGGTTTTTATAGAAGGCGTTGTCGTAGAAACTTCAAAAAAGGCTCATTCGATTGGAAATTCAAAGGGCTAGTGTCCTTTGTAATAGTCGAAAGTGATTGGAGGGCAACTAAACCCTCTCCACGCCCATCATTCCCCCAAACACATCCAATCAAAATTTTGAGATAGCCATTTTGTTCAGCGTAGTTGATTTCTAGATAGAAAATATGTTTTTGAAGAGGACACTCCCCCACAACCGTCGGGGCAAGGGTTTTAAGTTATGCCCAGAGGGCATATAAGAACGATGTTGGCACAATGTATCATTTATTATTTTTTACTTTAGAGCAGGGCACTTCGTATCAAAGTGCCCTTTTTAATAGTCGAAAGCGATTGGAAGGCAACTAAAACCCCTTCCATGCCCACCATTTCCCGAAACACATCCAATCAAAATTTTGAGATAGCCATTTTGTTCAGCGTAGTTGATTTCCACATAGAAATTATTTTTTTGAGGAGGACACTCCCCCACAGCCCTCAGGGCAAGGATTGTGAGTTATGCCCTGGGGGTATGTAAGTTTTTTATAGAAGGCGTTGTCGTAGAAACTTCAAAAAAGGCTCATTCAACTGGAAATTGAAATGGCTGGTGCCCGTTTTAATAGTTGAAAGTGATTGGAAGGCAAATAACACCACTTCAACACCCACCATTTCCCCAAAAATGTCCAATAAAATTTTTTAGATAGCCATTTTGTTCCACGCAGTTGAAAGTTCAAGAAAATATACTTTTGAGCAGAATACTCCCCCAACAGTCTTCAGGGCAAGAGTTATAAGTTATCCCCTGGGGGCATGTAAGTTTTTTATTGAAATCTTTGTCTCAGAAACCTGAAAAAGGGCTCATTCGATTGGAAATTCAAAGGGCTATTGCCCTTTGTAATAGTCGAAATTCATTTGAGGACAACTAAACCCCCACTCACGCCCAATTTTTTTAAAAAACACATCCAATCAGAATTTTTAGATAGCCATTTTATTCAACGTAGTTGAAAGTTTTGGAAATTAGATCTTTAAGGATGACAATCCATCCCCCCCACAACCCTCAGGGCAAGGGTTGTAAGTTATGCCTTGGGAGCATTTAATGTTTTTATAGAAAGCGATGTTACAAAAACATCAAAAAGGGCTCATTCACTTGAAAATTGAAAGGGCTAGTGCCCTCTTAATAGTCGAAAGTGATTAAGGGTAACTAACCTTCCTCTCACGCCTACCATTTCCCCAAACGAATCCATTCAAAATTTTGAGATATCCATTTTGTTCAATGTAGTCAAAAGTTCTGGAAATTAAGTCTTTTAGGATGATAACCACATTAGATCCCTCATTGTAAGAGTTGTAAGTTATGCCCTGGGGGCATATAAGGTTTATATAGAAAGTTGTTATAGAAATTTCAAAAGGGACTCATTTGATTGGAAATTTAAATTGCCCTTTTTAATAGTCGAAAATGAGTGGAGAGTAATTAGCCCCCTTCTCACACCCACCATTTCCCCAAACACATTCAATCAAACTATAGAGATAGCCATTTTGTTCAACGTGGTTGAAAGTTCTGGAAATTATGTATTTAAGGATGACAAACACCCCAGAGTCCCCAGGGGAAAGGTTACAAGTTATGCCCTTGGGGCATAAAAGGTTTATAATGATAGAGTTGTCAAAAAAGCTTAAAAAGGGGCTCATTCAAATGGAAATTGAGAGGGCTAGTGCCAATATTAATAGTTGAAAGTGATTGGAGGGTAACTAACCCCCTCTCATGCCCACCATTTCCCAAAATCACATCTAATCAAAACTTTTAGATAGCCATTTTGTTCAACGTAGTAGAAAGTTCTGGAAATTAAGTCTTTCAGGATGACAACCCCCCAGCCCTCAGGGTTAGGGTTGTAAGTTATCCCCTGGGGGCATATAAGGTTTTTATTGAAAGTGTTGTCGTAGAAATTTCAAAAGGGCTCATTTGATTGGCAATTGAAAGGGCTAGTGCCTTTTTTAATAGTTGAAAGTGATTGGAGAAAGACTAACATTCCTCTCATGCCCACCATTTTCCCTGACACATCCAATCAAAATTTTGAGATAGCCATTTTGTTTAACGTAGTTGAATATTCTGGAATTTAGGTCTTACAGGAAGACAACCACCCTCACAGCCCTTAGGATAAGGATTATAATTAATGCCCTGGGGGTATATAAGGCATTTATAGGAAATGCTGTCGTAGAAAATCAAAAAGGGCTCATTCGATTGGAAATCAAAAGAGCTAGTGCCCTTTTTAATAGTCGAAAGTGGTTGGAAGGCTTGATATTTTTATAATAAAGATCGATGTGGGTATAATGTATTATTTTTTTGTTGTTGTTGTTGTTTAGACCAGGGCGCTTTGTATCGAAGGAGTTGTCGCAGGAACTTCGAAAAGGGCTCATGCGATTGAAAATAGAAAGGGCTGATGCCATTTTTAATAGTCGAAAGTGATTGGAGGGAAACTAATCCCCCTCACACGGCCACCCTCACATTTGACTTTATGTTTAAAAACTTAATGTTGCCATAAGATTAAATCAAAATGCACTGTGTTAATGCTAATTCCCAATAAGGCATCTCAGGAGTATCCCAAAAGCGACTGAGGGTATTTTGTTCAAACTTTCGGGGCTGATTCTGCTCGTAAATTTAACCAAATCAAAATAGCAGAAGTGTATCCAAGCTATTAAAGAAAGTAAACAGATTTTTTTGCGAATGGTATCAAGTTTTCCATTTCAGGTCAACTAGAGGAGGTATGAAATTAAATTCAACACTACTATTTGTGTCCAGGTTTTTAAGAGGGTATGTGTTGTTAAAAATTGCTGAAATTTTTTCTCCAGCATACTAATAGCAGGCCAAAATATTAATTCTTAAGAAAACAAAAAGATTTAAAGTAATTATATTCTTTTTCTCTGAAAAGACTATGTCAATATAGAACGAAAATATTTTAATTAAAAAAACTTTTTCCACAAAATAAGTTTTTCAAAGAAAAGTAAAGAACTCCATTAAACAAAAAATGAGCAAAAATAAAATCAAATAATCTACCAAGCGTGAAACTACCACAAGTCAGCATCGATAGCATCAATTAATAAATGAAACCCAAAACGAACAGAAATTACAATAAAAAGCCGAGTCAAAAGTAGAGTAGTAGGTACCATTTCTAACAGACGTATAGGAATTACCATGCTATTCTAACAGACGTATAGGAATTACCATGCTATTTGCTTGAAGCTATAGGAAAACATTTCTATGGAAGCTATACACCTTTTCAAAGAGAGTGAGTACCCCCTCACATGGCCTTATACTTCTAACAGACGTATAGGAATTCCCATACTATTTGCTTGATGCTCTACACCTTTTCAAAGAGAGTGAGTATCCTCTCCCATGGTCTTATACTTCTAACAGACGTATAGGAATTCCCGTACTATTTGCTTGATGCTCTACACCTTTTCAAAGAGAGTGAGTATGCTCTCACATGGCCTTCCATTTCTACAAGACGTATAGGAATTCCCATACTATTTGCTTAATGCTCTACACCTTTTCAAAGAGAGTGAGTATCCTTTCACACGTATACTTCCTTGGTACCGTTCCAAGCAAAGTGATCAAACACGTTTTGAAACTATAGTTGAGATTGTATAGTGCATGCAGAAAAACACCAGTTTAGAAATTTAGGACTTTTTTTCATGAGAAAGATGGTGTTCAAGGATGATTTACTCCTCTCTCTCTCTCTCTATCCCACTCAATTTGTTGTTGTTGGTAGCTCAGTTTCATTGTGGCAGTGAGAGTGTCAACACATGAAAAATGTTCCATACATGTCCACTATGCATGTACACACTTGGCAGCTGGTCATCATGTGAAAATTGTACAATGATTGATGAGTATGATGAAAAGTGTAGATTATGCAACCCGTGTAAATTGCATAGAGGATATGCTGTACAAATTAAAGGTTGTAATTCCTGTCTTGAAGAGGTGTGTGACTCTCATCCTAGAGGGCACCTATGCTCTAATTGCCACTATGATAAATTTAATCAGTGGGAGAATACATATCCTGGTATGATTGGAAAGAATCCTAAGCGTGATTTTAGTTTATTGTTAAGAGATTGGTATCGTCGTGGTTTTAGATTGTTCTGGGAGGAGGAGCCGGGTCAGCGATTCAACTGTTGGAACAACAAAAGAATTTGGTTTCTGCTTCATCGTCGTGAAGACAATGGCTACTATGATTATAAGCCCACTGAGTTTTATTTGACTGTGACGGAATGTGATTCGCCACTTGAGGACACTGTTTGTGACATTACTTCAAATAAGCAAATTGAAACATGTGAATTCTATAAAATGAATGAGAATAGTATCATTGACTATACAAAGAGATATGACAAGAGTGAAGTTACACACTACTGTAGAAAATGCAACCCTGACATTGCAGCACATCAGGATCAGTGTGCTGTGAATTCAGATAATCTACCTGCATTAGTTGTTATCGAAAAATACCTATATCTAGTAGAAGATGAAATCTAAAGAGTAGAAAAGTCATTTTTTTATCATTTACATACATTATTTATTAATAAACAATTTCACATACATTTTTAGAACATTTTATTCTTAGGGCACTAAAATCAATATTAAACACGCTTGTAAGTATATTTTCCACTAGAAAGTCGTTCAATCGAGGTAAGTCTACGTAGATGTCGAGAAACTGCTTGTAGGTATAGCCACGACATCTTTAACATGAAAAAGAGTAGTGCATGAAAGCCACAGGTCTTAGTCGTCAAATCCTGTACTCTTCGTTGATTTTGAATGATAGTTTTCCCACTTCTCTCAATAAAGTTGCTGATGTGTAGAGTTTAGAATTCATACGACAGGCCAAGAGGATCAAAAAAGTCAATATTCTTCGCTGTTTGAAAGATGCATAGCCAATGGCCTGTCTTCAAAGTCGAAGGACTGCTATTAACAATGATTAGGGTATTGTTAACACTTGGAAGTTTTTCAATGAAGTTCGATGGTATGCAATAGGACTTGTACTGGGACGTGTATGGATCCATATTAAATACGTTGATTATTTGGTTTGTGTTCATGGTGCTAGGTCTAGTAGAACACTGCCGTCGGGTGTGATCTCCCAATAGGTTTCAAATTGACTCAATGATATTAGCATGATACTCTCAGTCAAAGCATCGGCAAATGTGCACTCTAAACGTACATTCCCTGTTCGTACTATGCTCATATCCTTGGTCCCCGACAAGTCCAAAACAATTACACCATGATTTTTTGAAAACATTGAATCGGTTATTCCATTTTCAGATAATTGGGAGTCATGATCTAGGGATTGCATGGTCATCTCGTACAGAGTTCTATAGGATTTTTTGTCAAATGATAGAGTGTACAGTGGAATACCATTCACTTTGCACACAAGGCTAGATAGACCATCGGGAGCAGTTGTAGTTGTATTATCTGACTTTTTCTTCACCGCAACATTTAAATCAATAAATGTTGATGACAAATCAATGAAATAGTCTTCATTGGAAAATATTTGAAAGTGTATATTTTCCGAGGGGGGTTGCTGGGGATGAAATTGTTCATAGTAGCCATACTTGACACTAACATCAACATTTTCAGCATTGAACAGATTCAATGAGGATCTGATTGATGGATGCGATTCCTAGTGAGGGAAATAAGTCATCTTAAGAGGAGAAATCCTTCTTTGATCTAACAATCTTTTTCGTTTTCTTTTTCTTCTTATTGGTCTTCGTTGTTTTATTTCTCAAAGTCCTTGTTGATGTCCTTCGCTTCCTGCCTGGGTAGAGACTGATGAGTGAATGACGCGTACACATCCTTTTCAATCCCTCCCAATTTTGCCGAGATTTTAATTGCTCACCAACGGCTCTTGCTGAAGATCTAATATTTTCCTTAACACTCTCGTTGAAATTCTTACCCGACCCCCCAGTCCTGTAGTGTTGAGACAGCAAAATTTGATGCAGCAGGTACAAGATATTTTCTGGCCAGGGGTAGTGCAGAACGAAATAGCCTAGCAAACCAGCTACCAAGACCATAGCCAGACATTGTAGTACGCCCCTTGTAGTAGTCCAATCTATTGCCTCTTTGACGTGGACTCAGAGCACCAACATAGCAATCGATATCGGGACAGACAAATGGAATTCTTCTATTGTTCATTTTAGGTGGTGTTGGTGACGTCGACGATGGGTCGAAAATGACATGTATTCACTGCTAAACCTTTTGTTATTGCTAGAGGATCACCCAATTCACTTCTTAGTGTTAACTGACAGAGTTCCAAATACGAAGTGTCTACAGGAACATACTGAAGATGCTTTATATTATAGTAATGAACAAGTTCATGGGTTGTTTTTCGTTCAAGAACACGTAGGAAGGGGACATCTGAATTACCAACTCTCGATGTTTCCACAAAAGATGCATAGAGAAATATGCAAGAGTCCGAGGCGAAACCAGGTGGATAATCAGCAAAAATAACTTGATCCATCCCGTAAACGGTGCCAGCATTTTTCCCATTGATCATATTCTGTTTAAAGCCAAGAACGTCTCTCAGATTATCATTGAGAAGAATTATTTCAGTGTCAACAGGTGAGGTAATGTAAATCCTATCGTGTTCTATTAAATAATTAAAATGGAATGTACCATTCCTACGATATGAGATTTTTCTATTGATTGTACGACACAAATCTGTCATATTATCATATTCAATATATTTCAATTTGACATGTGGATATTCGCTAGATTTAAGTGCTTCAACCCATTCATAGTCGACAAAGAGTGACCAATCGAATGGTATAACTTTTATATCATACAGACGATCCTTTCTCAGGATGTCATAGGTGTTTTTGAGAATACAGTCGACAAGAGCCACTTCATACTTTCTGTCATCGAATTTGATGGCGGGGGAGAGTTTCGTCCAAAAATCACTTGTTTTATTCAAGTCGTTGTAGAGAGGATCGGAAACGTTGGACATAAATGTTACATAGAAATCATTGGGCATTGTCAATATCTTCATCACTGATCCAAGAATCAAAATCAGAGTTGTATCCTAGCCACCGAACAAGTAACTGTTTCTTACCCCTGTGAGTACGAGTCTTTAATATCTTTTCAATTTGATAGATTTCACTATTATTTTTAACTTTTTGTAGTTCATAGTCATAAAAGCCGCCAAGAATTTCTTCATCTTTGGTATTGCGCAAACGATAAGTTATGGGTTTAGTGTCTAGGATTTTTTAGACTTTAAAAAGTTCTGTGGACCACAAGTAATTATCTTTTTCAAAAACATTAGTTGTTCTATTAATTTGAACAGTATCACCAAAATTGAATTTTTTCTTCTTGACAATCGTTTCATTGGAATATTGTTTAAGAAAGGTATCAATTGTATCACGATCAGAATGATGAACTTCCGTTGGGGTTGAATTGGACAATGATCGATGAGGTCTTTGATTATAAATCAACATTATTTTATCTAAATCATGAATAAAAGCAGATGTATTTTTCAATGTACAATATCTTAAAATTAAAAGTCGAATAGTTCTTATCAATCGTTCAGCCAATGCATCCTTTATAGGACTTTGACTGTGATAGAGCAGTGTATTATATTTCGCTACTACTTTTGCAACATGGGGATGAACAAATTCACTACCGCGATCCGTTGGAATTTTTTTAAACGAATCCTGTTCGAGAACACTTTCAACGGCCTGAGCAACTTCAACACCTCTCTTTGACTGCAATGGAATGGCATATGCATAGCGACTAAAAACACTGATTGCAAGTAGAATGTACTTGTACGGTGTATTTTGCCGTCTCTGAATCTCATCTAGAGTTAAGAAATCTGCTTGCATTATATGCAATGGGGAAAAGGCTTTAGTTTTTCGATAATGATTAGCACGAAGCCTATGATTTCTATGCAGATTGTAACTTGATTCATTTTGTAGATAGTCTTGTACACTTTTAGTGTGAACACCAGTGACTTTGGAAAGAGTGGTGGGGAAACTTAAACTTCCCACTTCACCAATATTTTCATAAACACATTTCAGAACTTCAACCATTTTGAATATAAACGTGTAGTATAACGTCCGCTACCCTTTTGTATACTGGTGGTTGGTGGTGATGGTGACGTTGACTTTATACGTCTTCGCTTTTGTCTAGCTATCAGTGGTGTGCTGCTCCCCACAATTGTCAAGTTTCCACTAGGTGTGCTAGTATTTTCCAAAATTGATTTAAAATCGTCTTCTTCTTCATGTTCATATTTTAATGGTGTTGGTGCATGTTCATTTAATTTTTTAGAATTTGCCTATTGCTAATAAGGATTTTGGAGAAGTTTAATGTATTTAGAAAGTTGTATAGATGAGTGTCAAATGATAATATTCCTTTACGATTTGTAACCATATCATAGATTAAATCAAGTAGATTATAGCTCTTGCCCTGAATTATAATCCCTTTCCCACTGCTATCAACTTGAATATGATCTTGACCACTTTCCATGGGATATGTTAGGAGTCGTATACTTTGTTCACGATACGAGTGGGGCATTAGATTTCCAGTTTTCGACACAATTGAATCCAATTCCTCCTTCTCTAATTGTGTTCCAGCAGCAGCAGAATCCTGAGGAGATGATTCTTTTTTGTGATCAATACCACAGGTCATCGCACGATAGGGCTTATGTTTGTCCACTCGGCGAAGTGCATCTTGAAGTAAAAGCAGTTTTTTATCATCCTCAATATTCTCGTTCTCAATGAATTTACTCAGATTGTCCTCAAAGTGTTCCACGGGTGAGAGAGCGAGTTCTATTGGTGTCAATTTATAGGGTTTGGCCATTCTCTAGAGAAAACTGTTTACAAGTCCTGCATTTATCGGTAGTAAAAGTGTGAAAAAGCTACCGCCCGCTTGAAGAAGACGTTTCCTTTTAAAATTCTTTCCTTGGTTTTTAGAGGCCAATGTACGTACAATGGAAAGATGTTGCTTTGCCTGTTGCTTAACTACTTCTGGCAGTTGAACATTGCCCTCGGTCAAATTTAAACAAAGTTCAGATATTAGATTAATGAAATCATTGTCAACACCATGTTTGAGTATGACTTTCCTAAGTGGGGGTTCTGAAGTGCTTAGAACTGAAAATAAATGTCTATTTTCATGTAATTTCTTCAGTGGCATGATAGCAACTAATAGGTCTTTTTACTGTTTACGGGGAGATATACTGTAATTTCATTGTCAAAAATATCTGTGACTACACGCAAATCCTCGGATGTATTTTGATTAAGATCCAAAAGAATGTAGCCGTAGGGTCTATTAGTTGCCTGAGTGTACGCTGAGAGCAGAAATTTAGGGGCACCGGGGTATATTTGTTTATTGCGAGTTATTAGCGACCTAGAATCACGAACAACTCTGTCGATGATATAGTAGGTGCAGTTCAATGCAAGTGCTCGCATACATTTGCTCTGATGAAAGAGGTTGTGTAGAACCAGAGTAGTGGAAATCTGTTCATGATGAGAGCGAACAGTGAACAATTGCAACATTTCCTGGGACCATTGTTCAATAGATTCAGCCAGATCGTCAATAATCAGCCAAGAGTTTGGTTCAATAATGTTGCAAACATCAAGTCCCTGTAAAAATTGTATCTGCACCAATCCCACCGTGCCAATTGCTTTTATTTTATCGTATGACTCCTGCCAAATACTGTAACAATAGTAGATTTTTTTTGGCTTTTCCACAAATATTTTATTACAATTTTTAATTATTTTAATTAAGAGTTTTGTTTTCCCTGACATTGATGCCCCACACAGAAACGATCTGAATGGTGTTTTAAATTGATACATGTTCCCTTCAACAGTTCACCTAGACAACTAACTGTAGACTATAGTCGTCTAATGACTAAATAATTTCCCTACTAGTCCGTTCAAGAATAATGAGAACAAAATCAATAAAGAATCATATTTCTTGTATTAAAAAAAACAGCACTTTACAGAAAACAAAGAAAAATACACCTAAGATTTTTTTTAATTTATTTATAATGAAAAACAATTATTTAAAAAATGCACTAGAAAAAGCACCCTAATAAATATACTTTATTTATAAAATACAACATTTAATGAAAAAAATACACTTGGAATAATATCACTTTTTTACACCATTTTTAATTTGAATGCAACATGTATATTTTCAAAAGCACAAACATCTGCTCTAAGTAAAAAAAAGATACCTTTGGTAGTGGCGCCCCCCCCCCCTCTGGCGGCCGGCCAGTCCCACCCCCCTGGCCATGTACCCCCCCCCCCAGGCCGCGAGGCCCCCCCCAAGGTTTTGGGAAATTTATTGGACTTCACTCAAACCGAGACTTTCCCTATGGCTAACACATTCGGCTCGGTTGGAAGTTAAATAGTGCCCCAGGGGGAGGGTAGCCACACCGTCTTGACAAACATAGACCTTGTCGGAAATGGTACTCATGGCAATTTTTTCTATATTTACAGTGAAGTTCCTGTAGTTCAGCGAACGAATTGCCAATAATTTTGCTCGTGGAATTGTATTTTCAACAATACAATTCCTATAGATGTCCATGTCGAAATTCTTATCCACATAGCGCGTGGGTACTCCTTTGCAACGTTTTTTGATTACCTCGTCGTGTGTCTGTATAAAGTACACTTTCGGACTTACAAATATACCTCGGGAAATCATGTCGCTTCCCGTTTCTGTTTTAAAAAATTAAAGCTGATTTGGCACCCGATGTTTCACTAGCTCTGGGTAAAGCCCACTCCAATTGGTGTAGTCCATTCGCGAGCTGATGATTTCACCTTGCGCCAAATCATCAAGTAGGTTTTGGGTTTTTACTTTTAACAGTAGAGAATCTGTGTCCCCGTAGCAGACCTCTACTTGCCCCTTCTCCGGCCACTGTACCCTAGCCACATTGTAGTAGAATTCCAACATGAGCTTTTTAGAGATCTCCAAGATCGCACTGCCTGCAGCAATATTTTTATTCAGGACAATGCTTCTTTTTTTCCTATTCAATAGTACCATGTCCGGGCCAATGATTGTAAAGGAAGTGTAATTTGGATCAGCAATAATTCGAGCACATTGTTTGGGATCGGTCACGACGTCACAACGATTCCTATTGCGAACACTCTCGCACATTTTACCAAAAGCCGAATTTAAAATGAGCTTATAGATTTCTTTTCCGGCTTATGTCTGCGCTTCAGAACGTTTCTTGACAAAAGTGTCAACAAACGTTTTCAGATAGGGTTTTTGACTAAACTGGAGGGCCCTGTGAACCATTTTGACGTTGAAACCGTTGTTGCACATCCATTTTAAAGCCAAATGATGTACAACAATATTTTTCTTCGGCAGGAGGTCAGCAATAAGTTTTTGTTTTGAAGGTTACCAATGCAAACCGTCCACCTCGACCAAACTTCTGTTGTGGCGGCTCAAAGAGTCCCTAGTCACAGGTCTATTGATGCATGGAAAAACAAAATCCTTTACCGAATCGTGAAGCTCAACTGGTATTTCCCCATCAATTTAAAAAAACCATCCAACCGGCCCATTCTCCTCAACACTGTCAATTTTTGGGAAATTGGAAGCTTGAGGGTCATTGAGCCATTTGTAGTCATCGCAGGGTAGCGCATAATGGGACATGGCCGAGGGGTAGAGAGAATTCATATCAGGGAAAACTGCATCTGATTTTGTCCCCGTCTTCTCTCCAGTTGGATCAGTTTCCAAGATACGATCCCCGTGAAAAACGTATCCACCCCTCATTGGCCTCTCGATGAACAGATGCTGATCGATGTCGGTGATCAGCCCGATTTTTTCCCCGCTAATTTTTAGGATGAGGTCCATTACCAAATGAGGAGATGAAAAATAATATCCTAGATCCAGATTAAATTCCCCATATATTTTGTCCATAATTCCCCATATATTTACACATAATGTCTAACAAAGTTAACACATCACTCGACAAATACAGCTTGCAGTAGTCAAAACCGTTTTTACACCCTCCCTCTGCCCACACTTTTTTTTAGCAAAACTGTATTCATCAGGGGTGCACCTAAGATCGTGTAGACTGTCGTCAAACGATTAGATCGAGAGAATAGTTTTCTCGGCGAATCTCGACAAGGAACAGTAATAATCATAAGGATATATGCCCTTGACCGTCAACAAATCATATAAATCATTTAGAAATTGTTGCTTGAGAAGGTGGAAAGCGTTGCAGCCGTCATCGATTTTCTGCACTTGAATTAATTCGCTCAATGATTTGGGGAAAAAACTGTAGGATTCTAAAAAACGAATTTTATTCGTGTACTCAAAGTCGTCTTCAACATATATCCACATAAATTCCAAAACAAGCAACTTTTCCGATGATTTAGGAATGATTTTGTAGTAAAAGCTGTCTATCACCCATGCATCATCCACTGTTCCATTTCTTTGAAGATGTGCCATTGCTGGTAGCACATACTTCAGATCGTAGTTAGAATTATGTATAAAAACCGGAAGAAAGAGTTGCTGTTTAATTTTTAAATTACATGAATAGTGAGCCCACCCCCGAAAGTTACTTTTCCCCGTTGAATTGGGGTCAATAAGATGATTGTGATCCTGGACCGCGTCTTTTGGGGCAAGAGCACCCCTACAAACCCAACAAATTGTCCCCTTTTCTAGTGCCAGTTGCTCCTTATCTGATAATGACATTGGGTAGTTGGTGTGACGCAATCATGAAATTGCACCGTTCGCTGTTTTTATTAAAGATACCAATAACTTCTCCATGCTACCCTCCTCATCCATAGTAAAAACAAACTCTTCTAATTGCATTTTATTATTGGAATCGCAACGGGCATGCGCATAGGAACACGCAACTAGTTTGTGTTCCTTGACTATATTTGGCCTTGATGGGTCCGATACCTCCACCAGTATTGATTCACAATCCAAACATACTTTATCAACCTGTAGCAGGGAACTTTGGAAGTTTTGAAATTGTAAAGTATCTTTACCTTCTGCCGGCATTTCTATTCTTTGATTGCCATGAATTTTGCAATATCTCATGTGATCTGTCAATGTTCGTTCAGACCTAAATGGGTAAAGGCACATGGGGCAATAGTGACGTTCCCCTTTCTGAGCACCTTGGGATAAGAGTCGACTTATTGCCGTAACGGGGAAAAATGACCATAGGAATTTACATCTTTGGGGGGCTCATAGATAACCCAAACCCAATTTTTAACATTATCTACAAACGGTGTCCTAACTGAATATAAAAACCCTTTTTTATTTGGTTTCTTTCCCCCAATTACAAATTCTGTGTCATACTGGAGAACAACCACCCATAACCCATGATTTTCGTTCGCTTTTTCAAATATGGTCATTTCTTTTAAGGACACAGGATATTTTCCCTCTAAACAAGCAAAATTTACTTTAGGGAAATTTTCTCCACCGTTACGTGCAAGTCTGTCGACATTTTTCATTGTTGACTTACGATTCAATGTTTCATGGGCTGCCGCTAAAAATGCATATTTAAACCGTCAAAATTGAAACCCTGAACCCCTTTGGTAGCTGACAAATCAGGATGAAATTTTATTTTGTTACCCCGCCCTCCCCTTAAAATAAAGTTTTTTTAAATCTATTGAGATTCAGATCCATACTTTCAATTTATAAAATGGTGGACCCACTCCCCCTCTCGTTAAATGTGTCCAAAGTTGATATTAATTTATTGACCCAATTGAAAAAGTCTCTCTCAAATTCATTTAGACCAGGGTAAAAAGTTTGGTTGCCAGTTGAAAAATGAAAATAAAAAATGTCCCCAGATGTCCCCTTTTGTAAATAAACTTTTTGATTTACTGATGCCTTAATCCCCCCCTGACCCCCCAAATTCTGAATCTGAATCTCAATAAGTGCTCGAATTCGGTCAATGTAGGTATGAAGAACATTTACAGGGTCTGTTAAAATGACACCCCCGTCAACCAGGTTTTCCTCGGGGGGATTAAAATCTACCCTATGTGTTTGCAAGTGACCTAGAGCAGACTCTAACAAATAAAATTCACGTAGTTCCGGGGACATGGCACTATTTTCATGTCCTGCACCTATCTGCACAAGACCCAATTCACTAATAGTAAAGTCATCGTCAAAAATGTCCCAGAAACATTAGATCCAACAATTTCCGTAAGGCTATCCATTTCTTCCGTTGTAAATTGAAAATCCAGGGGGATAGTAAACGACGTACCTTCACTAACATCATCCGGCAACAGTGGACAATTACCCATGATATTTTGAAGTCCTGGCCCAAGGAAGGCAGTTGTTTTTGTAGCTTCCCCCTGAAACTAAAATGAATGGATTGGGTTTTTTTCTTTGAGGAAAGTTTTATCACAATTATAGCACACTATTTATTTTTTTTTTAGTTGGATTTGTATTCATATTATTTATCAAACAAATGTTGTTGTTTTTTTCTTAATTGGATTCGTATTTATCGAACAAATGCATAATAAATTACAAATTTTTGCTTATAGCATTACTTATAAAACAAGTGCATAATAAATTACAAATTTTGTTAATAGCACACACGCACACGTTCACACACACACGTAGATGCTCACACACACACATGCGCACACACACGTTCACACACACACACACGCACACACATGCACACGTACATGCTCACACACACACACACATGCGCACACACGCGCACACACACATAGGCACACGCACACACGTTCAAACACACACACGCACACACACACCCACGTACACGCTCACAAACACACACATGCGCACGCACGCGCACACACATCGCAACGTTTGACTAATAGCAATAAAATACGGTAAAAAAAATCAACTCAATAATTGTCTTAATACTTCATTAAAAAAACTGACTCTTTTTTTCCTACAAATCTAGCCATCCATAAAAAATAGCGATCAGACTAGAAGCAGATTCCTTTTCCTACAAACCTACTCGTTTAATGTTGTTTTTTTCTTAATTGGATTCGTATTTATCAAACAAATACATAATAAATTACAAATTTTTGCTTATAGCATTACTTATAAAACAAGTGCATAATAAATTACAAATTTTGTTAATAGCACACACGCACACGTTCACACACACACACATGCGCACACACACGGTCAGACATCGCAACATTTGACTAATAGCAATAAAATACGGTAAAAAAAATCAACTCAATAATTGTCTTAATACTTCATTAAAAAAACTGACTCTTTTTTCCTACAAATCTAGCCATCCATAAAAAATAGCAATCAGACTAGAAGCAGATTCTTTTTCCTACAAATCTACCAGTTTACAAATCTACTATTTGTAATAGCAATAAAGTAAAGTACAATAGGTAAAAATGCTTACAGTTCCAAATTCAGACTGCACTTGTGTGCCGGATGGCTCTGGCAAAGCATGAAGGGGGGCAACCTCACGATCTTGAGTAGACGGGGCTGAGGCATTATGAGAAGCCATCCACTCTCTTTTCAATTTTCTGCCAGGTTGCATGGAGGTTTGCGCAGAGCTGGCACTGGCGTGAGAGCCTCTGGGCATTAAAAGTTGAGTGGACAATAGGTGGTTCAGAGCATGTGTAATGGAACCGGCATATCTTATGATGGAAGGCTTTGCAGCTTGTATCGGTGTGGCATCGTTCCCTCTTGCTCTCTTTTGAGGGGGAGGCAGGCATTCTTCAAAATTGTCCTTAAAATAAGAAGAAAAAATTTAGAATGGAAAAACGATTCCCCTTTTTACAGAAGAAAAATTAGTACCCCCTGCCCCATAACCAGAAATTTTGTCTAGAAAGCATTTATCGCAAAGAAGCCTCCCCCCCCCCCCTCTTTTCAGCAAAGCAAAAAGTAAAAATTTGCAAGAAATATAGTAGGCTTAGAAATCAAACGTTTTATTGCACGACTTGTGAAAAAATAAATCTTGACAACCAGTAGTCCGTAGTTTTAGGATAGAAATCAGTGTTTCTATTTTTTACCATTTAGAAAAAAATTTTAAATGTCCCAGTCTATAGGCTTTAAATAAGATAAAAAAGATTGTTAACACACAGCTCACAGGCCATAAAATTTGCAATCATAGGTAAAAATGCTATTCAATTTACGCATAACAAAGCTATGTATCTTTTTTTCTTAAACCCCTCCCCCCCCCGTATAAACACTTTGCGTGAAATCTGTAAGTAGCGTTTAATCGTTTCCGTTCCTATCTGACACCCCGTCAATACCATAAAAGAAAGGAAATTAATGAAAGATCTTTATAAAAGACTCATAATCCATGAATTTTAAAATAAGAGCGTTTAAAATGCCCCATCCCTTCCTTTCCATGAAGGTAAAACTTTGAAGATTTAATTGAAACATTATTTGCCTTCATCAAATACATTTGAAAATAGAATATCTCCTTTAATTCACCCCTTTTTCAAAGCGTCTAGAATTATGCACAGCATTTCCATTCCTTTTGTTTTCTTAATTTAGATAACACGCATGCAAAGGTTGTTTATAAAATCGTCCCTTTTTTGTAACAGGATTAAACACACACATGGTTTTATTTAGACCGGAAAAGGAAGCACATTTTAAATTTACGATGGGAAATGACATTTTGAACGAAAGAATTATTTGTAATGAATGAATTAAACTCGTAAACAGAGGGGGGGGAGATGAGGTTTACGTAATGGAAAAAAGAGCGTTTTTTAAGCTTTCTATCGACTATAATCATCATATTGTAGAGTTTTTATTGTTGGGGGGAGGGCTATGCCCCTGAAATTTGAATTTACTGGAGAGGTGACTATGTAGAGTGATTTTATTTGGAAATAAATTAAGAAAATTTAGTTTTATCCATGGTATGTTAGAATCTTATGAAAATTTAATCGTAACGCATGAGCATTATATACAAAATCTCAAGGGTGGTACCAAGGAATATTGGTGTGAGAGGATACTCACTCTCTTTGAAAAGGTGTAGAGCATTAATAAAATAGTGGGGGAATTCCTATACGTCCCGTAGAAATGGAAGGCCATGTGAGAGGACTTTGAAAAGGTGTAGAGCATCAAGCAAATAGTATGGGAATTCCTATACGTCTGTTAGAAGTATAAGACCATGTGAGAGGATACTAACTCTCTTTGAAAAGGTGTAGAGCATCAAGCAAATAGTGTGGGAATTCCTATACGTCTGTTAGAAGTATAAGGCCATGTGACGGGGTACTCACTCTCTTTGAAAAGGTGTATAGCTTATATAGAAATGTTTTCCTATAGCTTCAAGCAAATAGCATGGTAATTCCTATACGTATGTTAGAATAGCATGGTAACTCCTATACGTCTGTTAGAAATGATACCTACTACTCTATTGTCAAACTCAAAACCAGCAGGAATTAACATAAGTTGGGCTCAAAACCCCTATGCCTTCCCAAGGCCAGAATACAATTTGCACTTTACTGAAAAAAATATAATTGAATGTGCATTGTCAGTTTAATGTACGTATACTGATATTTAGTAATCAAAATGTTAATATTATTTGATTTATTAAAGTTATAAAAGTAAAAACATTTATATTTTTTCAGTAAAGTACAAATTATGTTCTGACTTTGGGAAAGCATAGGGGTTTTGAGCCCAACTTATGTTAATTTTTGCTCGTTTTGAGTTTGACTCGGCTATTTATTGTAATTTCTGTTCGTTTTGGGTTTCAATTATTTATTGATGCAGATTTGTGGTAGTTTCACGCATGGTAGATTATTTGATTTTATTTTTGACCATTTTTTGCTTAATGGAGTTCTTTACTTTTCTTTGAAAAACTAATTTTGTGGAAAAAGTTTTTTAATTAATAAATTTGATAAGTAGTACTTTTTAGTACTACTAAAACTTTTTAGTGCTTAGTATTTTAATTAAAAGACCCTTGTGGTTCAAGAATCGTTCTAAAGAAATAGTGAAAAGTCAAAATTTAGCGTAGGGAGCGATGTATTGAAGAAGGGGCATCCCGTCATATACAGAATTAAGTTATGTTCTCTTTAAGTTTCAATTTTGCTCCTTACTTTCAGTTGCAAAAGCTTGTTTTTTTGTATTTAATCTCTGTTCGTTTTTTCAAATAATTCTGAAGATCCGGCTCCCCTCCCTTGAAAATTTTTCCCGTGGAACATTCCCAAATGGAGAATTTTTCCTTAGGAGAATCCCCACGCAGAAAAATCTAAAAAAAAAATACCCCCCCTCCATCCGAAAATTTCTGTTCTCATTTTAAGAGTCAAAAATAATCAAAGGGTCACCACCACCACCCCCCACTCTTTTCCCCCAAAATGCACCCGATCAAAATTTTGAAATAGCCGTTTTGTTCAAAATAGTCCAAACATCAAATAATTATGTTTCTCGGGTTGAACACAGCTCTTTTCCAGCCCTCGGGATAAGGGCTTCAAGTCGCACAAGTTGCCCAATGTTAAAATTAATTAAAAAAACTTTCCGAAAAATAAGTTTTTCAAAGAAAAGTAAAGGCCATTTTAAACTTAAGCTCAGGAGATACAAATATCTGTTAAAATTCAAACTCAAAACGACCAGAAATCACTATTAAAGAATAAATGAAACCCAAAACGAACAGAAATTAAATAAACAATCATAGCAAAAAACATAAAACAAGTAATAATATAAATGAATAAATAGATCTTAAAGCGAGTAATGCTTAGATTGAATATGAAAATGAAGCTTAAAACGAAAACAAATATTTTGCTATTAAAGTATAAATGAAACTTAAAACGAACAGAAATTAAATAAACAATCAATGCGAACAAACATACAATATATATTAATGTAAATGAATAAATAAATCTTAAAACGAGTGATAATTAAATTGAATATGCAAATCAAGTTTGTATCGAATAAAAATAACTACTAACAAGAGTTTGGGTATGGTCTCACTGCAGAAGCCTGAAACCTATTGCGTCATTGGCACTTTACTGAAAACAATTCTTTGAAATATTTTCACTTTTGTAACTTTAAGAAATCAAAAATTAATGAAGATCTTAGGGAATAAATATCAGCATATGTATATTAAATTGACAATGCACATTTTTTTTCAGTAAACTCATTTGAATTTTTTTTTTGCAGTAAAGTACAAATTATATTCTGGCTTTTAGAAAGCAAAGGGGTTTTGAACTCTACTCACATTAATTTATGCTCGTTTTGAGTTTGACTCTAATATTTATTTTAATTTTTGTTCGTTTTGGGTTTCATTTATTTATTGATACTGATTTGGGGTAGCTGTATGCTTGGTAGATTATATGATAGTCCGGACGCCAGGTGTTGAAAATGTGAACCATACCACGACGGAATGGGGCTGCTACGAAAATTAGCCTACCCTCCACCCCCTAAATTGACCATGCGGATTCAAAAATACCAATGGCACTTGCTTGCGAGTGGTGGAACACTCCGAAACTTGACATTTTATTATATTTTGGTGTTTCATGCAAGAAAATGCATGTTCCACAAAGTTTGAGGTGTAGTTTTCCGCTCAAATAGAAATGCCTAGAAGCCATAGAATGTTTTCATAACAAACTAACACGATTAGTTACAAAAAATGGTATAGTTAAAAAAATGGCAAAACTATATGAGTCTTAAACAGTCTTGGAAAGTATAAACAAAATCAAATTGAATATTAGATATATAATGATATTAATTGTTGAAAGATCCATCAGTTCAAGATTTTTTTTCACTGCAATTTTTATTTTCATTTTCAATGCTGTAAAACTGGAGAATAATAAATTTGTAATATACGAGGAATTTGTTTTCAGTGAAGCACCAATGACGCAGAAGGCTTTAGGTTTTTACAGTTAAAGAAGGGGGCAGTATCCAAATTTTGCTTGTAGTGAAACTATGTTTTTCTTGACTAATCTTGAAAAGAAGTAACAAATTAAACTGAATATTTGATGCATAATGATATTAATTGCTAAAAGCTCATCAGTTCAAAATTTTACTGTAATTTTATTATTTATTTTCAATATAAAGTACAAAAGAAAACATTTGTAATATAATTCGTTTTCAGTAAAGCGCCAATAACGCAGTAGCTTTTAGGCTTCTGCAGTGAGACGATACCCAAACTCTTGTTAAGTTATTTTTATTCGATTCAAACTTGATTTGCATATTCAATTTAAGTTTCACTCGTTTTAAGATTTTTTTTATTCATTTACATTAATATATATTGTATGTTTGTTCGCACTGATTGTTTATTTAATTTCTGTTCGTTTTAAGTTTCATTTATACTTTAATAGAAAAATATTTGTTTTCGTTTTAAGCTTGATTTTCATATTCAATCTAAGCATTACTCGCTTTAAGATCTAATTATTCATTTATATTATTACTTGTTGTATGTCTTTTGCTATGATTGTTTATTTAATTTCTGTTCGTTTTGGGAATCATTTATTCTTTAATAGTAATTTCTGGTCGTTTTGAGTTTGAATTTTAACAGGTATTTGTATCTCTTGAGCTTAAGTTTAAATGGTCTTTACTTTTCTTTGAAAAACTTTTTTTTCGGAAAGTTTTTTTTAATTAATTTTTTTTCGTTTTTGATTGCAAAAAGTTTCAAGTTTTTATGGCATGGGGAGGGGGTGCTTACTGTCCGATTATTCTTGACTTTAAAAAACGGATCTAGAACTTTCAATTTAAATCAAATCAGGCTTTTTTCAAAGTCTATACGATTACCTCTTTGATAAAAACCTTATATATGAACAATAGACAGCTGGCATAACTTGTGGACATCGATTGACAACAATGAATGGATTGAAAAAATAGTTCCAATCAGGGGGTTTAGACCATTTCACTTGCTGACACAAAGGGATCACGACTGTTTGGAATTGACCCTAATGGGAATTTGTGTGCCAAAGCAATTTTGCATCTATCACAGAGTATGTATTTTAACCTTATAATTGGATAATTATAATAGATTTCCTATGTGTTCTTCCCATACAAAACCCCTTCCCATAAGTTATAAACCCTCCCTTAATAAGTTATGTCCCATTAAATAACTTACAACGCCTACCCCTGGGCCCTGGTCGGCTGTGTCGACCCCGGAGTTTTTTGTTATCAAAACTTTGAACTATTTTAACAAAATTTATATCTCAAAATTTTTATCTGATGCATTTAGGGCGTGGAGGAGGGAGAGGGACTAGTTGCCCTTCAATCTCTTTTGACTCTTAAAAAGTGAAAAAGAACTTTCAATTTTTAATCCAATGAGCCCTCTCTAAAGTTTATACAAGTGTCCCTTCCATAAGAAATAATATAAAGGATTCGGAGAATCCTTAAATTACAACCCTTGTGTAGCGATGGAAAAATATTGAAGATAATATTTGTTATGGTTTGTGATAGAAAAATTAATCTTTGAATCAAACGTATTCTTATTAATCAAAAACAAAACCCGGCTTTCTCAATAAATCAGATATGAATGGCATAGGTTTATTTCCCTATTTCTTATTTCTTACATTTGAACCGGATGCCGTAATTCCTCTAATATACATATTAATCGAATTGTATTTTAATGCTAATATTGAATATCTTTGAATTATTTCATTTAATTTAATCCGTTAAAAGTTACGAGGAATTACGAATTATTGAACTATAAATTTTGACGTCTCAAAGCTTTATTTCCGCGGCGCAATTAGATCTTGCTTAAGAGATACGAATTCTTATAGGCTAGCAGGGGTTAGAAACTCTTTCTAAGCTGTGGCGATGACAACTTTTGATGCTTGTAGGAATGAAAAAGCGTGGCCTCTTCTTCTCGGGCTATCTGGAGATCAGATTCCTTTTGGAGCATTTACCTTGGAGATATACGAACTAGTTACCCATTGTCGGACTAGACGCAGACATATAAATGAAACAAACACAGATAAAAAGACAATAGATTTATTGAACTTAAATGCTTAGTTGCACAGGAACAGGTCACTTCTATGACAATAACGGTGACCAAAATAATTTCGTACTAATCGTTTCAGAGCTGGATAGAGATTAAAATTAAAAAAAACATTTACCCCACTCCCAAACGCAGTTCTTTCGTCCTGCGCTGTAGGGACTGCCTGCCATTGGCTTACGTGGCCCAAGGACGCGAACCCTCGTCCAATAATACGTCTTAAATATTTTTGATGATTTAGGCGTTCACACGGTTCTTATCGTTTAAACTTCCTTAGAAATATTGTGCGTAGCACCTTTCTTATTGCTCACTGTCTTAGCGAAATCCAAAGACTGCAGTTTCTTTTCTTTGCTGATTAAGGACTTTTTCATTTTTGAAACTAGATTTAGCTTAATTATAGGAGTCAGAATTATCTTTAGAAAGAAGGAACTTTATTTTGGTATTTCAAATACATCGTGTTTTACTCCCGGTACATATCACCCTTCCCATCAATTAATGACGTCCCGTCATTAGTAACTGCTCGCCTTTGGGCTTTTTTAAATGTTCGCCATTTATTAACTATTTTTTTTTTTACATAATTATTTTATATATATGTTATGGCTTAATCAGGAGTGCTAAAAATTTTCTCTATTACTTTTCTTATTTTATTCTACATCCCTATCTAAAATTCATCTACCGGACTAAGATTATTCATGGTTCTAGGCTAGCTACTATACTAAAGATTTTTTTTTTTTTTTTATATCTAACTCTGATTACTTTTACATTTCCAATAAGGTTGGGACTATTCTACTTTTATATTAGTTTTTTTTGATTTTGCTGTCTATACGACGTACTACATACTATCTACACAACGTTAAATGAATAACATAATAATATTACACCTAATTCTACTTGTGGTACATACAAGAATGATTTAAAACATACAATATTTGGTTCATCATATTCACTGATGACATTAAAACACTTTCACTATTGGGATTTTTGAATTGTAAAAGTTATTAGGAAGTACAACATATAGCTTCACATCTATTCATCACCTTTCGTGTTCTTAGTGTACTACACCCTTTTGTTGTAAATTACTGTCCTTCACTCCTTTTGTCCTGGCGAAAATTTCGAAGCACTTACGTTATGGTTTCTTCATGGAACAGTTCGAGTCTAGTTGTCTTTACACGGTAAGTTTTCCCCAATAGTCAACTGGGAAATGACCGTTAAATATCGTTCTAATAGTCAACTGAGAAATGATTCTTCCCACTGCAGGTGTTTGTGTAATTCTTCTCAGCATATCATTTTTTTTAGGATTTTAGAGGCACATAGAGAATGTATTCTCGCGTAAAATTGTTCATTTGTGCCTTTTGAAACGGGTTGTCGTCCTACTATAGTGACTCTCTTAATATATTGTCTTTAAATTCAACTTCGAACCTCTTCAACTATCATTTAACTTCAAATATCGTTAAATATCGTTTATCTTGTACTGCTCGATGGTGTTCTCAGAGTTAAAGTTCAAATTGTCTTTAATTTCTGCTTCAAATATCTTTAAATGTCTTTAAGTGTCATTTAACTTCAAATATCGTTTATCGTGTGCTGATCGATGGAGTTCTCAGAATTAAACTTCAAATTGTCTTTAATTTCATCTTCAAATATCTTCAAATGTCTTTAAGTATTTTTCAACTTCAAATATCGTTAAATATCGTCTATCTTGTTCTGATCGATGGGGTTCTCAGAATTAAACTTCAAATTGTCTCTAACTTCAGTTTCAAATATCTTCAAATGTCTTTAAGTATCTCTTAACTTCAAATATCGTTAAATAGCGTTTATCTTGTTCTGATTGATGGGGTTCTCAGCATTTATGTGATTATATAGTTCGTTAAAGCACTTTATACTGAGGTTCAAATATAGTGTTACCTGATACATAATATGGTTCATAGTCGAAGAAACGACGATCGAAGGTAACTGTTGTTTTCGTAGACGAAACTGGGATGGAAGTTGCCTGGAGTTATGGTGAGTACTCTTCGTTGGTTGAGATATGATGAAAATAGATGCTACTGGGTCGTATCTGTACTGGGCAGCTCATTGTAATACTCAATGACCAAAGTGTCCATTTACTTTCCTGTAATAAAAACAACGCGGCAGAATCACATGTTCTTTGAAGTAAATACATATACAATAATTCACGCATTAATTGGGTTATAATTTCTTAGCTATGAGACAGAATTAAATAAATACACTGATATTAGTACTCACAATGAAAATTTAAAAATTTGAAACAGAGATGTTTTCAAATTTGTTTTGAGAACGGAAACATCGATAAAGGGCTTATATACTTCTTCAATACTTATTAAATAAACGTTATTTACCCTACATTATTAAGTTTGAGGTCTAATTTTACGACTTATTTCATGCCTTCATTGTTCACGCAAGTCCGTGCTGTTTAAGAAACGCATGTTGCAGCGTCATAACCACACGGTTTTACGCAAACAGTACTACAATGAGGGAACAAGACATAGCAAGGACGAGTGGAGACCTCTCTACCCACTCATTTTCTGATGTCTTCCCTATTTCTTGGCTTAGACGTTCTCATGGGGCTCCGGGTTTAACGGCTGAAATGCAGAGGTTCTTAGTCTCAGGATTTTTCCGTAATTGCAAGTCAACATTGGTGCCTCATATTCGCTTTTCGAATAAGGTCATTAGATGCAGGATTTCCAAGCCTGCCTCCGTAGATTCCAGTTATTGCTTGGCAAAGAATATAAGCATAATGAAGAACTGACATCAATATCTTTTTTTAGAAGGCTATTGTTTGAGCAAATCCTTCAGCACTAAATAAATAAATATTATATTAAAGTCTTATTAGAATCCGTTAAGTGAGAAACACCTTCACATTAATAGGGAATTCCTTGTGGGTTTTACTTAGTCGCCATTGGACAAACACAGGGTTTCAATCCATATATCTTAACTGATTAAATGGTTTTAAAATTTTACATATTATTGTTGAGATATAATTTCACATCCGCCGTGAAATTCTACATATACGTACCATAGGTTGTTTGGTTATAGTTACCAATAGTTGGCTATTAGTACATATATTACTCGAGTAAGAAACACATGAATGAGCAATGTGTAGGCCTAAAATAATTATAATCTGCACTAAGATAAAATATTTCATATAATTAGACGCTTCTGTACTGATAATATCTTGTTTTGGATAATATCCATCTTGGTTAGGGCATGGGTCGATTTTTTTTCATAGAAAATCCGAGGGGACCGCCAAAACTCAAAAAATTAAACGCTGCCTGGGTTTTGAGTTTCTCCCCAGGCTTCCCACAAAACTTGGTCCAACACTACTTGTCATTCTCAGTTGACCACGAGCTTCCTACTTTGGGCCTTCCTACTTGGTAAGATATAACGTGACTGACTTGCGAAAATTTGTCACAGAAATTAGAGCACAAGATATGTCATAGATAAACCAATGAAATTAAAGAACATTTTCGTCACAGAACTATAGAACAGTGATCTCTCTGTTATTGTATACATCATAGATATAAACTAATGAAATTAAATTTTTTTCGCCAAGGAGCTAAAGACATTAATGCCTTTGTTTCTCTTTGGAAGTAATGTTTAACACAGAGCTGTAGGACAGCATACGTCATAGATATAATATAATGAAATTAAAAAGCTTTTCTTTTTTTTTTGCCTCGGAGCTATAAGAAAGTAAACTCTCTGTTTCTCTTTCAAAGCATTCAGATCCAAAAACGAAAACTTAACTAGCTTACAGAAGTTTCTATTCAACCTTTAAGTATTGTTTTGACTGGCCCTGATTGGCATAAAAATAATAATTTCTTACACTTGAAGGACTGAGAAATATCCCTTCCTACGTTCATTTACACACAAAAAAATTACAAAACAATCATGGGCCTTTAGTTCCTCCCCAGGCTTCCCACAAGACGTGGTCCAACGCCAGTTGTCGTTTTCAGTAGACCACTAGCTTCCTACCTTTGGTTATTTTCTGTGATCGTCAACGTTTTGACATTACTCGTATTATTCTATTTTATTTATTTTTTTTTTCATTAATATTGACTTGGTTAACTTTACTTGCACACTTTTGAATTTATTATGGTGTTAAATTCATATCTTTGAAATTTGTCTTTACATTAATTAGGGGTATTTCCATCTGTCAGGTTTTTTAACCGTTCTACCTGACTGTGTTGTTATTTTCTCCTCTGTTTCTTGCGGTTTTTTCTTTTTCGGTTTGTCTAGCGAAATAAGGTCAAACTTTTTGTATTGTTTTTTCAAAAATTCTTGCCCTTTTAATTTCGTTTGTTTCCCGTGTGCGGCTGCTGAGGTCGGCCTTGATTTCCCTATTTCTTTAGCTACTATTTGGCCTGATTCACCATCAGACTCTTCGGAACTAGTTTCTGACGAATCCGGATTGGAACTTTTAGAGGTGGCACTTTTTGTGGTATCACCTGCCATTCCTTCGTAAATTTCCACTCCTCTGGAAGTAGAAGGTTTATTCTCTAAGTCCTCGCCTTGAGTTCTCAACTCGGGGGATTTGAAAGATTCTTGAGAGCTTTGGGAGGAATCAAAAGTTTTTGCGGGGTTCCTCCATTGTTTGAAGGCCATGTCTTCAGGGGGATGGGGCATTCTTTGCACAAAGGTTTCCCTCCATGAAGCCCACTTTTTAGGTTTGACCTTGGACACAGTTATATCATGATGTTGACCTTGCTGGTCATCCTTGGGAGTTTTATTCTCGGGCAATGTACTTTATCTCTTTTTTATGGGGAAATTAATTAAATCCATAGCTTCTCGCAGGTTTGTTTTAATTAAATCTTTGAGAGGAGTTTTCTTTACAGCTATGCCGGGGGTTTCTACAGCTCTGTTTAATTCCTCCTGTAAAGACAGGGGCCTTTCTATTGGTGTTGTAGGGGAAACCATATCGTCTGGAAATCTTTTGGGGGGACATGGGGTCGAGATTCTATCGGGGAAAAATTGGGTTTTTGGAGATATTGTATAATCTAAATCTCCTGCGTTTGCCGATGAATAACTTTTTGGACTTTTTGGCGTTTTTGTTTCAGGAAAAAATCCTGGTATTAGGGATTTTTTCTTAGGAACAACTAGATTTTCCATTGCTAAAAATTCTTCAAAGTTTTGTTCATCACTGTCATTTTCAAAATAATCTTGTTTAAAATTGAAAGGTTTTAGCTCTGCCAATCTTGACCTAGGGGGCTCATTTTCCGAATCTGACGAATCAGTAGAAGAGGGATGGGATACCCATCTCTCTGGAAATTTGGCTCTTTTTATTCGGCTAACATGCGCCTTGTAAGTTTTTCCACTATCGGGGCTTTCCATTTTAAAAGTATATTCGTTATCGTACTTTTTGACTATTCTGTACGGTCCGGAATATTTGTTGGAAAGTTTTTTTTCCTTCCGTTTTCGCCTCGTTCTTTAGGTAAACGAAGTCTCCTACTTTGAAATCTATATTCCCCTTAACTTTGGGTTGGTTTCTTAGTTCTTGGTTTATTTTACATTTTTCCAACTCTTGCCTAACTATTTTATAAGTTTTCCTCATTCTATTTATTAATTCTTGTTTATAATCCTCCGAGTCGTTATAACGCTGCCAAGACTCAATAATCTCATCATATGGGACTCTAAAATCACGACCAAAAAGTAAATAAAATGGATTGTCTTTGGTTGCTTCGGAATAAGCAGTGTTGATTACGTTAGTTAAGTAAGGTAAGAATTTATCCCAGTCGCTCCTATTGTCTTTTGTATAAATACTTAGAACGTTCGAAAATGTTTTATGTCTGTTTTCTATTTTGCCATTAGCTTGTGGATGGTACGGCGCTGTCACCATTTTCTCTATATTAAGGAAACTCATTAAATCTTTTGTTACTTTTGCAACACAATTGCTCCCGTTGTCGCTCAAAATTTTATTAGGAATGCCAAATTGTAAAAATAATTTTGCTAATGCCTTACTTGTGGCATAAGCACCTTGATTTTTTAATGCTTTTGCAAAAGTAAATCCTGAAAAATGATCTACAACCGAAATAATACAAGTATGGCCTCTGCTAGAAACAGGTAAGCCTCCACTTGTCCCGTATAGGTCAAATGAGACAATATCGAAGGGGTACTTTGCTACTGGGACCCTTCCCATTGGAGGATTTGGATAAGCTGGGGGGATTTTTCTCAAATTACATGCTTCGCATGTACTGACAAATTCTTTAAGTTTTGTCAGTGCCGATTGTACGTAAAAGTATTGTTTTAACTTATGGAACGTTTTCATAACTCCTAAATGTCCACCTGTGGCCGAATGAAAATATTCAAATGCAGGCCCTATCAAGTTTTGTGGTAACACAGGTATTATCGAGGTTTGGTTTCTATTTGTCTCAGCAGTCACAATTCTACACAGTATTTCTTCATCAAGGTCGTAGTAAAAATTATCTATCTCTTTTCTAAGAGTTTTGAATTTATCCGGTAACGCCTCATCATTCACAAAATAATTAATTAGTGCTGCACACATTTCGTCCTTTTTTTGCTTTCTTTTTATATTTTCCAAAGATAAGGGACAATAGTTAATCTTATTTTCTTTTACTGCGTCTTTGACTTTGTTTTTCTTACATCCATGTTTACTTTTAGCATTAATAGCATTAACTTCATTTTCTTCAGTTTCCGACGGACTATTTTCTGGATATCTACTCAAAAAGTCGCAAGCTGCGTTTTGTTTTCCCTTTAAATGTTCAAATTCATAATCTAGGTCTTGGATTTTCATAATCCATCTAGCTAGAATGCCCGTGGGATTTTTAAATGTGCGCAGGTACTGCAAGCTTTTATGGTCTGATCGTAATATAAACTTTCTACCAATTAAATAATGTCTAAATTTGTCCAAGTGGTAGATAATAGATAGTAATTCTAAGTTTGTGGCGGAATAACTACTTTCACCTTTTGATAAGGTTTTACTTGAATAGCATATAACTTTTTCTATTTGTTTAGGTGTTCCCTGTAGAGGGTTAGGGTTTTCTACTGGGATTGTTTGCGAAAGGATAGCGCCTATGCCCTTTGAGCTAGCATCAGTGGTAACGATGAATTTTCCGTTTTCGAAATCAGGGAGTGATAAAATTGGTTCAGAAGTGAGCGCCTTTTTGAGTTGGTCTAGGGAAGTTTGAGCTTCCTGGGACCAGGTAACATTATGGGAGTTTCCTTTGGTTAATTCCGTGAGGGGTTTCGCAATTTGGGCATAATTGCGTACAAATTTTCTAAAGTAGCCAGTAAGTCCTAAAATTCCCCTTAATTCTTTCATAGTTCTGGGGGGCTTGAGGTTTTCAACACATTTTATTTTATCAGGGTCTGGGGATATCTCTCCCTGGGTAACTACTACTCCCAAAAATTTAATTTTGGATTGAAATAAACTTACTTTCTCAGGCCGGCATTTTAAATTGCCTTGCCTGAACTTCTCGAACACCTTAGCTAAAGTTGCTAAGTGTTGCTCAGTGTTTTCCCCCACGCATATAATATCATCAACAAAATGAATTATATTCTTTAATCCTCTTAACAGGTGCAATAGGGGTCTACATAACGCGCTTGAACTTGTTTTAAGCCCAAATGGTACTCTCAAGTATTCATAAGATCCATATTCGGATGCTGAAAATGCAGTTTTATGGACATCCTTTTCGGCTATTTTCACTTGGTGGTAGCCTTGGGTAAGGTCCAAAGAAGTGAAAATTTTGTTTTTGCTTGAAATTGAGTCAAGAATTTCGTCTATTCTTGGTAGAGGAAATTTATCGCTAACTACTTGTTTGTTGAGAGCCCTATAATCTACTACGAGTCTAAGATCTCCATTCTTTTTTGGTACTAAGATCACTGGTGCACTATACGGACTTATACTTGGGCGTATAATTTCGTTTCTTTCTAATTCATGGATTTTATTTTTTAACCACTCTTTGTGCTTATATGGCACACGATATGGCTGTTTTGCTACGGGATTACCAGTCGTTAAAATTGAATGCTCATAAAATGGAATCAGCCCAATATCATTTTCAGATGCAGAAAATACATCCTTAAAATTCCATAATAATTCGCATAATTTTTTCTTAAGTTCCATATCCGTAATATGATCCATTTTAAATTTGTTTAAAAATTGCGATTTAGTCAAAGGATATTCGTTATTTGAAGTTTTAATACCGTTAACTAGGTTTCTTTTAGAATTTTCCCATTTATTTAAATCATTTCCGTTAAAACCTCGATTTGGACTAAACACGTCCCCTTTTTAATTGTAATTGTATCATTTTCATGGTTATTGGTTACCCAAATAAAACCTTCCCCTTTGTCATAAGATATAATCTGTTCCTCGCATAACAGATTTTCAGGTATTTCAGACGGTGTCGCAAACCATATTTCTGATTTGCTAATTATTGGCTCGATCATTTGTGATATTTGGATTTTTTGCATCGTTTTGGGAGGGGTTTTTGTTTTCCTTATCGCAAATCCGTTATATTTCTCTTCATTTTCATTGTTTATTAGATTCATACTGGCGCTATGCTGCGCCATTGCGGCATCTTGCGGCGTCACGTTGGGTTTTATTATGTTTTTCCACAATTCCACTATTTTCTTAATTTCATTTGATCTGTACTGTCGCATGTCTCCTATTTTTATTTTCGCAGATTCAATACTGTTATTATTTAAATTTACTTCATTTCTGCGATATCTCTCAGGATAATTGAACAAATTTCCAATTATGCCCTGTCTTTGCGAGACATGGGGTTCAAAATACTTCGACATTATACCACTAGAAATTTTGTTTACTGTTATGTTATCTTCGTAACCTCTGTTACGATTTCTTAAGGTAGAAATTTCTTCCCCCACCTTAGCTGGGTATACAAGCTTCTCGTTGGCTACGTCTAACAGTATTCTATTAGACCTTAGAAAATTTGCCCCTATAATAGCTTCACATGGGAGATTGTCACATATAATAAAATTTGTCATGAAGGTTCTATTGTCTCTTTTTACGTTTAGACAAATTGACCCTTTTGCATTTAATTTATGACCTGTAACACTTGTTAAATTGGGATTATTAGGGTTCTTTTGTCGCCTAATGTGCAGAGGCAACGTATTAAATAGGCAATAGTTTATGATATTTACAGTAGCTCCACTGTCAACTAAGGCCGTAAAGTAAACGTTTTCTACACAAAAATCATTAAATATAGGTAACTTGTTAATAATATCACTACAAGAAGGCACTAGTATTGTTTTGGACCTATTAAATATCCCTGGCACCCTCTGGGTCCAACTTATGTTTCTGAGGGGCCTGAAGCGTTTCCCTGAGGATTTATTTCATTTGTCGGTGCCTGTAATAGATATTCAGACGTATTAGGTTCCGTAGGCATATTTAAATGATTTACGTCTGCCTGTCTTTGCCATGTATTATTATGGTAACGTGGATGTCTCGTGTCAGTGCCATTTGCTGGCGCTGACTGCCAGTGCTGTTGGCTCGTGAAATTTTCATTTCTCATCGGCAAATTTTCATGATTTCTATATTGCATTCTCGCATTATATTGATCTTGGCGAGTATTTGGGTTTTCAAACCGGTAATTAATTTGCCTGTTGGGGAGAGGGTTATACAGATTTGGTTGGTACGCATTATAAGGTACTGATTGGCGCAATCCCCCCTGGCTATAGCCTATTGCACGACCGGTGCTAAAATTTGTTCTTCTGAACAAATGGTTACTGTAATTTTGCGTATTACCGACAGCATTTCTTGGTATGGGATTGGTGACGTAGTGGCACTCTCTTGCTATGTGGCCAACACGATTGCAGTTATAGCACCTTATTATTGTAGGGTTAATGGGCTGAAAACGTACTGTTTTCTGCCTAGCGGGTTCTGGCGTTTTGTTTCTTTGTGCTACTGGGGAGTTATCCCTTGAAAAGAAATTGGGGGATGCTTGATCGCCCTTGAAGATTGGGTTCGCGTTTGAGTCGCCTAAGCTATTTATTTTTGCATTACTATGATTAGCAACCATTTTATCAACTTCGATTAATCGTTCTACCTCTTGGACTGCAAGATCCAACGTCTGAATATTCTTGGATATTACTACTCTATATAGTTTTGGGGGTAGCCCTTGCAAAAAGGTATTTAGTATGACTTTTTCATACAGTTGCCCAGAACCACTTCCGTATTTTGCTTCTACAGAAATGCGTATATTATCCAGATATTCCCTTATATTTTGTGAAAAATCAAAGTTCACTACTCCATGTTTTAATTTATTTATTGAACTGGTTTCTATAAATCTCTCTTTGAATGCTTTTAACAAGTCATCAACCGTATTTACTGGCAAGTTGGCGTTATTTCCTATGGTATGTTCGACCTGTTTTAGAAAGGTTAAGGCCTGGCCTCTTAATCGTAGAAGCAACATGTCTTTTAATGCTCCAACGTCTGTTTTTGTTAATTGTACAAACTGGGTCAATTGGATATTAAATTCGTCAATATCTGATTGACCATTGTATTCCGGGATAGATTTTGCAATCTCTATATTTTTTGCGACTAACTTTTGCACTATTAGTAATTCATTTAGATCGTCCATGTTTTTTTTTGCGTTTATATCAACTTAAAATTTTACTTAACCTATTTTGGGGTAGGCTATTATCTCCTATGAGATATAAGGGGTTTCCTATCGTAGCCTAGCGGTTATAGGCCTAATCAATTTTCTTATATGTCTGTATCCCTCCAAAAATTAAATTTGAATTACAAAGTTTAAATAGCCTAACTAGTTCGCAGTTTTCCTCCAATTTACGACTCGCGCCATTTGTAGCGATGGAAAAATATTGAAGATAATATTTGTTATGGTTTGTGATAGAAAAATTAATCTTTGAATCAAACGTATTCTTATTAATCAAAAACAAAACCCGGCTTTCTCAATAAATCAGATATGAATGGCATAGGTTTATTTCCCTATTTCTTATTTCTTACATTTGAACCGGATGCCGTAATTCCTCTACTATACCTATTAATCGAATTGTATTTTAATGCTGATATTGAATATCTTTGAATTATTTCATTTAATTTAATCCGTTAAAAGTTACGAGGAATTAAGAATTATTGAACTATAAATTTTGACGTCTCAAAGCTTTGTTTCCGCGGCGCAATTAGATCTTGCTTAAGAGATACGAATTCTTATAGGCTAGCAGGGGTTAGAAACTCTTTCTAAGCTGTGGCGATGACAACTTTTGATGCTTTTAGGAATGAAAAAGCGTGGCCTCTTCTTCTCGGGCTATCTGGATATCAGATTCCTTTGGGAGCATTTACCTTGGAGATATACGAACTAGTTACCCATTGTCGGACTAGACGCAGACATATAAATGAAACAAACACAGATAAAAAGACAATAGATTTATTGAACTTACATGCTTAGTTGCACAGGAACAGGTCACTTCTATGACAATAACGGTGACCAAAATAATTTCATACTAATCGTTTCAGAGCTGGATAGAGATTAAAATTAAAAAACACATTTACCCCACTCCCAAACGCAGTTCTTTCGTCCTGCGCTGTAGGGACTGCCTGCCATTGGCTTACGTGGCCCAAGGACGCGAACCCTCGTCCAATAATACGTCTTAAATATTTTTGATGATTTAGGCGTTCACACGGTTCTTATCGTTTAAACTTCCTTAGAAATATTGTGCGTAGCACCTTTCTTATTGCTCAGTGTCTTCGCGAAATCCAAAGACTGCAGTTTCTTTTCTTTGCTGATTAAGGACTTTTTCATTTTTGAAACTAGATTTAGCTTAATTATAGGAGTCAGAATTATCTTTAGAAAGAAGAAACTTTATTTTGGTATTTCAAATACATCGTGTTTTACTCCCGGTACACTTTCCCTGAGGGCTTTGAGGGAGTTGTAATCCTCAAAGACATAATTTCCAGAACTTAAAACTACGTTAAAAAAATGGCTGTCTTAAAATTTTGATTGGATGTGTTTGGGGAAAAAATGGGCGTGAGAGGGGGGTTAGTTGCCCTCAAATCACTTTCGACTATTACAAAGGGCACTGTCCCTCTGAATTTCCGATCGAATGAGAATTTTTTGAAGTTTCTACGAAACCGTCTTCTATAAAAACCTTATATGCCCCCAGGGCATAACTTAAAACTCTTGCCCTGAGGGTTGTGGGGGATTGTCCTACTCAAAAACATATTTTCTATTAGGTAATCAACTACGCTGAACAAAATGGCTATCTCAAAATTTTGATTGGATGTGTTTGGGGGAATGATGGGTGTGGGGGGGCTAGCTGCCATCCAATCACTTTCGACTATTAAAAAGGGCAATAGCCCTTTGAATTTCCAATTGAATGTGTCTGTTTTGAAGTTTCTACGACATCGCCTTCTATAAAAAGCTTATATGCCCCCAGGGCATAACTTAAAACTCTTGCCCTGAGGGTTGTGGCGGAGTGTCCTCCTCAAAAACATATTTTCTATCTGGAAATCAACTAAACTGAACAAAATGGCTATCTCAAAAGTTTGATTGGATGTGTTTGGGGAAATGATAGGCGTGGGGGAGGCTAGTTGCCCTCCAATTACTTTCGACTATTAAAAAGGGCACTAGCTCTTTAATTTCCAATCGAATGAGCCTGTTTTGAAGATTCTACGACAACGCCTTCTATAAAAACCTTATATAACCCAAGGGCATAACTTAAAACCCTTGCCCTGAGGGCTATAGGGAGTGTCCTCCTCAAAAATATATTTTCAATCTGGAAATCAACTACGCTGAACAAAAATGGCTATCTAAAAATTTTGATTGGATATGTTTGGGGGGATGATGGGCGTAGGGGCGGGGGGGGGCTAGTAGCCCTCCAATCACTTTTGACTATTAAAAAGGGCACTATCCATTGGAATTTCCAATCGAATCAGCATTTTTGAAGTTTCTATGACAACGCCTTCTATAAAAGCCTTATATGCCCCTAGGGCATAACTTAAAACCCTTGCCCTGAGGGTTTTGGGGGATTGTCCTCCTCAAAAACATGTTTTCTATCTGAAAATCAACTACGCTGAACAAAAGGGCTATCTCAAAATTTTGATTGGATGTGTTTGGGGGAATGATGGGCGTGGGGGGGGCTAGTTGCCCTCCAATCACTTTCGACTATTAAGAAGGGCACTATCCACTCAAATTTCCAATCGAATGAGCCTTTTTTGAAGTTTCTACGACAACACCTTCTATAAAAACCTTATATGCTCCCAGGGCATATCTTAAAACCCTTGCCCTGAAGGTTCTGGAGGAATGTCCTCCTCAAAAACATATTTTCTATCTGAAAATCAACTATGCTGAACAAAATGGCTTCTCAAAATTTCGATTGGATGTGTTTGGGAAATGATGGCCGTGGGGGGGGGGGGGGGGGGGGCTAGTTGCACTCCAATCACTTTTGACTATTAAAAAGGGCACTAGCCCTTTAATTTCCAATTGAATGAGCCTGTTTTGAAGTTTATACAACAATGCCTTCTATGAAAACCTTATATGCCCCCAGGACATAACTTAAAACCCTTTCCCTGAGGGTTGTGGGGGAGTGTTCTCCTCAAAAATATATTTTCTATCTGAAAATCAACTATGCTGAACAAAATGGCTATCTGAAAATTTTGATTGGATGTGTTTAGGGAAATGATGGGCGTGGGGGGGGGGGAGGGGCTAGTTACACTCCAATAACTTTTGACTATTAAAAAGGGCACTAGCCTTTTAATTTCCAATCGAATATGCATGTTTTGAAGTTTCTGGGACAACGCCTTCTATAAAAACCTTATATGCCCCCGGGGCATAACTTAAAACCCTTGCCCTGAGGGTTGTGGGGGAGTATCCTCCTCAAAAATATATTTTCTATCTGGAAATCAACTATGCTAAACAAAATGGCTATCTCAAAATTTTGGTTGGATGTGTTCGGGGAATGATGGGCATGGGGGGGGGGCTAGTTGCCCTCCAATCATTTTCGACTATTAAAAATGGCACTAGCCCTTTAATTTCCAATTGAATGAGCCTGTTTTGAAGTTTCTACGACAACACCTTCTATAAAAACCTTATTTAACCCTTGCCCTGCATAACTTAAAACCCTTGCCCTGAGGGTTTTGGGGGAGTTCCCTCCTCAAAAATATATTTTCTATCTGGAAATCAACTATGCTGAACAAAATGGCTATCTGAAAATTTTGATTGGATGTGTTTGGGCAAATGATGGGTGTATGGGGGGGGGGGCTAGTTACACTCCAATCACTTTCGACTATTAAAAAGGGCACTAGCTGTTTAATTTCCAATCGAATGAGCCTATTTGAAGTTTCTTCGACAACGCCTTCTATAAAAACCTTATATGCCCCCAGGGCATAACTTAAAACCCTTCCCCTGAGGGTTGTGGGGGAGGGTCCTCCTCGAAAATATATTTTCTATGTGGAAATCAACTATGCTGAACAAAATGGCTATCTCAAAATTTTGATTGGATGTGTTTGGGGGAATGGTGGGGGTGGGGGGGCTAGTTGCCATCCAATCATTTTCGACTATTAAAAAGGGCACTAGAACTCTCAATTTTCAATCGAATGATCCCCCTTTGAAGTTTCTACGACAACCCCTTCCATATGAAGTGCCTCTGGGAAAAAAAATAATAAATAATAATGAATAATAGAACATTGGAGCCGTATGGCCTTTACTATAGGCAATGCTACAGCGTTGCCTCTGATATAAGGGGTTTATGGAAGGGTTGACCGTAACAAAACTTTGAGGGGTCCATTCAATTGGAAATCAAACATTCTAGTGTCAATTTTAGGAGTCGAATGGGGTCGTAGAGACCCCCTCCCCATGCCTTTTTTCCTTCAAAGGATTCCGATCAAACTTTTAAGATAGACATTTTGTTCAAAATAGATCAAAGGTAAATAAACTAAGCTTCCGGGGTTAACTCCCCCCCACCCCTTTCCATCCTACGGGGTAAGGGAAGTTATGCAAGCTGTCTATCGTTAACATATAAGGCTTTTATGAAAGGGGTATTCTTTAAACTTTGGAGGACGGTCTCTCGAATAGAAATTGAAAGTTCTAGTGTCCTTTTTAAGATCCAGTAATGATCAGAGGGAAACCAGTCCCCCCACCCTTCATGAGATTTTTTCCCCAAATGCATCAGATCAGAATTTTGAGTAAGCTATTTTGTTTCAAAATTGTCCAAAGGTCAAATAACCAGTCTCCATAACATATTTCCAGGACTGACACTCCCCCCGTCTCCAAGGGGGGAATAATGCTTTTTCAAGCATTGTTTTTGTTTAAACGTGTTTTGAATTGTTTTTATATCGAGTCGTGATTTTGTTAAAAAAAAAATGGAAAAAAATAAAAAGGTATCTGTCGACGGATCTGTCAAAGGTGACAGAAAATAGGAAACTTAAGGATATAAAGGTGTTTCAAATGTAGTTTAAGTAATAGAGAAAAGGTAAAATATAAGACAATACTTAGGCATTGTTGACATTCGTGTAGTAGGGTGCAGTAAGAAGAAATAGATTAAGTAGCAGAAATAGATTCAATTCTTTTTTCTGCTACGCATGACCAATCAGAGGGCTTAATTTGTTGCGTCAGCAGCTCAGTGGATATGGTGGTAAAAATAAATAAATTTTTATTTTTGGTAATATGGGTTATAAGGCCACACTGCTTGCCACACTAATGTGAAAAATACATCAGCTGTTTCAGAATACGGTTAGCCAATATTGACAATAAAAAATCAAGAAAAATCAACTTTCAGTCAAAATCAGCATAACGAGGCTGTACTAATGACTTGGAAAGGAGTCAGAAAATGGGGAAATCTAGAGGGATTAAGGTATTGAAAATAATGATTTCTAGGGATATTCCACTAGCTTTTTAGAGATTTCAAAAAAATTGAAGTGTAAACACTGGTTTCCACGCGATGAGAAAACTATTACGAGATTTTAGGGATTTTTTGGTTGATCTAGTGGTTTTCTTCAATAATCTATTGATTTGTGCGTTGTTTTACTGATTTCTTTTTGTTTATGCAACATAAAAAATCACTAGAAATAGTGAGAAAATACTAGGGGTGGCAATGTTATGACGTGTCGTGCGATTGTGACTGTCGATGAACTGACGTGTCGATGTTCTGACAGATTTTTCTTATCGACGAAATGACGTTTAGTGTCTGTGACGTTTAGATGAAATGGTAGTATCTCAAAGGTTCTTGCTAAAATTGGGCTTCAAGGCCCGGGTGGGTACTCTTGTTGATTTACTCGTAAAATCAGGCAAGCCGATTGCTAACATGGGAACACGAAAGTGATTTGAGGGCAACTAACCCTCCTCTCACGCCCACCTTTTCCCCAAACATATCCAATCAAAATTTTAAGGCAGCCATTTTATTAAACATAGTTTTAAGTTCTGGAAATTAGGTCTTTGAGGATGACAACTCCCCCACAGCCCTCAGGGCAAGGGTTGTAAGTTATGCCCTGGGGGAATATAAGGTTTTGTACTGACAACATTGTCGTATAAGCTTCAGAGCGGGCTCATTTGATTGGAAATTGAAAATTCTAGTTCACTTTTTAAGCGTCAAAATATGTTGGAGGGTAACCAGCTGCCCCCTCTCCTAAACCCTGTTTTCCCAAATGCATCCATTAAACATTTTAAGATAGCTATTTTGTTAAAAATAGTTCAAAGATCATATAACAGAAATTCCGGTGTTGACACAACCTACCAGGGCCCGGGGGCAGGCATTGTAAGTTATGCCCTGGGGGCATAGATGGGTGGTCTTATGGAAGGGATGCTCGTATTAACTTCAAAGAGGAATCATTTGATTGGAAATTGAAAGTTCTAGTTCACTTTTTAAGAGTCAAAAGAGATTGGAGGGCCCCTAGCCACCACCCCCCCCCCCCCTCCACGCCCTTTTTCCTCAAACCCGTCCGAAAAGAACTTTGAGATAGTTTTTTTTTTTTAAATAGTTCAAAGACCATATAACGAAAACTCAGGGGTCAACACAGCCGCCCAGGGCCCGAGGGCAGGTGTTGTAAGTTATGCCCTTGGGGAAATATACGGTTCTTATTGAAGGAATGCTTTTAAAAAATTAAGAAATGGCTCATTTGATTGGAAATTGAAAGTTCTAGTTAAGTTTTTTCGAGTCAAAAGATATTAATGCAAATACATTCTTAGACCACACTGGCTATACATGACAAACGAAACTCAGAGAGGAGAGAAAGTAACAAAATGAAAAATAGAATTCTTTCAAAACCGAACAAAAGGTTGAACATTTTTTTAACTCAGGAAAGGATAAAACAGACCCTGTACTGGGTAGTGGTGTCTACAGAATCCCGTGTTCTTGTGGAAAGTTTTACATTGGTAGGACCCATCAACAACTAGGTGAGCGTTTGCATGAGCACAAAATTTCAATAGATAAGTCCCTGAGATTAAAAAATAACAATGACAACTTTGATTCGGCATTGGCTTCGCATATTTTCGTAAACCCGACCCATCTAGTTCTGTTTGACGAGGCAACCTTAATATCAACTGTTAATGGCGTACCACAAACTTTTAAGGAGGTAATTGAGATAAAAAAATATATGAACCAAAATTTAGCAATAAATAGAGATACTGGAGATATTTCATTAAGCCCAATTTACGACAGTTTAATCTTGAAGGACTCAATCAATATTTTCACCCGAAAAAACTTAAAAGAACCTATTTGCATATCTAATGAAAACCGAAATTGTAGACCAGCTAAAGTTATTGCGAGACGAAAGATCTTTGCACAATCATCTTGGTAAATTCATTTTCATTGATTCCTGCCTGGTTTTTTATTCAGTGTCTGTTCTGTGTTTGTACAGTAAGCTTCGAAAGGTTAGATTTTCGTTTTTTTTTTTTTTTTTGTTTAGCACTGAGGACGACTTGGCGGAGGTCCTTGTCGAAATATTTGCTTATATTTTGTCATCTTCATGGTTAGCTGGCTGACAAAATCCTCGTTTTTTCACCCTTTTTGATTTTATTTTTCATTTTGTTACTTTCTCTCCTCTCTGAGTTTCGTTTGTCAAAAGATATTGGAGGGCAACTAACCCCCCACGCCCCTTTTCCCCAAATACATCCAATAAAAAATTTGAGATAAGCATTAAGATAAAAATTTCTCAAAAGTCAGATAACAAAAACTCAGGTGTCGTCACAACCCCCCAGGGTCCGGGGGCAGGCCTTGTAAGTTACGCCTTGGGGAATATATTGTTCGTATGAGAGGGATGCTCGTATAAGCTTCAGAGAGGGCTCAAATGATTGGATATTGAAAATTTGAGCTCACTTTTTAATTGTCAAAAGAGATCCGAGGGCAGCTATCCCCCAACCCATCTGATGAAAAATCTGATGAAAACGTCTTGTTAAAAATAGTTCAAAGGTCAGGTAAGAAAAAATCCGGTGTCAATAGAACCCCCCAGGGCACAGGAGAAGGCGTCCTAAGTTATGCCCTAAGGGCATGTATGGTTCTTATGAAAGAGATACTCGTATAAACTTCATAGAGGGCTCATTTGATTGGAAATTGAAAGTTCTAGTTCACTTTTTAAGAGTCAAGAGAGTTAAACTAGCCCCCCCCCACGCTCTTTTTTCTCCAAACCCGTCCCCTCCAAATTTTGAGATAGCCAGTGTTTTTAAATTGTTCAAAAATTAGATAATAAAAACACCCCTCAGAGCCCACGGGATAGGCGTTGTAAGTGTTGTCCTGGGGGCGTATATGGTTCTTATGAAAGGGATGCTCATATAAACTTCAGAGGGGGCTCATTTGATTGGAAATTGAAAGTTCTAGTTCAATTTTTAAGAGTCAAAAGATATCTGAGGGCAAATAGCCCCCCCCCCCAACACACACACACACACACACCCTTTTTCCCCAAGCCCATCCGATAAAATTTTTATAATAGCCATTTCATTAAAAATAGTTCAAAGGTCAGATAAGAAAAATTCCTGTGTCAACGGAACCTACCAGGGCCCGGAGGGAGGCGTTATGAGTAATGCTCCAGGGGCATATATAGTTCTTATGGAAGGGATGCTCGTATAAACTTCGGAGAGGGCTTATTTGATTTGACATTGAAAGTTCTTGTTCACTTTTTAAGATTCAAAATAGATCGGAGGGCAACTAGCCCCCTCCCCTCCTCCACGCCCTAAATGCATCAGATAAAAATTTTGAGATTGACATTTTGTTCAAAATAGTTCAAAGTTCTAATAACAAAAATCTACGGTGTCGACAAAGCCCCCCAGGGCCCGGGGGTAAGCATTGCAAGTTATGCACTGGGGGCATATATGGTTGTTATGGAAGGGATGCTCGTATAAAATTCGAAAGTTTTTTTTTAATGAGGGTATATCAAATTAAACAATACCAACAATGCCATAGGCATAAGCGTTATATTAAATTAACAAGTAAAGTAGTCAAAGCGGGCCAATGATTCTCCTTTGCCCTATTAGACGTCAATACTCTTAGGTCTATAGTTCCTTTCTTGGGGAAAATGAAGCTTCATTTCAAAGCTTGCTGAATCATAGGCAGCGCAATCGCGCTGCCTAAATAAATAACGATGCTGGCACAATGCATTATTTTATTTATTTTTTTTTCCTTTGGACTAGGGCACTTCGTATCGAAGTTGTCGCAGAAACTTGGAAAAGGGCTCATTCGATTGGAAATTGAAATGGCTAGTGCCCTTTTTAAAACAAGAAAGTGTTTGGAAGGCAACTAACACCCCTTCCACGCCCATCAATTCAAGTTAAACAAATTATTTAACTTGAAAGTAATACTAGGCCTCAATAATACTGAGCCCTAGTATTATTGATTATGTTTTGGTTTACCTTCGTTTGGAAGTGGAATCACTGAATGTTGAAGTTTTGAATATTCAGTAGTCTGACCACCTACCGATTAAGTTAAGCTTAGGCCTTGAGTGTAGAGTTAATGAATATAGTTCTTTGCAGTTTACGTATACTTCACCAAGTAGACAGCTAAAGAGAGAGTGGAGTGAGAGCGAACAGAATGCATTAAGCGCTATATTTGGTAAAGAGCAGGTTTTTCGGAGACTAGAGCAGCTAAGGTTAAGTAGTGATTCTAGTGATGAATTAGAAGCTAATTTTAATACGTTATTACTGGAGCTATCAGTGGCAGTATTGAGTTCATTAAAACCAGTTAGTGAAAGTCTTTATGACCTTGATTATTTAAGTAGTAAAAATTTGTTAGCTGAGGCCCTAAATCGGGTAAAGCAAGCTAGAAATGAGGTTGAGAAAGCAACACTATTGGTTAGGTTTCGCGAGGTTAGGAGATGCCATAAGAGATTAATAAAAGTAAAGAAAAGAGATTTTAATGCACACCAAATCGAGTAAATGAGCCGTTTTTACTTGGAGAGTAATATAAATGAAATTTGGAGAAGGGTAAACCAAAGACAAGGAAAAGTGCCAAAGGGAATCCCGGATCCAAATAGCTGGCCGGAACAATTCACAAGTAAAGAAGAAGGAGATCTTAGTAAGTGGTGTGATGAAGAATTTGGGAATATTGGGGAAGAATATAATTACCCTATGAGGGAGGAAGATTATTCGTTAACAGAGGAGGTAGATATTGAGGAGGTTGTACATGTGTCAAGGAAATTGGATGGAGGAATAGCTCCTGGAATTGATGGAATTCCAACTCGTTTATAAAAAAGTTTTCAAGCTTATATATGCCAATTTTTATACTGCTGTTTAATAGGGTGCTTTCATCAGGAACTAGGGTTTCAGGATGTAAGACGCCTTTAATTTTATCAATATTTAGAAATGAGAATCCGAGGATACATTGCATTTATAGGCCTATAGCTCTGATACCATGCTTAAGTAAGATTCTAGTCAAATTGATTGATAATAGGCTAGCTAATTGGTTAAAGAAGAATCGAATAATATGTGAGGAACAAGGTGGATTCAGGTAAGGATATAGCACAGTTGACAGGTTATTTGTACTTAAGGCATTGATAGAAAAGTATAGTAGAGGTAAGAGTAACTTATTGGTAGCTTTCGTAGATTTTGAGACAGCATTCGAAAGTGTTGATAGGATTTTGTTGTGCGTAGATTTATTTTTTCAAGTTCAAGTTTTTTCAAGTTCAATATGGGTTTTAATTCGAAAAAAAATATATAAAAATACACTTAACTCAGTTCCTTGTGCATTGATGCACGTTTGGGCCCGTAATAATTGCACACTCTAAATACAGCGTGGCCTCCTGTCCTCTCCATAATAGTCCTCCTGTCCTCCTGTCCTCTCATAACAGCGTGGCCTCCGCCATCAAATAACAATAAATTTTACACAACTTCTCCTCCGCTCACACCACTTGAAGTATCAAACTAAAATATGATAATTAATAATAATATCGAAAAATTCTAAACATAATAATAATAAAATAAATCTAGTAAATAAATATTTAATCTTTTAGATATTTTTTCACATTCTTTTTAAAGGAGCCGAGAAACCTATATGACTTCAGCTCTTGCGGAAGTGCATTCCACTCTCTAGCACACGGAATTCTAGGAGAAAATTCCGACCTAGCTATCGGTGTCGGGGGTATATAAATGTCTGATGAAGATCGTGTATTTAAACTATGGATTTGTGATGCTAGTGTGAATAAGCCTTTAAATGGTGATGGGAGTGTTCCTGAAAAATATTTAAAACAAAAAACGGTGCAAGATAGTCTGTAAAATGATGCCATTGATAGTCTGTTCGATGATGCGCCTAAAATTTGAAGTGCTTTATTGTGAACTGAGTTTAGTCTCTGTAAATGTGTCTTGAAATTAGATTGCCAAACCGTAGAGCAATATTGAATGTGAGGCTTGATAACTGCATTGTAAATCAGGATCAGTATTTTTTTAGGGAAATGGTGACTGAGTTTTCTCAAGATTCCAAGGTTCCTTGAAAGCTTCGTCTCGACACTTGCTATGTGGTGTCTGAACGAGAGGTTTTTGTCGATTAAAACCCCTAGGTAACGAACGTGTCCTTTTTCTGGTCTCTTGATAAGTCCACGAGAGGTTTCAATACCAATCACATCAGGAGCCAGCGAATCTATACGTGAAAAAAATAAAACACTCGATTTGTCAATGTTGATGACTAGACGATTTGCGTCCATCCACAGGTACGTTTCTTCAAGAATGTCTTGTAGCTTCGTTTTGAGAGACTTGATGTTCCATTCTGAGCTTGCCTTAAGTGAATCATCCGCAAATGCTGTTAGTTCGTCCTCGGCTTCTACTATAGACCCTGGCGTCGTTTGTGGGTGACATAGTTTGCAGCAATAAGGGCTATGACTTTTAGGAGTCAGTACTTGCTGAAGATAATTTACGTGAACAAGAAACAATACCGGTCCCAATTTAGAGCCCTGTGGCACCCCGCAGTTAACTACGACATCATTTTTATGGTCATTTCCTGTGTACATTCGACGATTTTCCAGGTAAGACTTACACCAATCTAGGACTTGGCCACGAACTCCAATATGATCCAGCTTTCCTAGTAATATTTCGTGGTGCATGCTATCAAACGCTTTCTTAATATCTAGAAGCACTGCTGCAGGTAAAGCACCCGAATCTAGGATTCTGTTTACGAATAAACTTAGTGAAGTAAGGGCATCGTCGGTTGAATGGTCAGCCCTAAATCCGAATTGGCGGCTGTTAAAAAAGCCTTTGGCCTCTAAATATTGGTAAAGCTGGTTTTTCATTGGCGTTTCAAAGACTTTCGAGAAAACTGATAAGATTGAGATTGGTCTATAATTTTCTGTGTCTGTATGACTTCCACCTTTGTGAAGAGGTATTATCTTTGCCTTTTTTAACATTTCAGGAAAGACCCCTTTATCTAATGAAAGATTTACAAGGTAAGTTAGCGGCTCAGCAATGGTCGTCACTACTGCTTTCAGTGAGTTTGTGTGGACCAGGTCGAAGCCTGAAGCAGAAGAGCCCTTCAAACTTTTTACGAGTAATTCGAGCTCACCTGGTGTTACAGGACTCACTGCCATTGATTTCATACACTTCGGGCCTAGGTATTCTTTGTATGATTTAGATGGTATCCCGACGGAATTTGCTGTGGTATCGCCGATATTTGCGAAAAATGTACTCAGCGATGCGGCAACCTGTGTACGTTCTGTAATTTCTTCATCATTCACGACCAATTTCACTGGTAATGTGGAAGACTTAGTGGTTGGCCGTAGAACCGAGTTGATAATTTGCCAAACTTTTCGACCATCCTTCCCGCTTTTCGTCAGCTTTTGCTGCAGGTAGCCACGCTTTGCTCTTCGTAACACAGTACGAAGGACTTTCCTGTATTGCTCATACTCCTCTAGCCGCGCTAAGCTCGGAAAGCGTCTATACTCTCCCCAAAGGTGGTTTTTCTTATTCACACAGGCCAGAAGACCATTCGTCATCCAGGGGCTAATTGGCTGGTCTTTTTTTCGTTTATTAGTTCTCGGGTTTCTCACGCAACATCTACTGTATACATCCAAGAACGTCGAGTGAAATGACCCAAATGCTTCGTTTACATCTTGAATCTCCATTACGTTATCCCAGTTTAATTGCTCTAGTTCCTGTTTTAAATTCTTCAAGTTTTCCTCTGTTAAACATATAATCGGTAACATAGGGTTGATTCGGGACCTTATCTTAGCTGGTTCTGAAAGGCCGAGTGTTGCATGAATGGGGAAGTGGTCTGATGTGTCGCTGACGAGGACTGCCACTGACTCTGAGAGCAAGGAGCTGAATATGTTGTCGATAAGTGAATGCGTACTCTCAGTAACCCGTGTCGGAATCGTAACAGCAGGATATAGGCCTGAACCTACCATATTATTTAGCAAATCTATTGCTTCGGCCGTTAGCGGAATACTGAGGTTAATATTAAAATCTCCCATGAGAATAAGCTCATTTTTTGACACTGGGCTAGCTCCAGAACTTGAGCCATATGTTCCATAAACTGAGACGTTGACCCTGACGGAGAACGATAAATTTCACCCACAATAAATTTTTTATTTGGGGACAGCCATACTTCTAGGAGCAACGACTCAAAAATTCCTTCAGTATTTCGTGTGAGGTCTTGCCTAATTTGAACCGTGTGTGTGTCGCGGATATAAATTGCTATACCACCCCTTTTCATCTGTTTTCTGTGGAGAAAATGGCTAGTGTAACCTGGAATATCCAAAAGGCTTTCAGTTTGTTGTGTAATAAATGTTTCACATAGACCTATACAATCTGGTCTAGTCTCCCGACATGTCGACTCTAGATCAGAAAATGAGGAATACAGTCCTTGGCAATTCAAATGAAATACCGAAACTTGAGAATCGGAAGACCTCCCAGTAATTAAATTAGAAATTACATATTTACTTTTAGGAAAATTTTTGTCATCAAACAAATGGAAATCATTTTCTTGACCAATTTCTTGATCAAAAATAAGCTTGAGATTTAAATAAGACTCTTCTAAATTCTTTAATCTATCTATATCAAAATCTCTGATACCTCTCGGGGATGAAGCTGAAGAAAGAGTCATCACTTACCAACTGCAATCGGCGGTCCGTCGTGAAAATTCCAGAAGAGCGAAGAGTAAAAAACAATGAACATACCCGATTGAACTTCTTTATGGAACACTGAAAGGAAACAAAAACAACTAGATACCTTGAATTTTGGGAACATGAAAAAAGAGAAAAGAAAATTGAACAAATATGAAACAAAAAAAGAAGAAAACTAAATTTTCGCTTTACATCCTTCACTGTCATGCAACTTAAAACAGAATTACTGTGCGGCTTCAACAATAATTCAAAAAAACTTCTCACGATATCACGTACATAAAAATTAAATATCGGAGAAAAAAAAAAGTGACAAAACTACTGGTCGGAAACAACCTCCTCTGGGTCATTTTTGGCAAACAGTTTTAGCTGATCGAAACAGTCATCATCGTATTTAACCCACTGCTGTGAGCTTTTTGACTTTTTTGTCTCCAGCCAGAGTTTTACGTTACGCTGGACCACACGAGTCTCACTAACCTTCTCTGCTCCCTTTGCATTTTTTAGCTTGTAACCGAGAGCCAATAATTCCTTTCTTCGCTTTCCTAATTCAGCAGGTAAGTCAGTTGACACGCTGTAGCCCGTTTTCTTTAGTTTACCACATTCTTTAAGAATCAATGAGCGATCATAATTCTTGAGCTGCATGAAAATAGGCTCAACTGTTTTTTTCCTACCGCTCCGCAGACTAGGACCAACACCATCATCAGACGTGGTGAATTTTTTGACCCTATACGCAACACTGATACCTATTTGATCAGGATCTGCAATCCCGAGTTTTTTTCCGAAGAAATTTTTTGCTGTATCACGTAGATTTTCAGATTCTTTTGGCGTATCGATCCCGTGAAGCAGAATATTGTTTCTCCGTGTATGTAAATCCACTCGAAGTGCAGACGATTTCACCAATTTTAACAGCTTATTTTCTGTCTTCAACACCTTATTTTCTTGTTGTAGCATCGAAATCGTAGCAGTTAACTCAGCCATTCGCCAGTCAAAATGCTCTTTTGTTAGTGATGTAGCCATCTCTTATTTTTTCAACAATAATGCCGCACAATTCCGAAAATCCTTAAAAAGTCATGAAAGGAAACTTACTCGCAAGAGCCCGTAAAAAGTTGTTGAGGATAGGACTGCCCCGTATTTTTGTTTGACTATTGTGTGATATGTATAGGTTAACAAGAGGAATGGTTAAGGTAGCAGAAGAAGGGTTTTTGTATTTATTTAGTTGCAAGGTAGGAGTTAAACAGGGTAGCACCTTGTCACCGAGGCTATTTTGTTTATATATTAATGATATTTTGGAGTTTTTTGATGAAAAATGGGCGCCAACAGTGAGTTTAGGAAATTTTGCTTTGGCTTTGTCTCTGTTGTTATTTGCGGATGATGCGGCGCTGATAGCTAGAAGCCCCGAAGATTTGCCAATATTGTTGAACATATTATATGTTTATTTGGAAACAAAGAAAATGAGATTAAATATCCAAAAGACTGAAATTGTAGTTTTTGGGACAAATAAAAATAATAATAAATTTCTATTTAAGGGTATTGAGTTGAAAAAAAGTGTAACTTTTAAGTATTAAGAGCTTGTATTAAATAATAAAGGAAATTGGAAGGATCATGTGAAAGATATGGTGGGTAGAGGCAAAGCGGTTTCTTCAGCAGTTTTAAGGAATTCAGCTTTAAACAAAATCAAAAATATTAAAATGCATAAGTATTTATTTCAATCGAAAATTCGTCCTGCTATTCATTATGGTGCGGAGCTTTGGGGATATGAGGTGATCCCGCAATTAGAAATGGTTCAACTACAATCAGAGCCAACGCTGTAGTGTTGCCTATAGTAAAGACCATACGGCTCCAATGTTTTATTATTTATTTATTTTTTTTTTCCCCAGAGGCACTTCTTACGGAAGGGGTCGTCGTAGAAACTTCAAAGGGGGCTCATTCGATTGGAAATCAAGAGTTCTAGTGCCCTTTTTAATAGTCAAAATAGATCAGAGGTCAACTAGCCCCCCCCCCCCGCCCACACCCATCGTTCCCCAAAACACATCCAATAAAAATTTTGAGATAGCCATTTTGTTCAGCATAGTTAATTTCCAGATAGAAAATATATTTTTAGGACGACACTCCCCCACAACCCTCATGGCAAGGGTTTTAAGTTATGCCCTGGGGGCATATAAGGTTTTTATAGAAGGCGTTGTCGTAGAAACTTCAAAACAGGCTCAATCTATTGGAATTTCAAAGGGCTAGTGCCCTTTTTAATAGTCAAAAGTGATTGGGGGGCAACTAGCCCCCCTTCCCCCACGCCCATCATTTCTCCAAACACATCCAATTAAAATTTTGAGATAGCCATTTTGTTCAGCGTAGTTGATTTCCAGATAGAAAACATGTTTTTGAGGAGGACACTCCCCCACAACCCTTAGGGCAAGGGTTTTAAGTTATGCCCTGGGGGCATATAAGGTTTTTATAGAAGGCGTTGTCGTAGAAACTTCAAAACAGGCTCAATCGATTGGAAATTCAAAGGGCTAGTGCCCTTTTTAATAGTCGAAAGTGATTTGAGGGCAACTAACCCCCCTCTCACGCCTTCCTTTTCCCCAAACACATGCAATCAAAATTTTGAGAAAGCCATTTATTAAACGTAGTTTTAATTTCTGGAAATTAGGTCTTTGAGGATGACAACTCCCCACAGCCCTCAGTGAAAGGGTTCTAAGTTACTTCCTGGGTCATATAAGGTTTTGTATAGACAACATTGTCGTATAAACTTCAGAGAGGGCTCATTTGATTGGAAATTGAAAGTTCTCGTTCACTTTTTAAGTGTCAAAAGGTATTGGAGGGTAACAAGCTTGGAAATTCAGCCCTTGGAAATTCAAAGGGCTAGTGCCCTTTTTAATCGTCGAAAGTGATTTGAGGGCAACTAACCCTCCTCTCGCGCCTATGTTTTACAACCCAAGGGTTGTAAGTTATGCCTTGGGGGCATATAAGGTTTTGTACAGACAACATTGTCGTATAAGCTTCAGAGAGGGCTCATTTGATTGGAAATTGAAAATTCTAGTTCACTTTTTAAGCGTCAAAAGATGTTGGAAGGTAACCAGCTTCCCCCTCTCCAAACCCTATTTTCCCTAATGTATCCAATAAACATTTTAAGATAGCTATTTTGTTAAAAATATTTCAAAGATCATATAACAAAAATTCCGGTGTTGACCCAACCTACCAGGGCCCGGGGGCAGGCATTGTAAGTTATGCCCTGGGGGCATAGATGGGTCTTATGGAAGGGATGCTCATATTAACTTCAAAGAGGGATCATTTGATTGGAAATTGAAAGTTCTAGTTCACTTTTTAAGAGTCAAAAGAGATTGGAGGGCCCCTAGCCCCCCCTCTACGCCCTTTTTCCTCAAACCCGTCTGATAATAACTTTGAGATAGTTTTTTTAAATAGTTCAAAGACCATATAACGAAAATTCAGGGGTCAACACAGCCGCCCAGGGCCCTAGGGCAGGTGTTGTAAGTTATGCCCTTGGGGAAAATACGGTTCTTATTGAAGGGATGCTTTTAAAAAAATTAAGAAATGGCTCATTTGATTGGAAATTGAAAGTTCTAGTTAAGTTTTTTCGAGTCAAAAGATATTGGAGGGCAACTAACCCCCCACGCCCCTTTTCCCCAAATACATCCAATAAAAATTTTGAGATAAGCATTAAGATAAAAATTTCTCAAAAGTCGTATAACAAAAACTCAGGTGTCGTCACAACCCCCCAGGGCCCGGGGGCAGGCGTTGTAAGTTACGCCTTGGGGCATATATTGTTCGTATGAGAGGGATGCTCGCATAAGCTTCAAAGAGGGCTCATTTGATTGGGTATTGAAAATTTTAGCTCACTTTTTAATTGTCAAAAGAGATCCGAGGGCAGCTATCCCTCAACCCATCTGATGAAAAATTTGCGATAGATGTCTTGTTAAAAATAGTTCAAAGGTCGGGTAAGAAAAAATCCGGTGTCAATAGAGCCCCCCAGAGCACAGGGGAAGGCGTCCTAACTTATGCCCTAAGGGCATGTATGGTTCTTATGAAAGAGATACTCGTATAAATTTCTTAGAGGGCTCATTTGATTGGTAATTGAAAGTTCTAGTTCACCTTTTAATAGTCAATAGAGTTAAACTAGCCCCCCCACGCTCTTTATTCTCCAAACCCGTCCCCTCCAAATTTTGAGATAGCCAGTGTTTTAGAAATTGTTCAAAAATTAGATAATAAAAACACCTGCTATTCAGTCTCTGACCTGTGAAGACCAATTTGTTCTTTCAAAAAGATTAAATACCAGTTTTGAACAAGTGTTGAAAAAGGATTATATCCGGAATCAATTAGAGTCCGTAGCTAATTCAGTGACTGTTATTTCGTAACATTTTGCTGTGGGTTAAAGTGACCTAGATTCAGGATATTCATTTAGATTTTGGATAATTTTTACATCCAACACCCAATTGTGAACGGTGGCTGGTGTTTACCCCCCCCCCTTCCGGCCTCCGTGGAAAATACTCCCGAGGCAAGACCTATTTTCATTTCACCCGTGTTGTGACGTAATAATCGAGTGAATACCTGTTTTGGTTTATACATTAGCTGGCTGGCGCTGGACTTTTTGAATATTTATTTGGAATATTTTGTTTGGCCTCACGTAAAGATAAGTCTTTTGCTTTTTTTATCTTACTACTCATAATCATGGCTTTTAAACAGTTTGATCTTGCTCTTGCGAAGTTCAAGGATTATCCCCTCTGGCCAGTAAGAATAATCAAAGCTGGTAAAGATACACGAGGCAAGCCAGTTTATACGGCATTTTGCTATGGATCGCATGATGAATTTCGCCTCGTGGCTGCAAATCTCCAGGTTTATGATCCTACCACTACTGTTAATTTGTCCGCTCCTGCTTCAAAAAAAGCTTTTGAAGAGCTTGCTACTACGCCTGATATTTACATGAGACTATCAAAAACATACCTTGCGATGAGAGGTAATGATAAGAGCAGAGCAAATGACCCAGCATTAGCATTATCTAGCAGTATTAGCCCGATACAACAGAAACTTTTAGCTACCCAAGCTGAACTGGATAAAACCAGAAATGACCTGATGGACAGTATAACTCAAAAAGTTTCGGAAAAACTGGCTAGCTCAGACTCTCTTAAGGAATCGACTGAGCTTATTGCTAGTCAAATTTATGATGCTCTCATGATTGAATTTAACCCCAAGTTTCAGCGAATTGATAAGTCGCTAAAGGGACTGAGTAATGAACTTGAAAATTTAGAGGACAGACTGAACAGGCTTGAGAATAAGTTGGATAGTTATGAACAAGAATCACTACTAGACAGCCTGGTTTTTCACGGTGTTAGGCAGAAAACTGGTGTTGACACTCGTTCTGCTGTGTTGTTAACTATTAATCAGAAGATGTCTTTGCCTGAAATTAGTACAAATGAGGTCGTGAACGTGTATAGACTTAGACTGAATAATGCTGCTACAGCTGATTCAACTCAGGCGGTTCCATCTACTCCAAGGGTCGCTCCGATAATAGTGAAGTTTTCGAGCAAAAGCGTTGCTTGTAAAGTGTTCAAGGCCAAATCCAAGTTGGCCTCTAGTGGTATTTTTGTTGTTGAGTCTCTGACCAAGCAGAGACGAGATATTCTGAATGCGGCGAAAGACAGATTCGGTCAGCGAAATGCTTGGTCTGATCGGGGACAAATATTGGCAAAGCCTAGTGACGGGACTCCAATAAAAAAAATAAGGTCTCTCGCTGACTGTATCTAGTTGTTTTTTTTTTGTTTGTTTTTTCTGTCTGTTTGTTGTTTTTTTTTTTTTTTTTTTTTTTTTTTTTTTTTTTTTTTTTTTTTTTGTTCTCTCATTGATTGTTTGTTTATTGTCACTTTTCTTTTTTTTTATCTATACCAATTCACTAGTTTTTGGTTCATTTTTTTCTTCTCTGTTTTTTTTTTTTTTTTTTTTTTCTCAAAAATATTGTTTGTTTCTATTTATTTTTGGGTGCACTTTTCGGTATTTTTTTTCTTTTTATTACTTCGGTTGTGTCATTTTTCGATGTTAATATTTTTCTTCTGCATAGATACCATAGCTCTGCTGTGAAGTCGTTAACCTTTGGTCTGGTGAGTTTGGTCGCGGAGCGGATTTACTATCCACCGTAAGTAAAATGATTAATTCTTTTAGTGACCAGGGTGATGTTAACTCTTTGGGGGAACGTTTTGTTGAGTTACAAAATAATCCTTTAGATATAGAAAGTATAATTAATAATTCAGTTGGAAGTAGGAATAGGAATTATAATGATCCTAAATCGGTTATTGAAAGTAAATATGTTTCGCAATTAAGTGGTTCTGCCTCTTCTAAACAAGATGGTATTTTCTCTGTGCTTCACCTAAACATTCAGGGACTTTGTTCCTCTTTTGATGAGCTGAAACGGATCGTCAGTGGTGGAACTCCGGATGTTATTGGATTGTGTGAAACTTTCCTGGATTCAAAAAAGGATATGCTTTTAGATATCCAAAGATTTAGGATGGAGAGGATGAACCGGAAACAGATGGCAAAAGGTGGCCTTGCCCTGTATATTGCCGATCATCTTGTATATAATTTCCGAAGTGATTTGAGTAGAAATGAGGAAGGAATCTTTGAATCCCTTTTTATTGAGATTAAGTCAGGTTGTAAGAATTTAGTTGTTGGTCTGGTTTACAGATCCCCTAGTGGATCTATTCCTTCGTTTATGAAAATTCTAGAAGAGGTTTTGGACTTACTCCAAAAGCATCCTTGCGAACTAATCCTTATGGGGGATTTCAATATTAACCTGCTGGATCAAAATTCTGCTTCGGCTGCAGATTTTTTGTCAATGATGCTTTCTGCGGGAGCTCTACCCTCAGTTTGTATACCAACCCGAGTTACTGAGATGCATGCATCACTTATTGATAATATTTTTTCGTCACTAGATGTCTTAGATAATTCGGTGATGATTAGTGATATTTCTGATCATTTCCCTGCTATTTCACGGTATAGGACTGCTAATCGATCGCAGCGTAAAGTTTCGCCATCTAATCTCCCATTTTTCCGTTTTGGTGTCAGTGAGATCAGTCTACTTAAATCTCGTTTGACTGATCAGTCATGGGATAGTTTGGATTCTGAATCGGATTTTAACTGCTCTTTTGATTTCTTTTATGATTCAGTAAAAGAAGGTATCCTAGAAGTTTGCCACCAGAATCCAAAGCCTCATACCTCGAAAAGGATAGTACTGCTGAATCCGTGGATGACTCCAGGTCTCCATAAAAGCTGGAAAAGGAAAAATTATCTGTGGAAACTATATAAGGCTTCGTCATCTGCTTCTCATCATCAGCGGTTCAAGGCCTATAGGAATATATTTAATTCTCTGTGTCGGAAGGCCAAGTCTCAGTATTATCACAGGAAATTTTCTGAGTGTGGAAAGGATGTTGGGAAGACATGGAAAATTATTAATTCTGTACTTAAACCTACTCCCCCTCCGCCTTCAGTTCCAACAACGTTGATAGTTGACGGTAAAACTGTCCAAGGAGAAGAAAATGTTCAGCTAGAGCTTACGTCTTATTTTGCTAATATAGGAAAAGCGACTGCTTCATCTGTGAGCTCTACAACTCCTCATTGCGATTTCAGAGCCTATCTTGGACCCCCATGTTTAAAGTCAATGGTTTTGAACCCTGTTTCTGAGTTTGAGGTAGCTCGGATCGTAAATGCACTTAAAGGTTCATCGTCTTCAGGGCCAGACAGAATTCCTACAAGGGTTATCCGTGCCGTTCTTCCCGCTATTCTGTCACCATTGACTAAGCTTGTCAATCTGTCTTTCGTGAATGGAATTTTCCCTGAATCACTCAAGCGAGCTAAGGTTATAGTGCTGTATAAAGGTGGGTCCCGGAGTGATCCTGCTAATTATAGGCCAATTTCTCTTCTATCTGTTTTCAGCAAAATTTTTGAGAAGGCTATGCTATCCAGGCTTCTTAGTTTTCTGGATGTCAAAAATTTTTTCCATGATTTCCAGTTTGGATTCCGAGCGAATCACTCTACAGAGCATGCTTGCGCATCTCTCTTGAATTTCATTCATTCGGCAATAGATTTTGGTCTTATCCCGGCAGCTTTATTTTTGGATGTTCGTAAAGCTTTTGATTCTTTGACTCATCAGATTCTTCTTTGGAAATTATCGCATATTGGTATAAGATCAAATGTTTTTTCTTGGTTTGAATCATATCTTTCTGGTAGACTTATTTCAATTGATCCGCTTTTCCGAAGCCCTTCTGAAGTAGAATATGGTGTCCCCCAGGGATCTGTTCTTGGCCCCGTTTTATTTCTGATTTATGTCAATGATCTGATTTCAGCAGTCAAGAACACCAGTCCTCTGGTATGCTGCAATCTGTGTCATCCGGATGTTCCTTCGTGTCCCAATGCTACTTCTAATGAAGATTGCCTCGTTGCTTTTGCTGACGACAGCACTTTTGGGACTCTAGGGAGGACGGAATGTGATGTCAGGTCTAATCTGGTGGCAATATTTGAGAGAGTAGTTTCATGGTTTGAGGCGAATTACTTGGCCTTGAATGTTACCAAGTCACATTTTCTTATTTTTTCTCGAATTGGTGTAGCTTTCCCTCAACTGACACAGCTTCAGGTGTCACAAGGCTTCTTGTGTAGACCAAAGAATCGGTTGGTCCGATTTCTTGGTATCCTGCTTGATGAGAACCTTTCGTTTAGACACCATATAGCCATGATTAGGGTTAAGGTCTCACGGAGTTTGGGTGTCATTCGAAAACTCAAACACACCTTTCCTGGATCTATTCTGAAGCTTCTTTTTTTCTGCCTTGTCCAGTCATATGTCTCTTATTGCCCCATAGTATGGATGTCTACTTTTCCTTCTACACTGCGGTCGCTTTCTGTCATGTATGATAAAACACGGCGTCTTGTTATGGACACCAACCGTTCTTCGCCAAGACCGCTTCTAAATCTACAGTCTATCTACATTCTTTCTTGTGCTTCTTTTGTTTTTCATCAGCTTCATGGCAATCTTCCAAAATCTCTTCAAAAAACTCCTCAGTTTATTTCTGATTCAGCTCCATATAACCTTCGTTCGTCACATAATATCTGCATTCCTCCTACTCCCACTGTGCGGTCAGATTTCAATCCCCTCATCGCTTGTCATCAGGTTTGGAACTCCCTGCCTTCTTCAGTACAGAAATGTCACTCGTTTGGCACTTTCAAGAGGATTCTTAAGGACCATTTAGTTAAGAATCAAACTGAATAATTTTTTTTTTTTTTTTTTTTTTTTTTTTTTTTTTTTTTTTTTTTTTTTTTTTTGTGGAGTTGATGTCCCCTGAATGGTTAGTTTGTTTTATGGTGGTTTTCTCTGCGCTATGACTCCCAGGCCTCAGGTATGATTATCATTTTTTATTGGTGAAACTTGTATAGTTCACTAAGGAGTAGCATTCATGAAGATAGGTTAAATTTTATTGCTTTCGCACCATTTTATTACAGTCTAATAATTACGACGACAGGAATTCGCTTATAGTAATTTTTTTTTTTTTTTTTTTTTTTTTTTTTTTTTTTTTTTGAGTCTATTTAATATAATTAATTAATTTAGTTTATTTATTCTAATTTTTTCTATAGTTTCTATTTTATTTATATTTTCTTTTCTTCTCATTCATATGTGAGTAAGTGATCATTTTAAATTTTCTTTTGTTTTTTATCCTTGAGTATGTAATTCATATGTCTTCCCTCTTTGTACAGGCCAATGAGCCTTTGAGGGATTTATAACATCTAATATTGTATGTGTATTTAATGAAGAATAAAACTTATCTTATCTATCTTATCACCCCTCAGAGCCAACGGGATAGGCGTTGTAAGCGTTGTCCTGAGGGCGTATATGGTTCCTATGAAAGGGATGCTCGTATAAACTTCAGAGGGGGCTCATTTGATTGGAAATTGAAAGTTCTAGTTCAATTTTTAAGAGTCAAAAGATATCTGAGGGCAACTAGCCCCCCCCCACACACACCCTTTTTCCCCAAGCCCATCCGATAAAAGTTTTATAATAGCCATTTCATTAAAAATAGTTCAAAGGTCAGATAAGAAAAATTCCTGTGTTGACGGAACCTGCCAGGGCCCGGAGGGAGGCGTTATGAGTAATGCTCCAGGGGCATATATAGTTCTTATGGAAGGGATGCTCGTATAAACTTCGGAGAGGGCTTATTTGATTTGACATTAAAAGTCCTTGTTCACTTTTTAAGAGTCAAAATAGATCGGAGGGCAACTAGCCCCCCCCCCTCCTCCACGCCCTAAATGCATCAGATAAAAATTTTGAGATAGACATTTTGTTCAAAATAGTTCAAAGTTCTAATAACAAAAATTTACGGTGTCGACAAAGCCCCCCAGGGCCCGGGGGTAAGCATTGCAAGTTATGCCCTAGGGGCATATATGGGTATTATGGAAGGGATGCTCGTATAAAATTCCTAGAGGGCTAATTTTATTGGAAATTGAAAGTTATAATTCACGTTTTAAGAGTCAAAAGTGATTGGAGGGCAGCTAGCCTCCCCCCACACTCCATTTTGTCCCCAGAGGCACTTCATATAGAAGGGGTCGTCGTATAAACTTCAAAGGGGGCTCATTCGATTGGAAATCGAGAGTACTAGTGCCCTTTTTAAGATTAAAAAGTGATTAGAGGGAAACTGACCCCCCATGCCCTTTTTCCCCATATACATCTGATAAAAATTTGAGGTAACCATTTTGTTAAAAATATTTGAAAGATTACATAACAAAAACACCTTTACGCATGGTCATTTCGTTAAAAATAGTTCAAAGATCAGATAAGAAAAACTCCTGTGTAAACACAACCCCCCCCTCCAGGGCCGGGGAAGGCGTTGTAAGTATTGCTTTGGGGGCATATATGGTTCTTACGGAAGGTATGCTCGTATAAACTTCAGAGAGGGTTCATTTGAATGGAAATTAAAAGTTGTAGTTCATTTTCTCATATTAAAAAAGATAAAAGGGCAACTAGCCCCTCCTTCCCTCCACGCCTTTGGGCGTATCGGATGGATAAACCCATCCGATAAAAATTTCAGGTGACCATTTTTTAAAAATAGTTCAACCATCAGATACTAAAACTCCAGGGTCGACACAACCCCCCAGGGCCCAGGGATAGGCGTTGTAAGTTTTACTCTGGGGATACATATGGTTCTTACATAAGGGATACTCGTATAAACTTCAGAGAGGGCTCATTTGATTGAAAATAGAAAGTTCTAGTTCACTTTTAAAGAGTCAAAAGAGACCGAAGCTTAATCTAGTCCCCCCGCGCCCTTTTTCCCCAAACCTATCAGATAAAGATTTTGAGATAGCCAGTTTGTTAAATATAGTTCAAACATCAGATAATAAAAACTCCGAGGTTGACACAAACCCATTTTTCACTTTGATATTGTTACTTTGATGTCAGTTTTGATACTTTGATGAATATTTGATTTTTTTTTAAGTTTGATATTGAAAAAAGGAATATTTAAATACTTGTATTTTTTTTGCAATCAAAACCGAACAAAAATTAATTAAAAAAAACTTTAAGAAAAATAAGTTTTTCAAAGAAAATTAAAGGCCATTTTAAATTTAAGCTCAGCAGATACAAATGCTTTTTAAAATTCAAACTCGAAACGACCAGAAATTACTATTAAAGAATAAATGAAACCCAAAACGAACAGAAATTAAATAAGCAATCATAGCAAAAACATGCAACAAGTAATAATATAAATGAATAAATAGACCTTAAAGCGAGTAATGCTTAGATTGAATATGAATATCAAGCTTAAAATGAAAAAAAATATTTTCCTATTGAAGTATAAATTAACCATAAAACGAACAGAAATGAAATAAACAATCAATGCAAACAAACATACAATAGATATTAATGTAAATTAATATATAAATCTTAAAACAAGCGAAACTTAAATTGAATATGCAAATCAAGCTTGAAACGAACAGAAATCACCACAAACAAGAGGTTGGGTATGACCTCCTTCTCTCACTGTAAAAGTCTAAAACCTACTTCGTCATTGGCGCTTTACTGAAAACTATATGTGTCTTTAACAGTATTGGAAAGTATAAACAACATCAAATTGAATATTTGATGAATAATGATATTAATTGTTGAAAGATCTATCAGTTCAAGAATTTATTTCACTGTAATTGTATTTTTATTTTCAATACTGTAAGAACTGAAAAAGAAAATATTTGTAATATAATCTGTTTTTAGTTAAGCGCCAATGACACAGTAGGCTTTTGGTTTTTATCTACAGTTAGGAAAGGAGGCAGTATCCAAACACTTGACTGTAGGGAAACTATATTCGTCTTTAATAACTTTAAAAGAGCTAGTAAATTAAACTGAAGATTTTTTGTATAATGATATTAATTGCTGAAAGCTCATCAGTAAAATTTTACTGTAATTTTAATGTTTATTTTCAATATTAAGTACAAAAGAAAACTTTTGTCATAAAATTGGTTTTCAGTAAAGCGCTAATGACGCAGTAGGTTTTAGACTTTTACAGTGAGAGAAGGAGGTCATAGCCAAACTCTTGTTTGTGGTGATTTTTGTTCGTTTCAAGCTTGTTTTGCATATTCAATTTAAGTTTCACTCGTTTTAAGATTCATTTATTTATTTACATTAATATCTATTGTATGTTTGTTTGCATTGATTGTTTATTTAATCTCTGTTTGTTTTCAGTTTCATTTATACTTCAATAGGATTTTTTTTTTCATTTTAAGCTTGATAATCATATTTATTCTAAGCATTACTCACTTTAAGATCTATTTACTCATTTATATTATTAGCCTACTTGTTGTATGTTTTTGCTATGATTGCTTATTTAATTTCTGTTCGTTTTGGGTCTCATTTATTCTTTAATAGTAATTTCTTGTCGTTTTGAGTTTGAATTTTAAAAGGTATTTGTATCTGCTGAGCTTAGGTTTAAAATGACCTTTACTTTTCTTTGAAAAACCTATTTTTCGGAATTTTTTTTTTGATTAATTTTATAAAAGATTGGTTAGGGTACATGCTACAACTCAATACACAGGCTCTTAAGGGAGATCTAGGTTTGTTTTCGCTGTATAAAGAAAGGATACTACAAATAGTAAAATTTAGGCTGAAAATTATCCAACCACCAGATGAGAGGCTTATGAAAGCCGCACATTTTGAATTATTGCAGCAAGGTAGAAAAAGATCATGGCCGTTCCATGTTAAAGCCCTCCTTGATAATGCCGGACTTTGATACGCTTGGAATGAAGGTCTTGGTCCAACAGGCAATCCAGAGGAAATTTATCGGAAGCTAAAACACGTTAAGGACGATCAAGAGATCCAACTCTGGCATAAGCAGATTCGAAAATCTGAAACCTTGAGCCACTATTCTAAAATAAAAGAGTCTTTTGGACTAGAATATTATTTTAAACTGAATTTGCCACCGGAAAACTTGCGTCTGTGGTTACAGGTCCCAGCGAATGGTTTGCCCTTAAAAAGTAGATGGAAAGTATTTGAAAGAAATGCTCATGGCCCGAGATCATGTTATACTTCCTCTTTATGTGGTATAGAGGAAGAAAATTTGCTCCATTTTTTGACGGTGTGCCAGGGGCATTCAGATTTGAGATTGTAGGTGACGGGGAAGTATTTTTTCCTGGGATCCTTAAATCTTCACCCCGGGAGACGATTACAGCAATGACTAGATTTATAAAAGAGGGTTTAAAAAGATGTAAATAATGGGTTTAAGGTTTTTGCTTGTTGTTAGTAGTTTTAACATTTATTTAAATGTATGCTGGCTGTTGTCTTATATAATCATTGTAATGTTTGTGTATGGCCTAATGGCTGAATAAATTATCTATCTGAATAAATACATTTGAAGTGAATGGACTTAAAAGAAGAACATACAGATGAAAAATTTTAATTTTAATACGTAAAATTAAATTGAGTGTCATAAACATAAAAAAAACAAGAATCCTGGAAGTTTGGATATCATTTAAATTTGTAATAAGGATTTATCTTTATTTTATAATAAAAACCGAAAAACTCTTGAATTTTTTTTTTATTTTCAGTAAAGTTGATATGAGATCTTAGCCTTTCAACTTATATTTATGAAAATTGACCTCATTGTTCATTGCGACTTATGTGTGGTTGGATTTTTTTTCTTCATTCATTCTTATTACTATTCCTTTTTAGATTTGACTTCTTATGTCTTAATTTTTGTTTGTATTAAACTTTTCATTTGCTCTTTACACTTCTTCTTAAAACGTTCTCCATTATTTTAGTTTGAAGTAAATTTAACGAAATAAGTTTTGTGCTTCCCGGCAGGTTGGTCGGGCTTTTGTTTGTATTCGGTTTTGGGAAAAACGAGAATTGGGAAAATTCTAAAAATAATTCTTATAACTGTTATCTTGGCCAATTAACTATATTTGCCTTAAAAAAAATCCATAATATACTGATAAAGGTAAGTCTTAATCGAAAAATTAGTCGTATTTTACACGCCAAAAAGAAAATGTTTTTTAAAGTTTTAAACCAATATTTATTGAACAAATCTCCAAGTGCATATACTCAGTGTCGAAGTAAAGTCAAAATTTCTAATGAAACGTTGAATAAATATTTGAAAAGGGTATCTGCACCTAGTGGAAAGATTTATGCTAAAAACCCAAGTACTCTGCAGGATAAACTTACTTATTTTACCAAAGGTGGCAGAAATAAGATCCAAGTAATTACCGACTTCGATTATACCATGACTAAGGCTTATCATGATGGAAAAAAAGGATTAACCTGCACTGGTAATTTTTTGTATAGCTACCGAATATTATTAAATAACACATAGGGTCAATCATTAAAATAATTCAGCTGAGTAATCGTCACTTACTGTTAGCAGTTGGGTCCATAAATATGTTTGATCTCAAAGAGGAATATGCAGCGAAACGTAGTTGTTCTTTTAGAAATATGTAATACATATTGTGCACTTGAAACATAATTAAAACGAAGCATTCATCTACAAAGTAAAGTGATATTATCTGACCTGAGGTCGCCTCTACATGCTCCTAGGATCCTTAAAAAATGACTTAAATTAGGACATGACAGTCTACACATCTAAAGCCAAAAACTTTAACCAATGCCGTGAGCCATGAGTAGAAAAGGCCGTATTATTGTTTTTGCTTGTTGTTGATGTTAGGCAGTGTCGTAACTAACCAAAATGATTGGGGGGAGGGGGGGGGGGGGGGTGGAGCAGTGGTTCCAATTAGGGGGGGGGCAGGGGGACCATGGCCCCTCTAGACTTTGGAAATTACCTTTCATTTATATTTCACAGCCATTTTCTATCTTAGTTATGTGCTATAGTAAACCAGCGAGACTGGATAACTGTTTTTTTTTATTTGTCGTCCCTCTGCATCGTATTGCACAGCTATTAGATAACACTTTTACTTGTTGATGACCTTGTTTTGAAATTTCCCGTCTTTCCCACTCTCGTACCACCCTAATTCTACCATTAGGAGACAATCTTGTTTTGAAATGTCTAAGAGCGTTTCTACGCAATTTTATTACCCGATCTTCGACCAGAAATGTGATTTCTGAATAGGGTTCATTCAAAACCGAACGTCAGCTGGTCAGTATTTCTTTGTTGTTTCTTGTGAAGAATTCGTAAGCAAACTATGAGTAACAAGCGACAAAAACTTTGGATTTTTTAGGTGAAAATGCGGAAGAAAAATAAAGAAACTGGCAATGGTGACAGCGTTCAAGGTGTCGGGTTAGTGGAGATAAATTCCCCCACCTGTGACAGTCCTTCGGAAACAAGCGGAACCATGACTTGCTCAGGTGAACATGAAAGTTTGGTCTGCATCCCTGAACCCCTTGCGGGTTCCAGCAGCAGTAGCAGTCAAGAACCTCTCTCAGATATAACTATGATGCGTCACGACAAACCAGCTCAACCTATTCTTGAGAGATATCCGACTTCCACTTCTAACGGTAGGAAATTCAGTGCATATAACTTTAAAACTTATGAATGGATTGAATACACGAAAAACTTGAATTCCGTGTTTTGTTTTGCGTGCCGCCATTTTTCTATAGGGACTCTAAGGCTGGAGAAACTGCTGGAAAAAGGGCTTTCATTGAGTCAGGATTTTGCAAGTGGAAAAAAATTCTGCTCTATTAAAGCAACATGATGGTTCTGAAAGACACAGGCATTGTATGTCAGCATGGACGGGATTTAAAACAAATAGTACTAATACCTCGAGATCTATAGCAAATGCCTTGATTAAATCCAGATCTCAAGAGGTTCAGGAAAATAGAGATCATGTGAAGTTCATTTTTCGCACTATTTGCTTTCTTTGCCACCAGGGTCCTGCTTTGAGGGGCCATGACGAATCAGAAACATCTGCAAACCGGGTTAATTTGGTTGAATTGACTTAGGAAATGTCTAAAGGCAACTAAAATCTGAAGGCCCAGTTACAGCGCCGATATGGTCACTATTGCAGTCATCAGCACCAAAATTACACAGTTAAACTGATAGGAAATGCTTTGCGCCAAGACATTATTTCAGAAGTAAAATCAGCTAATTATTTTGCTATTCTTTTCGACGAGACAAAAGATGTTTCTAGAAAAGAGCAATCAGCGATCTTACTCAGGTACATATCAAATGGAAACGTAGTGGAGCGACCAATCGGCTGCTATCACATGCACAAATTAGACGCCGAGAGCTTATCCACCTTGATTTGTGAAACTTTAGATAAGTATGGTGTAGATTTGATGCGGTGTATTGCCCAATGTTATGACGGCGCATCCGTTACGAGCGGGGAATTTAACGGAGTTAAAGTAAAGTTTTGGGAGAAAGTACCTCATGCAGTTTATGTACGCCGTCACGCCCACAGATTAAACTTGGTTTTGACAGACTGCCTAAAAGATATTAGCGAACTTTTAGAGTTTTTCTCTGTGGTGTAAAGACTTGACGCATTTATATCATGCAGCAATACTCGACACGAGCTATGTGTGGAATCCCAGCGTATTAGCGGGCAAAAAGTCTTGGAGCTTCAGAGGACCGTCCAGACTCACTGGTCTTAAGCAGTCCGTTCTATTTTGAAGGTGAAGGCAAGATTTCATTGTATTGATGCTGTGCTTGCCCCAGTCTCTGATATTTCCAACGGCGAGGCAGCGTGTGAGGCAAAAGGACTAATGGACAAAATCAACTCTGCCTCTTTTGTCTCAACTTTGCACATAATGGAAAAAGTATTAGTCATTGTAAATTGTTTATCAGAGCAACTTCAATCCGAAAGTTTGTTGATTTATAAGGCACTTGCACTGATTTCTAGGATATATGAGAAACTCCAAAAGCTAAGAAATGATAACGAATGGAAAAACTTAAGCAAAAACATATCCGAATTCTTGGCTTTACATGATATCCAGGAATCAAAATCTCCACAATCTAAAACCAGTGCTCAAAGCAAGAGAAGTCAAGCCATTTCCTTTCTTCTCAAAGACTTTCCTTTAGATTCAACAACTGGTAAACGCAATACCAGTCATCCAGCTCAATCAGACTCCTGTAAACTTCTCTACTTCGAGGAAATAGACCGTTTCACGAGTGAGATGGACCAACGTTTCATGCAAAATATGCCTTTGCTCGACAATTTATATGCCTTTCACCCCTCAAGTTCCGATTTTCTCGAACTTTCGAAAGTGGAAAGGTTTATATGTCATTATCAAGGGATTCTCGATGTCGATGACCATGCCATAGAATCCCAGCTTTTTCTTGCAAAGCAGCATCTGTCAAAAAGTAACATTTCAAAGATGGATCTTCTTCAAACAATTGAAATCTTATCCGACCTCCAGTTGCCTATTCTACAGTGCTAAAACTGAGTCAGCAAGTTGCTACTTTGCCTGTGACCACTGCCAGCAACGAACGATTCTTCTCGGCATTAGGGCGTGTGAAGGACTATCTGCGATCAACGGTGGGAAACGACAGACTCAGTGATCTCATGATAATGGCCTTTGAAAAGCAGGAGGTAAAGAAACTGGATTTGGATAGATTAGTCGACGACGTTGCCAAGCAGCGAAGTTGCCGCTACCCCCTGTTTTAGGTATGTTTGCTCAATGTGGTTTTTGTTGGAATCTTCATTAAAAAAAAAATTGAAAAAAATCCATGCCCCCCCTACATTTTCGTGAATTGGCACCACTGAGCAAGAGATTTTACCGACTGGCTGGCCATTTTTACCAACTGTTCTTTGTCAATATAATAAGTATAATATCCGTTTCGAATACAAGACGTAAAATCACTGCACGAGTCAGTGAAAACGCTGCATTTACCAACCGAGATTTAGATTTCGGTACATATCATGTCACCTTTTTAATGCTGTTCATTTAACCAAATGGAAATTTGTGGCACCATCTATAAAATCACGACAGGAATCGGTAAAACTGCTGCGTTTATTAACCAAGTTCAAAATTTCTGTAGACGACATGTCAGCATTGTCGTTGTCTTTACTGAACCGAACAAAGAATTTCAGCGGCGTCGGAAAAATCTCTACAAATCATGATTCTACCGTTTTTTTTTACCGAACTACCAAAACATTGGGAGCGGGCGTCCTCCCATACGTGACGGCCCTGTTATGTTTATATTGTTTATATAAATGGGTATATACGACTTAATGTCTTGGATCAGCAAGCAGGTTGAAATTTGAATTGTGGCAGATGTAGATGCAATTTCATCAGATTCCTACAAAACACTGCTTTCCAAAATTTTTATTGATTCTTGAACACAGTCCAGCCCAGTATCTTTTGGGGCAGCATTGTCTGTCTCAGCGTTAGTAATCTCTATTCTGTCTTCAGGACCGGCCTTTTCTGCAGAAGCTATATGGTACGAAGTTTGTTGATTTGCAGGCGTTTTCTGCTTGTTCAATGTGTGTAGGAAGCTGTCTAATGTTCGCTGCTGGCTGACAAGTGGAGCTGTTTTGATAATGGTGCTGATGAGCAAGATTAGCTATCCCTATGGTGTAGGGTGCCTGATAGAACCAGAATAGACAATAAAAAATGAGTTGTTCATATCCTGTATCTACTGGGCAGCATTTCTGTAACTTTGCAGAACATGTTACTGAATAACATAGATTGAGAAATGAGTTGTCTTTGGTTAATTTCAAACATAGGATGATAATGAGATATTTAGGAAATAATCACACCCTTTGACTCAAAGTTTAATGCTGTATCCAAATATGGCAATCATTTACAGTGGAAACTCATCCTCTAGATTCTATGAATCAAGTTTTAAGGGGGTACAAAAGGATTTAAGGGTGGGCTGCAGGGTTGTAGGTGTGGTGGCCTAGACCCTGAACTCCAAGTAAGCCAAAAACTAAACTGAAAATAGGGTTTTCTATCTGAGAATCTGGAAACTCCAGACTTTTTGAAATTTCTGGAATTAATTTCCACCAGAAATGATTGTTAAATTTGGATAGAGGATTGAATTTGGTAAAATTCTACTTTAGCCACTTTTGGCTGTCTTGGAAAGGGGTTAGGGTAGGAAAATGAAACTTTCAGGGTTGGGTCTACAGGCTTAAGTATTACACATTGAAATTTTGACAAAACAATATTTTACCTTAATTTTTAGTTATCAGTTTCTTTTTCTCTGGCTTTAGTTCTGAAAATACAATTTTAGCTATTTGAGTAGAATTTTAAGCCATATCAATGTTTTATTTTCAAAATTTAGGAAATGTATTTGCAAAGCTTTAAAACCTTATAAATCTGGATTGAGCAAAGTTGTGAAGCTGAAAACAATTTTGCTGTAATTCATTTAAGCAAAAGATCTAGGCCTATTTTGCAAGGTTTCACTTCTATAACTCACAGATTTTTAAAGGTCATCAAAGGTCAGGACCCTCTAGAGGGACGAATGGAGGTATGTACTTCAAAATACCTTACCGGGAAATATTTTAGCCTGTAGACCCATCCCTGAAAGGGAGCATTACAAGGAAATACAACTAGCCTAGAGGAGACTTAAGAGAAGGATAAGCACAAAGGTGTCACTCCAAAAACATTCAACAGGCATTCAGCCTGCAAACATGAAGCCTTTGCTCAATATACCTTTTATGACTAATCGCAGTAGTAAGCCTGTATAGGATTTCACGAATACATTCACGAACACATTCAACTATACATTCACGCATACAAGAATATGGTCAAAAGTGTAATAGATACGAACCCTACATGAAAATATACATTGGAATTGGGCAAGAAAAAACCCATGCTTGGGACACTCTATTTACGCGTGAACATTTTAAAAGTTGGCACACTAAAGTCGAGGTTTTTTTCTGTTTTTGTTGTCAATTGCACAATGAATGTACGTCATGAGTTCCTATTTAGTTTAAATAATTCTAGGTGGAATTGAGTTTTATGGATGGTATGGAAAAATGGTACTTGTTAAATATTCGGGTAGACATACGACTAAGAAACGCTTAACTATAAATAAGGCTATCGTGTTTTTACGAAATTTCTAGGGCGGGGGTAACTATTTAGTTTAAATAATTCTAGGAGGAATTGAGTTTTATGGATGGTATGGAAAAATGGTACTTGTTAAATATTCGGATAAACATAAGACTAAGAAACGCTTCACTATAAATAAGGCTATCGTGTTTTTCCGAACTTTCTAGGGCAGGGGTAAGTATTTAGTTTAAATAATTCTAGGAGATATTGAGTTTTGTGTCTGGTGTGGAAAAATGGTAGTTGTTAAATATTCGGGTAGACATACGACTAAGAAACGCTTCACTATAAATAAGGCCATCGTGTTTTTCCGAACTTTCTAGGGCGGGAGTAACTATTTAGTTTAAATAATTCTAGGAGGAATTGAGTTTTATGGATGGTATGGAAAAATGGTACTTGTTAAATATTTGGATAAACATACGACTAAGAAACGCTTCACTATAAATAAGGCTATCGTGTTTTTCTGAACTTTCTAGGGCGGGGGTAAGTATTTAGTTTAAATAATTCTAGGAGGAATTGTGTTTTATGGATGGTATGGAAAAATGGTACTTGTTAAATATTCGGGTAAACATACGACTATGAAACGCTTCACTATAAATAAGGCTAACGTGTTTTTCCGAACTTTCTAGGGCGGAGGTAACTATTTAGTTTAAATAATTCTAGGAGGAATTGAGTTTTGTGGCTGGTGTGGAAAAATGGTACTTGTTAAATATTCGGGTAGACTTACGACTAAGAAACGCTTCACTATAAATAAGGCTATCGTGTTTTTCTGAACTTTCTAGGGCGGGGGTAACTATTTAGTTTAAATAATTCTAGGAGGAATTGTGTTTTATGGATGGTATGGAAAAATGGTACTTGTTAAATATTTGGATAAAAATACGACTAAGAAACGCTTCACTATAAATAAGGCTATTGTGTTTTTCTGAACTTTCTAGGGCGGGGGTAAGTATTTAGTTTAAATAATTCTAGGAGGAATTGAGTTTTGTGGCTGGTGTGGAAAAATGGTACTTGTTAAATATTCGGGTAAACATACGACTAAGAAACGCTTCACTATAAATAAGGCTGTTGTGTTTTTCTGAACTTTCTAGGGCGGGGGTAACTATTCAGTTTAAACAATTCTAGGAGGAATTGAGTTTTATGGATGGTATGGAAAAATGGTACTTGTTAAATATTCGGGTAGACATACGACTAAGAAACGCTTCACTATAAATAAGGCCATTGTGTTTTTCTGAACTTTCTAGGCCGGGGGTAAGTATTTAGTTTAAATAATTCTAGGAGGAATTGAGTTTTATGGATGGTATGGAAAAATGGTACTTGTTAAATATTTGGATAAACATACGACTAAGAAACGCTTCACTATAAATAAGGCTATCGTGTTTTTCTGAACTTTCTAGGGCGGGGGTAAGTATTTAGTTTAAATAATTCTAGGAGGAATTGAGTTTTGTGGCTGGTGTGGAAAAATGGTACTTGTTAAATATTCGGGTAAACATACGACTAAGAAACGCTTCACTATAAATAAGGCTGTTGTATTTTTCTGAACTTTCTAGGGTGGGGGTAACTATTTAGTTTAAATAATTCTAGGATGAATTGAGTTTTATGGATGGTATGGAAAAATGGTACTTGTTAAATATTCGGGTAAACATACGACTAAGAAACGCTTCACTATAAATAAAGCTATCGTGTTTTTCCGAACTTTTTAGGACGGGGGGTAACTATTTAGTTTAAATAATTCTAGGAGGAATTGAGTTTTATGGATGGTATGGAAAAATGGTACTTGTTAAATATTCGGGTAAACATACGACAGAGAAACGCTTCACTATAAATAAGGCTATCGTGTTTTTCCGAACTTTCTAGGGCAGGGGTAAATATTTAGTTTAAATAATTCTAGGAGGAATTGATTTTTGTGGGTGGTACGGAAAAAATGGTACGTGTTAAATATTCGGGTAAACATTCGACTATAAATAAGGCTATTGTGTCTTTCTGAACTTTCTGTGAGAGGCTGGGGGTAAGTATTTAGTTTAAATAATTCTAGGAGGAATTGAGTTTTATGGATGGTATGGAAAAATGGTACTTGTTAAATATTCGGTTAAACATACAACTAAGAAACGCTTCACTATAAATAAGGCTATCGTGTTTTTCCGAACTTTCTAGGGCGGGGGTAACTATTTAGTTTAAATAATTCTAGGAGGAATTGAGTTTTATGGATGGTATGGAAAAAATGGTACTTGTTAAATATTCGGGTAAACATACGACTAAGAAACGCTTCACTATAAATAAGGCTATCGTGTTTTTCCGAACTTTCTAGGGCGGGGGTAACTATTTAGTTGAAATAATTCTAGGAGGAATTGAGATTTGTGGCTGGTGTGGAAAAATGGTACGTGTTGAATATTTGGATAAACATACAACTAAGAAACGCTTCACTATAAATAAGGCTATTGTGTTTTTCTGAACTTTCTAGGGCGGGGGTAACTATTTAGTTTAAATAATTCTAGGAGGAATTGAGTTTTATGGATGGTATGGAAAAATGGTACTTGTTAAATTTTCGGGTAAACATACGACTAAGAAACGCTTCACTATAAATAAGGCCATTGTGTTTTTCTGAACTTTCTAGGCCGGGGGTAAGTATTTAGTTTAAATAATTCTAGGAGGAATTGATTTTTGTGGGTGCTACGGAAAAATGGTACGTGTTAAATATTCGGGTAAACATTCGACTATAAATAAGGCTATTGTGTCTTTCTGAACTTTCTGTGAGAGGCGGGGGTAAGTATTTAGTTTAAATAATTCTAGGAGGAATTGAGTTTTGTGGCTGATGCGGAAAAAATTGTACGTGTGGGGTAAATTAAGTTTTGAGGGGGGTAAAAATGGTAGTTATTTAGTACCCGGTAAACAGGTGACTTGAAATTCTTCATTAGAAATAGTTTATTGCTAATGATACCTCCTTGACAGATATTTTTTTATTGTATTTTATAGCTATTAGCCAAACGTTGCTCTGTGTTTTCCACACCATCTAGTAAATATTTATCGGGGTTTTATTTTATCTGTTCAATTATTTTCAGTTTAAGCCAATATAATTAGCTCATTCTTTTATTCTAACTTAACTTGTAGGAATAGGACTTCTAGAATAAGGATTCATTCCCTCGACTAAATCAGTTTATTCATGTAAAATGGTGAACAAAAGACTATTAATTCTCCGTATTCTTCTTCTTCTTCTTATCTAGCTAAACGTTGCGCTGTGTTTGTCACACCAACTAGTAAATATTTATCGGGCTTTTATTTTTTCCGTTCAATTATTTTCAGTGTAAGCCAATATAATGCTAGGGGGAGTAAAAATGGTAGTTATTTAGTACCCGCTAAACAGGTGACTTGATATGCTTCATTAGAAATAGGTTATTGCTAATGATACCTCCTCGACAGATATTTTTATGGCTCTAACAATTGTACTCTATGCTTGCCCAGAGACACGATGTGGCTTTCCCACTATTATTCTATGGCCGGTTATCGACACTACCTAGTTTATTGCATGTATTAAATCAGTATTTTTTACACAGTGGAACGATAAACACATAACTAATATCTCTAAAAAAGTGAAGATGAAGCATTTTAAGAAAGTGTGTTCACATGATAGTGTTATTGTAGCATTGAATGCTGACAAGGAGAAGTATTTAAACTATGAAATAAGTACAAGTGGTAGCACTATCGGAGACGTATGCGTGCATTGTCATGACAGTAAGGAATTGAATTTCTTTGGAGTACCAAAAAAATTCAACTCTTATGATGGTGGATATGCGAGATTGAGATCTCCGGAGATGATTGCACTCAAAGAGAATGCCAACATAAAAATAATAGTTGATAAAGAGGGGCATCTTCTTGCTAGTGCTTGTGGTAACATGTTACCCAGTGTTAAACCATATCGTCAGCTTTCGGGTATTAGCATTCAAATGAAAGCAAAGACGAAAAGAAAGGCCTACTCTTCTACTAATATCATAAACCATATCCTGTCTACGTGCCGGAACTGTTACCTGTGTAAAAACAGTGTGATAATAGACAATGAAATTGCTAGAAAAATAAAAAGGGCATTGGCAGAAAATATCACTAAGGAATATAAAGATGAATCAATGAAAAACAAGTACCAGCAAACGTTACTGCCATTGATCAAACAGTCAATGAATCAAATAATACCAAAGACGAAAAGCATATTGACCCTGTCGATGACACACCTATAAAAATTGTTTATGAGTCAAAATGGAATAATGATTATTCTACTGATTACGAACTAAGAGAAGACAATAGCTATAGTTTCAAGAGAGAACATGGTGAACCATTTTATGGAACAGATTCAAAATTTCCAAAGTTGTTCATTGATATTAATAATGTATAATAATATATATTTTTTGTATTAATATTCTACATGACATTATTTCATTAAAAATATATTATGCATTACATTGTTATTTGTTCATTATTTTTAGAGTAAGCTAGCATATCGAACGTTTAGAATGTCTATTAAAACATCGGAGATGTAAGAAAAGGAATTTACATACATCATATATCGGATAGATAGGTTAACATAGAGAAAATCTAAGTATAAGAATGAATAAATTCTCTATCAACATCCATTGACAGATACTTGGGATAGCATTGACAAAATCAAAGTATCAGAGTGAATAAGTTCTTTATCGATGTCTTTTGACAGATACGTTTGATAACACTGACATAGTTTAAGTATCAAATTGAACAAATTCTTTATTAACATTCTTTATCGATATCATATGTCGGATACGTCGGATAACATTGACAAAATCAATCTATTAGAATGAATAAATTCTTTACCATCATCTATTGTCGGATTTCTCATTATGAAAAAATTGTAAGTAAGTAAGTAACAAACTCTTTCTTGAATTCAACTCATGGATACACAACACAGATATTATAAAAAAAATTTGTAATTTCCAGACTTCATTTGCATGCAATAGATACCGAGAGTTCTATGACTCCTCCCCGCAATGACTTCTAAGGGTTTTATGACTCCTCCCCACAATGAATTCAGACGGTTTTAGGACTCATCCCCCTAGCCATAACTCCATTCAACCTTGAGCGAAGGTATAAAAGTTTGATGAAGTATTTCTCTACTTATGTCTATGACTCCTCCCCGCAGTGAATTCTAGGGGTTTTATGACTCCTCCCCACAATGAATTCAGATGGTTTTAGGACTCATCCCCCTAGCCATAACTCCATTCAACCTTGAACGAAGGTATAAAAGTTTGATGAAGTATTTTTCTACTTAACAACTACATTAATAGCTTCCAAGATGATAGGACTGTATGACACAGAATTTATCAGTTTGAAAATTCGAATGTGCATTTTTATTATTGTCTATGGAACTCGAAGAAATTGACTGTTATCATTGGATAGTGAACTATAACATGTTTGAGTATGATAAAAGCTTGTGGAGTACTACATTACGTCATATAAACAGACTGGGATTCTACGATAGAGTGATTACACCACTTAGTAATGCTGGTCAGGAATTGAGAAATGTTCAGGAGGAAGTCAGTGAAATTCGCAGCTTTTTCGGGGTTGAAGCACTCTACGTAAAGGGCAATGTACCTACAGATAAAGTTTTAATTCAAAAGTGTGACCCTAGGATTCCACTTTTCAATCTAAAAGAGTTTAAGTGTCCTAAATTTGAAGGGGGTTATCACCGTCCTGAAGACGAGGTTCGGTTCTTCGTGCAGTGGATACCTAAGAACATACCTGATCGTGATAAATCCATAAGACATGGTAAAAACTATTCTATATCATGGGACCATTGTTTCTGGATGTTTAAGAGAAGTCCTAGAAGTCCTATTCCTACAAGTTAAGTTAGAATAAAAGAATGAGCTAATTATATTGGCTTACACTGAAAATAATTGAACAAAAATAAAACCCCGATAAATATTTACTAGATGGTGTGGAAAATACAGAGCAACGTTTGGCTAATAGCTATAAAATACAATAAAAAAAATATCTGTCGAGGAGGTATCATTAGCAATAAACTATTTCTAATGAAGCATTTCAAGTCACCTGTTTACCGGGTACTAAATAACTACCATTTTTACCCCCCTCAAAACTTAATTTACCCCACACGTACCATTTTTTCCGCATCAGCCACAAAACTCAATTCCTCCTAGAATTATTTAAACTAAATACTTACCCCCGCCTCTCAGAGAAAGTTCAGTAAGACACAATAGCCTTATTTATAGTCGAATGTTTACCCGAATATTTAACATGTACCATTTTTCTGTAACACCCACAAAAATCAATTCCTCCTAGAATTATTTAAACTAAATACTTACCCCCGCCCTAGAAAGTTCAGAAAAACACAATAGCCTTATTTATAGTGAAGTGTTTCTTAGTCGTATGTTTATCCGAATATTTAACAAGTACCATTTTTCCACACCAGCCACAAAACTCAATTCCTCCTAGAATTATTTAAACTAAATAGTTACCCCCGCCCTAGAAAGTTCGGAAAAACACGATAGCCTTATTTATAGTGAAGCGTTTCTTAGTCGTATGTTTACCCGAATATTTAACAAGTACCATTTTTCCATACCATCCATAAAACTCAATTCCTCCTAGAATTATTTAAACTAAATAGTTACCCCCGCCCTAGAAAGTTCAGAAAAACACAATAGCCTTATTTATAGTGAAGCGTTTCTTAGTCGTATGTTTACCCAAATATTCAACACGTACCATTTTTCCAAACCAGCCAAAAAACTCAATTCCTCCTAGAATTATTTAAACTAAATAGTTACCCCCGCCCTAGAAAGTTCGGAAAAACACGATAGCCTTATTTATAGTGAAGCGTTTCTTAGTCGTATGTTTACCCGAATATTTAACAAGTACCATTTTTTCCATACCATCCATAAAACTCAATTCCTCCTAGAATTATTTAAACTAAATAGTTACCCCCGCCCTAGAAAGTTCGGAAAAACACGATAGCCTTATTTACAGTGAAGCGTTCCTTAGTTGTATGTTTACCCGAATATTTAACAAGTACCATTTTTCCATACCATCCAAAAAACTCAATTCCTCCTAGAATTATTTAAACTAGTTTACCCCCACCCTAGAAAGTTCAGAAAAACACAATAGCCTTATTTATAGTGAAGCGTTTCTTAGTCGTATGTGTATCCGAATATTTAACAAATACCATTTTTCCGCACCAGCCACAAAACTCAATTCCTCCTAGAATTATTTAAACTAAATACTTACCCCCAGCCTCTCACAGAAAGTTCAGAAAGACACAATAGCCTTATTTATAGTCGAATGTTTACCCGAATATTTAACACGTACCATTTTTTCCGTACCACCCACAAAAATCAATTCCTCCTAGAATTATTTAAACTAAATATTTACCCCTGCCCTAGAAATTTCGGAAAAACACGATAGCCTTATTTATAGTGAAGCGTTTCTCTGTCGTATGTTTACCCGAATATTTAACAAGTACCATTTTTCCATACCATCCATAAAACTCAATTCCTCCTAGAATTATTTAAACTAAATAGTTTTCCCCGCCCTAGAAAGTTCGGAAAAACACGATAGCCTTATTTATAGTGAAGTGTTTCTTAGTCGTATGTTTACCCGAATATTTAACAAGTACCATTTTTCCATACCATCCATAAAACTCAATTCCTCCTAGAATTATTTAAACTAAATAGTTACCCCCCGTCCTAGAAAGCTCGGAAAAACACGATAGCTTTATTTATAGTGAAGCGTTTCTTAGTCGTATGTTTACTCGAATATTTAACAAATACCATTTTTCCATACCATCCACAAAACTCAATTCATCCTAGAATTATTTAAACTAAATAGTTACCCCCGCCCTAGAAAGTTCAGAAAAAAACCAACAGCCTTATTTATAGTGAAGCGTTTCTTAGTCGTATGTTTACCCGAATATTTAACAAGTACCATTTTTCCACACCAGCCACAAAACTCAATTCCTCCTAGAATTATTTAAACTAAATACTTACCCCCGCCCTAGAAAGTTCAGAAAAACACGATAGCCTTATTTATAGTGAAGCGTTTCTTAGTCGTATGTTTATCCAAATATTTAAAAAGTACCATTTTTCCATACCATCCATAAAACTCAATTCCTCCTTATTTAAACTAAATAGTTACCCCCGCCCTAGAAAGTTCGGAAAAACACGATAGCCTTATTTATAGTGAAGCGTTTCTTAGTCGTATGTCTACCCGAATATTTAACAAGTACCATTTTTCCACACCAGCCACAAAACTCAATTCCTCCTAGAATTATTTAAACTAAATAGTTACCTCCGCCCTAGAAAGTTCGGAAAAATACGATAGCCTTATTTATAGTGAAGCGTTCCTTAGTCGTATGTTTACCCGAATCTTTAACAAGTACCATTTTTCCATACCATCCATAAAACTCAATTCCTCCTAAAATTATTTAAACTAAATAGTTACCCCCACCCTAGAAAGTTCAGAAAAACACGATAGCCTTATTTATAGTGAAGCGTTTCTTAGTCGTATGTTTATCCAAATATTTAACAAGTACCATTTTTCCATACCATCCATAAAACTCAATTCCTCCTAGAATTATTTAAACTAAATAGTTACCCCCACTCTAGAAAGTTCGGAAAAACACGATAGCCTTATTTATAGTGAAGCGTTTCTTAGTCGTATGTCTACCCGAATATTTAACAAGTACCATTTTTCCACACCAGCCACAAAACTCAATTCCTCCTAGAATTATTTAAACTAAATAGTTACCTCCGCCCTAGAAAGTTCGGAAAAATACGATAGCCTTATTTATAGTGAAGCGTTCCTTAGTCGTATGTCTACCCGAATATTTAACAAGTACCATTTTTCCACACCAGCCACAAAACTCAATTCCTCCTAGAATTATTTAAACTAAATACTTACCTCCACCCTAGAAAGTTCGGAAAAACACGATAGCCTTATTTATAGTGAAGCGTTTCTTAGTCGTATGTCTACCCGAATATTTAACAAGTACCATTTTTCCACACCAGACACAAAACTCAATTCCTCCTAGAATTATTTAAACTAAATACTTACCCCCGCCCTAGAAAGTTCGGAAAAACACGATAGCCTTATTTTTTGTGAAGCGTTTCTTAGTCGTATGTTTACCCGAATATTTAACAAGTACCATTTTTCCATACCATCCATAAAACTCAATTCCTCCTAGAATTATTTAAACTAAATAGTTACCCCCGCCCTAGAAATTTCGGAAAAACACGATAGCCTTATTTATAGTGAAGCGTTTCTTAGTCGTATGTCTACCCGAATATTTAACAAGTACCATTTTTCCATACCATCCATAAAACTCAATTCCACCTAGAATTATTTAAACTAAATAGGAACTCATGACGTACATTCATTGTGCAATTGACAACAAAAACAGAAAAAAACCTCGACTTTAGTGTGCCAACTTTTAAAATGTTTACGCGTAAATACAGTGTCCCAAGCATGGGTTTTTCTTGCCCAATTCCAATGTATATTTTCATGTAGGGTTCGTATCTATTACACTTTTGACCATATTCTTGTATGTGTGAATGTATAGTTGAATGTGTTCGTGAATGTATTCGTGAAATCCTATACAGGCTTACTACTAATCGCCTAATTATAAAATGAAAAATTCAGATCCAATAAGTCCAGATCTTGATTAAAAAAAAAGGTTTCAAAAGTGTCAAATTTCACGCCAAAGGACTTGAGCAGGTTGTTGTGCTTTAAGGCCACAGAATAAATGTCATAGGAACAGTAAGACAACAGTCAACGGCCTCTGGTAAGTTTTCCCGAACAAAATGCTTTCAGATGAGGGCAAATAATTTACTAGATTTTGGCAAAAATTTACTAGATTTGTTCGATTTTACTAGATCTGACCCCCATTTTACTAGATTTACAAGGTGGATATGGTTTTTACAAGATCTAGTAAAATTTTACAAGGGGTTACAACCCTGTGTGTGACTGCGTAGTTTTCATTTATTTGAAATTTTGCCAATCCTGGCTAATATTCGCCTCTCCTTGGAATAGCTGGCACCTCCCTAGAGAGGCGCGCCTCCAAGGCTGGAAAACACTGATACAAGGCATAAGCAATACAGTTGGTATTGGTACCTTGGCACCTTTCCAGGCTTTTCAAGACTATTAGATGACGTAATCGGTCTGTTTCATTAGTGGATTACTGATATTCGGATAGAAGGATGTTTTTTCGGAAGTCTATAGTAGAATGCTTATCGAACAGTTCGTGGTAACGAAGTGAGTAAGGAGAAACCCGGCTCAATAGTAACTGGAACTCTAAAAAACGGAATTTTGATACCTATAGATCCATCAAAAGAATCAGATTTTTATGCTCGTTTAGTCGCACCCATCAAAAGATTTGTGCCTGAGAAAATTTTCTTTATTTTCAAAAAGAGGAGGAAACACCCCCTAAAAGTCCTAGAACTTTAATGAAAATCAAACCATCAGATTCAGTGTATGAGAGAACCCTACTATAGAAGCTTCAAGCTCCTATCTGCAAAAATGTGGAATTTTGTATTTTTTGCCAGAAGAAAGATCACTGATGCGTGTTTATTTGTTTGTTATTTTTGTTTTTTTTTCCCAGGGGTGATCGTGTCGAAACAGTGGTCCTAGAATGTAGCGGGAGGGCTCATTCAAACTGAAATTAAAAGTTCTAGTGCCATTTTTAAGTGACAAAAAAAATTGAGGGCAACTAGGCCCCCTCCCAGGATCATTTTTGCCAGAGTCATCCGATAAAAAATTTGAGACAGCCATTTTGTTCAAAATGGTCGAAAAATACAATAGCTATGTCTTTGAGGATGACTCAATCCCCCACAGCCCCCGGGGGAAGGTCAGTAAATTTTGAACTATGCCGAATGTTTACATATAGCATTGGTTATTGGGAAGTATACAGAAGTTTTCCGGGGGGATTTTTTTGGTATTGGGGGGGGGGGGTTACGTAGGATTATCCTTTCATGGAGGAATTTTTCATGGGGGAAAGGGCATTGCTATGAAGGAGGCGCCGGATTTCCCGGCATTATTTAAAAAAAAAACAATCAGAAATTAAATAAAAAAAACAATTTAATCAACTGAAAGTAAGAAGCAACATCAAAATTTAAAACGAACAGAAATTAATACATATATGATTGCCCCCCCCCCCCCCTACTCATTACCTCGCTCTTTACGCTTTAGATTTTTTGTACTTTCATCAGAGCTATTTATTCTAATTAATTAAAAAAAAACTTTCCGAAAAATAAGTTTTTCAAAGAAAAGTAAAGGCCATTTTAAACTTAAGCTCAGGAGACTCATATAGTTTTGCCATTTTTTTTTAACTCTGCCATTTTTTCTAACTAATCGTGTTGGTTTGTTATGAAAACATTCTATGGCTTCTAGGCATTTCTATTTGAGCGGAAAACTACACCTCAAACTTTGTGGAATATGCATTTTCTTGCATGAAACACCAAAATATAATAAAATGTCAAGTTTCGGAGTGTTCCACAACTCGCAAGCAAGTGCCATTGGTATTTTTGAATCCGCATGGTCAATTTAGGGGGTGGAGGGTAGGCTAATTCTCGTAGCAGCCCCATTCCGTCGTGGTATGATTCACACTTTCAACACCTGGCGTCCGGACTATCATATCAAGGAGGCACACTTGTGCCTCTATAAAGAGGCGACCCACCACAATGTTAAGCGATTTCAGGTCCTAGAGGTCGCAGAGAGACGGCGGTAATCGCATTTTGTATCCCAAGCTCAAACTAAGAAACTTGCAAAATTTCTTCCTCCTCCGACTTTATCTTCATGGGGTAAACTGGGCCGGAAGTTTCGACCCTCCCACCACAGCCCCCCTTTAACGTTGTCCGATTGGGCTGAAATTTAGAGGTTAAGCTTTCCTGGGGCCCGGGAGCTTATCCTCGAAATTTCAGCTCAATCCGATCACACCTTCCCTGTTTTCAAAAAACCAAATATTGCCACTTAAAATTCATCATCATCATTTCTTTTTTTTTCTTATCCACGCCTACAGGCCACAGTTGGCAACTGATCCAGGTGAATGAGGACTCATTCGAAGCAGAATTTGACCTGTTAGGGCCTTTTGATATTTTCAGACCAAAAAATTATCCCCGAATTTACATTTACGAAAAACCTCGTTTTCCTATAATAGCCCATGTTAATTTTTCCCACCACAACCCCCCTTTAACGTTGTCTGATCGGGCTGAAATTTAGAGGATAAGCTTTCCTGGGGCCTGGAAGCTTATCCTCGAAATTTCAGCTCAATCTGATCACTCCTTCTTAAAACGAACAGAAATCATTCCGTATATGAAAGGGGCTGTGCCCTCCTCAACGCCTCGCTCTTTACGCTAAAGTTTTTATTGTTTAAAAAAAGAGTTGTGAGAAAGTCAAACTTTTGCGTAAAGAGCGAGGCGTTGAGGAGGGCACAGCTCCTTTCATATACGGAATAATTTCTGTTCGTTTTAAGATTTAATGTCGCTCCTTACTTTCAGTTTAAAGAAACTTTTTTTTTTATTTAAAGGCTGCAAAAGCGGGGGGTTTGGGGGCGGCAGCCCCCCAACTGTGCCTCCTAATCCCTGTACGTTTTAAGGTTCGACCTTGTAACTCAGCCTCTTTAACTCTTTAGAAAACGTAGTTTTTTTCAAATAATAATCTACCAAGCATACAACTACCCCAAATCAGTATCAATAAATAAATGAATCCGAAAACGAACAAATATTAAAATAAATATTAGAGTCAAACTCAAAACGAGCATAAATTAATATGAGTAGGGTTCAAAACCCCTATGCTTTCTAAAAGCAAGAATATAATTTGTACTTTACTGAAAAAAAATTCAAATGAGTTTACTGAAAAAAAAATGTGCATTGTCAATTTAATATACATATGCTGATATTTATTTCCTAAAATCTTAATTAATGAAAGAATTGTTTTCAGTATAGCGCCAATGATGCAGTAGGTTTTAGACTTCTGCAGTGAGGCGATACCCAAACTCTTGTTTGTAGTTATTTTTATTCGATTCAAACTTGATTTGCATATTCAATTTAAGTTTCACTCGTTTTAAGATTTATTTATTCATTTACATTAATAAATATTGTATGTTTGTTTGCATTGATTGTTATTTAACTTCTGTTCGTTTTAAGTTTCATTTATACTTTAATATCAAAATATTTGTTTTCGTTTTAAGCTTGATTTTCATATTCAATCTAAGCATTACTCGCTTTAAGATCTATTTATTCATTTATATTATTACTTGTTGTATGTTTTTTTCTATGATTGTTTATTTAATTTCTGTTCGTTTGGGTTTTATTTATTCTTTAATAGTAATTTCTGGTCGTTTTGAGTTTGAATTTTAACAGGTATTTGTATCTCCTGAGCTTAAGTTTAAAATGGCCTTTACTTTTCTTTGAAAAAACTTATTTTTAGGAAAGTTTTTTTTAATTAATTTTTTGTTTGTTTTTGATTGCAAAAAGTTTCAAGTTTTTATGGCATGGGGGGGGTGCTTACTGTCCGATTATTCTTGACTTTAAAAAACGGATCTAGAACTATCAGTTTAAATCAAATGAGGCTTTTTTCAAAGTCTATACGATTACCTCTTTGATAAAAACCTTATATATGAACAATAGACAGCTTGCATAACTTGTGGACAGCGATTGACAACAACGAATGGATTGAAAAAAAGCTCCAATAAGGGGGTTTAGGCCATTTCACTTGCTGACACAAAGGGATCACGACTGTTTGGAATTGACCTTAATAGGATTTTGTGTGCCAAAGCAATTTTACATCTATCTCAGAGTATGTATTTTAACCTTATAATTGGATAATTATAATAGATTTCCTATGTGTTCTTCCCATACAAAACCCCTTCTTATAAGTTATAAGCCCCCTTTAATAAGTTATGCCCCACGGCACAACTTGCAATGCCTACCCGGAGTTTTTAGTTATCAGAATATTGAACTATTTTAACAAAAGTCTATCTCAAAATTTTTATCTGACGCATTTAGGGCGTGGAGGAGGGGGGGGATAGTCACCCTCCAATCTCTTTTGAATCTTAAAAAGTGAACAAGAACTTTCAATTTTCAGTCAAATGAGACCTCTCCAAAGTTTATACGAGCATCCCTTCCATAAGAAATAATGGGAAGGATTTGGAGAATCCTTAAATTACAACTCTTGCCCTGAGGGCTCTGGGGGAGTTGTCATCCTCAAAGACCTAATTTCCAGAGCTTAAAACTACGTTTAATAAAATGGCTGTCTCAAAATTTTGATTGGATGTGTTTGGGGAAAAGGTGGGCGTTAGAGGGGGGTTAGTTGCCCTCAAATCACTTTCGACTATTAAAAAGGGCACCAGCCCTTTGAATTTCCAATCGAATGAGCCTTTTCTTAAGTTTCTTCGACACCGCTTTCTATATAAACCTTATATGCCCCCAGAGCATAACTTAAAACTCTTACCCTGAGGGTTGTGGGGGATTGTCCTCCTCAAAAATATATTTTTTATCTGGAAATCAACTATGCTGAACGAAATGGCTATCTCAAAATTATTGGATATGTTTGGGGGAATGATGGGGGGGTGGGGGGTGCTAGTTGCCCTCCAATCACTTTCTACTATTAAAAAGGGCAGTATCCCTTTGAATTTCTAATCGAATGAGCCTTTTTTGAAGTTTCTAAGACAACGCCTTCTATAAAAACCTTATATGCCCCCAGGTCATTTCTTAAAACCCTTGCCCTGAAGGTTGTGGGGGAGTGTCCTCCTCAAAAACATATTTTCTATCTGGAAATCGACTACGCTGAACAAAATGACTATCTCAAAATTTTGATTGGATGTGTTTGGGGAAATGATCGGAGTGAGGGGTCTAGTTACACTCCAATCACTTTCGACTATTAAAAAGGGCACTAGCCCTTTAATTTCCAATTAAATGAGCCTGTTTTGAAGTTTCTACGACAACGCCTTCTATAAAACCTTATATACCCCCAGGGCATAACTTAAAATCCTTGCCCTGAGGGTTGTAGGGGAGTGTCCTCCTCAAAAATATATTTTCTATCTGGAAATCAACTACGCTGAACGAAATGGCTATCTGAAAATTTTGATTTGTTGTGTTTGGGGAAATGATGGGCGTGGCGGGGGGGAGGGGTGCTAGTTACACTCCAATCACTTTCGACTATTAAAAAGGGCACTAGCTCTTTAATTTCCAATCGAATGAGCCTGTTTTGAATTTTCAACGACAATGCTTTCTATAAAAACCTTATATGCCCCCAGGGCATAACTTAAAACCCTTGCCCTGAGGGTCGTGGGGGAGTATCCTCCTCAAAAATATATTTTCTATCTGGAAATCAACTACGCTGAACAAAATGGCTATCTGAAATTTTGATTGGATGTGTTTGGGGAAATGATGGGCGTGGAGGGGGGGGGGCTAGTTACACTCCAATCACTTTTGACTATTAAAAAGGGCACTAGCTCTTTAATTTCCAATCGAATGAGCCTGTTTTGAAGTTTCTACGACAACACCTTCTATAAAAACCTTATATGCCCCCAGGTCATATCTTAAAACCCTTGCCCTGAAGGTTGTGCGGGAGTGTCCTCCTCAAAAACATATTTTCTATCTGGAAATCAACAATGCTGAACAAAATGGCTATCTCAAAATTTTGCCCTGAGGGCATAACTTAAAACCCTTGCCCTGAGGGTTTCTGGGGAGTGTCCTCCTCAAAAATATATTTTCTATCTGGAAATAAACTACGCTGAACAAAATGGCTATCTCAAAATTTTGATTGGATGTGTTTGGGGGAATGATGGGCGTGGGGGGGGCTAGTTGCCCTCCAATCATTTTCGACTATTAAAAAGGGCACTAGAACTCTCGATTTCCAATTGAATGAGCCCCCTTTGAAGCTTCTACGACGACCCCTTCCGTATGAAGTGCCTCTGGGGAAAAAAAATAAATAATAATAAAACATTGGAGCCGTATGGCCTTTACTATAGGCAACGCTACAGCGTTGCCTCTGATTAACGGCCTTTGTGATTAAGGGGTCATTCTTAAAGATTTGGAACAAAATTTGAACTTAGCGCAAAGAGCGAGGTATTGACTAGGGGCGAACCCCCTAATATACGTAATAAAAATATACGAATACAGAAGTTCGTTATGTAAGTTAATTCGTAAGCTACGTCAGAACAAGATTTCGAGATAGCCATTTAGCCAAACAACAGTAAAATTAATATGCAAATTTCGTTTTAATTATTCATGTACGGTGATCCAAAATCAAAGCTGCATTAACTCAAAAACGTTCAGAAATTACATAAAAAAACAAGCTTTTTTTAACTGAAAGTAAGGAGTGACATTAAAACTTAAAACAAACAGAAATTATTCCGTATCCTCCTGGGACCTGACGCCCAACCGGTTGTATGTTCGCTTACGAATTTTTATCATCCAACCTACTGCAAATCGGGACTTAAAGATTGCCTCCTTTTCTGCAAGAGGCGTTTGCTGCCATCTGTGATTTTTTTCAGTCCAGTAACAGTAATGGAGGCCGAACCAGGAGCAAGTGAAATAAAGAAAATCAACTTACGAAAAAGATCAAAAGGTAAGAAATTAGATAAAAAATATAAAGAGATAGGCTAGACAATAGAAAAAAATCAGGCGATATACCCTAAGACCGAAGTATTGACAGGTTTGATTTTTAACGCAATTACTATTATTGCTGCCATCTGGCGGAAGGACTTTCAGTCTTGTACAATGGGTTGTACATTCGTTCTTACCTTAGAAGTCCAACGGGTTGGAAGATTTAATTTTATTATTTCAATTTTATTTAAGATGTCTGTTATTTTTACTTTTTAACCTATTAAATTTTAAACATAGTTTTTAAGTAATTGTTTTTTTGCTGCTCGGTATAGCCAAATGCAATAACGTTATTTCTTGGGCTTGGTGCTGTGATCAGTTATTAGTAGCAGTCAGTTATCACAGAATGACTGGTACCCCGGTTTAGTTCAATAATATTTAAGTGATTTGTGTTTATGGCGTGTATTTATTGCGGAGATCTATTTTTTGTTTATATATGTATGAATATGTTGATGTTGTATGTTTGAATTGGCTTTTGCTTCGTTTGATTTAGTTCTTATTTTGTCCTTGATCTATTTATAATTTTGCGTTCTTACTTGATTTTTATTGGTTTTGTCGATATTTATCTCGTGCTATCGTTTTCTTTTCTTTAGCTTTTTTTCATATTTTGCTCAGTCAGTTCTAGGGTTTTTCATTTAATAAATAAAAAAATAATATATTAATTAATTATCTATCTATATATTTTAATTATTTGTCTCTATGCTCTCTACATTCTGTTTTCTCTACACCTTTTTTTCTCAACATTCTATTCGTATTACGAACTCTTTTTATTCAGTTTTCCACCGTTTCGGGTTTTATTTCCGCCAGTTTTTCGGTTTAATCCCAACATTTTTTTCTTCAGTGAGGCTATTTAAATGGTGTTGCTGTATGTCTGAAGTTTCATACTGTGAGGTCTAAAGCGCAAACAGTTTTTTTTTCTTTTGCAGTATCCTTGGAAAAAGCCTTGTCTTTGCTTGAAAACAGCGATATCAGCGACTTGGAAGATAGCGGAGACGAAAACGACCCTGAGTGGTGTTTACCTGGCAACACATGTGCGACAGATGCAGACCAAGTGTCTTCTGATAGTGAAGAAGAGTCTCAAGGCTTTCTAGATCGGGCTAATCTCAATGATTTCTCAGTCCTATTCGACGAAGAAAATGACGACATTCCACTAGCGCAGCATATTCCAGCATTCAAAACTGATTCCGTATCAACAAGTCGCTCAGGAAAAAATCGCCGCCCCAACAAAATGTGGACCAGTTCAGGTACCTTGAACGAGCATCATTCATACATTCCCTTGTACTCATATTCAAGTCAACGGGAAAGCTGGAAGCCACATGAATACTTTTTGAAGTACTTCCCTGACTCATTTTTTGAAACAATGGCTTTCGCAATGAATTGTCATTACCAGAAGGCCACAAACAAATCTTTGCTCACTAGTGCCTCCGAACTGAAAGTATTCTTTGGCATTTCGATCGTCATGAGTAACCTGAAGTTTCCTCGTCTTCGAATGTTTTGGAGCAAGAAATTTCGAGTCCCTATCATCTGCGAGAAAATGCCTCGAGATCGGTTTTTCAAGCTTAGACAGAATGTGAAGTTCCTTTTGTATGACGAGGTTGACGAGGATACAAAAAGAAATGATCTTCTTTGGAAAGTGCGCCCCTTGTTGAGTTTTGTGCGAGATGAGTGTCTCAAGCTTGAGCGAGAACAATTCGTTTGTATTGACGAGCAAATGATTCCCTTTGCTGGGCGATGCAGCCTGAAGCAGTACGTACCAAATAAGCCAAATCCTCTTGGCTTGAAGAACTTTGTTTTAGCAGGCTCATCAGGTCTGGTGTATGATTTTGTAATCTATCAAGGAAAGACAACCTTTGTGCCAGAATTACAAGCTAAAGGTCTAAGTAGTGCCGCTGTGCTACACCTATGCCAAGATCTAAGTGAAGGTTCATATCTTTTCTTCGATAGGTACTTCACTAGCATATCTTTGCTCGAAAAATTATCAGAAAAGCGCATAAATGCAATCGGCACGCTCATGAAAAATCGACTTGAAGGTCTACCAGCGAAGACCGATCGTGAACTAAAGAGAACTGGACGTGGGACGTCCTTTACGTTCACGCGAGAAGATCGAGTTGTAGCCGTTACGCAGTGGTACGACAACAAGCCCATTTTTCTAGCTTCAAGCTGTTATGGCAAAGAACCCGAGCTACCTGTGTCAAGATACAACAAGTCTGAAAGAAAATATATAGATATTCCCAGTCCTCTTGTGGTAAGACAGTACAACAAGAACATGGGCGGAGTCGATCTTTGTGACCGCATGGTGAGTTATTACAGATTCAGCAGCAGGACAAAAAATTGGCCAGTTCGAGTTCTTCACCATTTCATTGATTTGGCTCTTTCGAATGCCTGGCTACTCTACAGGCAGGATTCAATCAAAGGAAACAAACCCAGCAATCAGTGGATTGACTTCAGATTTCAGGTAGCTGAATATTTAGTTGAAGATCTTCGGCGATCAACCGAGGGCGACTTTGGCGAATGTGAAGACGATAATGATGAAGATAAACTGGAGCAGTCGGCTAAACGAAGAAAAAGATGCTCTTTGCCATCCGGACCAGAAAGGAAATTGAATGCAAAGCATCTTCCTCGCTTCGACGCGACGCTGAAGAATTCGGCTCGATGCCGGATGCCTGGATGCGAAATGCGAACGAAAGTGTTCTGCGAATCGTGTCAGGTCTATCTCTGCTTTCAGGTTGGCAAGCAAGTTCGAGAATGTTTTTCGGATTTCCATAAATGATAAAGGATATTTTTGTGTGTTATGTAAGCTGATCGTATGTTTTCTCATGGCATTTTGTAACTTGTATTTGAAAATTATATGGAGTTGAGTCCCAATGTCCAACATGTTGTACATCCCCCCCAGGCCCCCAGGACGTAAAAAAAATAAGACTTTCATTCCATCGTCTTGTGCTATTTTTTTTATCGGTAAATTCCAAATTCCATATTCGCCCCTACTCAGGAACATACTCAGGACTCAGGAGGGTATATGAAAGGTGCTGTCCCCTCCTCAACCCCTCGCTCTTTACGCTAAAGTTTGACTCTGTTTCACAACTTTGTTTAAAAAAAAAAACTTTAGCGGAAAGAGCGAGGGATTGAGGAGGGGGCAGCCCCTTTCATATACAGAATAATTTCTGTTCGTTTTAAGTTTTAATGTCACTCCTTACTTTCAGTTAAAAAAAAAAATTATTTAATGCCAGTAATGATCGTCGCACCCTCTTAAATGTCTAGTGTCGCATTTAAAATAGGATAAAAAATTCCTAGCATAATGAGGATAAACATTTGAATGGGTCCTGGGATATTTTTCCAAGAATCCTTGACCTTGAGCTAACCGAATTCCTCGGGGCAAATGCAATCCTTTAAAAATATAGCATTAAAAAATATAGAAAATAGTAAAATGTTTATGACAACTCTGGTAAGAACTCAAAGCTTCATTATAATCCAAAGATTTCCTAATAATAAAGTTACCCGGTTTAGACTGGCATGAGGACAAAATTTTCTAAGGACAAAGTTATGTTCTATTGCAAACATGGTTTTCTCATTCGTCAATTAGTCATGATTTTGGTAATGCAATCACTCAAAATTAAGAAGGAACTAATGTGTAACGGTAAATGTGCGTTAAGTTCCTGAAAATGATTTAAAGTAAATGTTCTTTTTTTCATGCAGTAAATTTTGGCACTACGCAATAAGATTACATCTATTTTATGTTTCTAAATATAAGTTACTATAATATAAATATATATTTATATTTATATAATATTAATAATATTAATACATGTATTATAATATTAATATAATATTAACATTAAAATATGTTCTGTAATGTTAATATATGTTCTAAATATATGTTTCTATAAGATGATCTATTTTATGTTTCTTTGTAACTTCATTATACCTTTACAAGCGTTTTCGGTCCTGGTGGGTTGACAAAACCATTATTTTTATGTATTTATAAATTTCACGTTAATTTTAACTATGATAGTTTTAATTACTTTATAAATTTCATTCTTTTATTTATTTATAAATTTCATAAATTTTATCATTTATAAATTTCACGAAAGTGATATTTATTATAAAAAGAAAATTAAGATTGCTACTGCCATCCAAGTCCAAAATTCTTACATTAACATGTAGCAAAATCGCGGCAAAACACAGTGGGGGTATATTAGACATACCTGGGGAAACAGTGGTAGTGACTCCTATAAAAACATTAACAATTTGATGAAGGTTTTTTCTCCCTGTCCTAGTCTTTGAATTTTATTTTCTGCAGTCTTATGGTTATAATATTTCAACACAAGGCAGCAGGTTTGTTGCCATGCGAAAGTCTAGCTACAGCCTAATATGTCTACCGATGTAGATTTTGAAGTTTGCTAAGCAGTTTCTTTTAGACTGAAGAATACCTTGAAAAGCCAAGAAACTATATAGAAATAGGGAACTTTTTCAGTTTTTTAAGCAAGTTTTGATCATGCCCTAAGAAAAAGTATGAGTAAAACTATAATCCTAGTTTGGTAAATATACGGATCAGAAACTAATATATTCAATGATATACTTATCAAACAGTTCGTGGTAACAAACTGTAAGTAAGGAGCGACCCGGCTCAATAGCAACCAAAACTCTAAAAACCGAAATTTTGATACCAATAGATGCATCTATAGAATCAGATTTTTATACTGATTTGAAATATATAAGATTCATTAAGTTAAGTTTTACTAATCAAGAGTTACGCGCCTGAGAAAATTTGCCTTAGTGTCGAAAGAAGGGGGAAACAACCCTAAAATTCATTGAACTGTAATAAAAATACCACCATCAGATTCAGTGTATCAGAGAGCCCTACTACAGAAGTTTTAACCTCCTATCTAAAAAAATGTGGAATTTTGTATTTTTTGCCAGAAGAAAGATTACGGATGCGTGTTTTTTTGTTTGTTTTTTTTTGTTTTTTTTTTGTTTTTTTTTATTCCCAGGGGTTATCGTATCCATCCAGTAGTCTTAAAATATCGTGAGAGGCCTCAGCTGAACGGAAATTAAAATTTTCAGTGCCCTTTTAAAATGACCAAAAAATTGGAGGGCAACTTGGCCCCCTCCCACGTTCATTTTTTTCCAAAAGTCACCCAATCAAAATTTTCAGATAGCCATTTTGTTCAGCAAAGTCGAAAATCTAATAAATATGTCTTTGAGGAAGACTTATTTCCCAACAGTTCTCAGGGGAAGGGCTGCAAGTAAGGAACTTTGCCCATTGTTTACATATAGTATTGGTTGATGGGAAGTATACAGACGTTTCAGGAGGGATTTTTTCTGGTGGGGGGGTCGGAGGAGTGGGTCACGGGGGAGGACCTTTTCATGGAGGACGTTTCCTTGGGTGAAGGGACATTTCTATGAAGGGGTGCCGGATTTCCCAGCATTATTTAAAAAACGATCAAGAATTAAATAAAAAAACAAGTTTCTTCAAGTGAAAGTAAGGAGCAACATTAAAACTTAAAACAAACAGAAATTATTACGTATATGAGGGGGTTCACCCTCTAGTCAATACCTCGCCCTTTACGCTAAAGTTTTTTTTAGTACTTTCAAAAGGGCTATCTATTCTAATAGTAGTGTTGCATTAATGTCTCCGGGAGGGCAGTGCCCCAACCATAGGGGAGGGCCTATGTTCTGGGAGGGCAGCACCCCGACCATACGGGAGGGCCTTTGTTCCGAGCGGGCAGTACCCCTTTATTGGGTCTATGAAAGAGAGCGCACAGTAGTTTTATTGTATGGATGTTTAATGTTTATATATTTTTATTGTTCATTTTATTGGTGATATATTTAATGTTTTATTGTATGGATGACTGGTTGTTATTGTGTGTTACTTTATGACTGGTACTTTATTTTATGTGTTACCTTATGACTGATTTGATATTACTGTTCCATGGATGTTTATGTTTATGGATTTTAATAGTTTTTTAGGCTGATATGGATGTTTTAATGTTAGGCATTATTCTTCATTGTAGCATGATTATAGGCGTTGACGCTTTTATTCATGGAGTGTGAATATATAAAACCTGATACTGAGTTAGTGTCTCAGTCAATAGGCTGAATTTGATTATTACTTGATTCATTATAATACAGAAACTTCAACGATGTACAGACAAAAGAAATAATGACGAAGGCTACAAGCAAGTAGTAAGTTATTCATTTGTATTCTAAGTCGAACTGTTTATACAATCCCCTTATAGTTAACGAATTGTAAAATATTTTTGAACCTGGATCTTCAGGGGTCGGTAAAAAGCAATATCAAAATTTAAAAATGTGTAAACACAGCATTTAAATGGTTTGCGAGCTTAGCCCATGGGGCAAATCTTACTTATTTTTATTCGGCATCCAAGCCCCACCCCCTATCCCTCAACCCAATATCTATACCGCCTCCCTCCCCCTCCCTCCCCCCTCCCTCCTAGCTACCCAACCACCCTCCCGGCCCCCCATCCCCAACTTATTTTTACAGTTTTTTTCAACTTATTGTCCATGTCTTAAAATCTTATTAAACATACATCTAGCAAAAAAAAATCGACCGTGATATTTTTAAAGTATAAAATGAAGATGATATAAATGTATCTGTCGAGAGTTTTCTATAAGAAAAATAATGTTTCTAGTGACATTTTTTTTCTTTACTTAGTTTTCTATTATTGAACTGAAATTTTATACCTTTTTAAAACTTTTTTTCCATGTCTTAAAAACTTGTTAAACATAAATCTAGCAAAAAAAATCGACCGTGATATCTTGAAAATATAAAATAAAGATGATATAAATATATCTGCCGTGAGTTTTTCTATTAGAAAAATAGTGTTTCTAATGACGTTTTTTCTTTACTTAAACATAAAGAAACATTTTTTTCTGATAACTGAAATAAACTTTTTCAAGACATTCTAATGAGATTAATAAAGTCGAGTAAATCTAGCCAAGGATATTGGACAAAAACTATGCAAGAAAGCACTTTTAAAAATATCCTAAGTCATGTGCAATAGTGAACTTTACGCAATAATCATCTTTAACCTTAACACTTCATCTATTTATAGACCTGTTACCTGAAGTAATCCCATAGCTAGTTTCAAGTTAAGCTATGATGGATGACAATATTGAAATAAAAGTATCTTTTTACTGTGAATATATCATGTGTAAAGGCTACTATCATGATTTTACCAACTTGTATGAGTCTAATGCAATCAATTTAGAGAATGGGGACTTTCGAGTAAATGAGATGAATCTGGAGAAGATGAATTCAAATAGAATGGAGAGAAACTCAGTTATAGATTGGTCAAGTAAGAAATTATCGGAAGAAAAGGTAGCATTACCACCCAATTAAAGCTCAAAATCACAACGATTGTCATGGAAAAGAAGATATGGCAAGCAAGAAAGAGATCACAACGAAAAAATATAAGATCAAGAAAATCATGGTCCCACTACAGGAAACCTTGACATTTCTGTAAAAATAACAGAGAAGATTTTTACAATGGAAATTTGACATTCTAGAAGAACTCGCATTGATCAGTTTATGTCTAATCTCATTACTGATGATACTTATAAGAGTGTATTGCTATCATATTGGCAATAAACATTATTTGCCCCAATTGTCCATTATATTTTTTTTGAAGGGGTCAACTCAACCACTTGGTAGATTCCAATTACAAAACGAGATTTGAAACATCAACAGAATGTTACTGTGACATGGTAAACCACGACTCAACACTACAAAAATTTTCCAAGTTTTACATTTCAACGAAAGAATTTCAAAATGAACTTTGAAATATCAACAGAATTTAACAGTGATGAGGTAAACCATGGGTTTTAGTTTTAACAAACAAGAACATCTCCAAATTTAAAATACATCTAATTTTTTAAATAATATTTGATTTTTTCACTTGGAAAACTATTCAACTTTTTTTATAATTCTTATTAATTATCATGACAGCAAGGAGCTAAATTCATTTGGAGTACACGAAAATTTCTATCAAGCAAATAGTGGATATACCAAATTATCATTTCAAGAGAAGTTAGTGCTCAAAGAGAATGCCAACATAAAAATACTAGTTGATGAAGAGGGGCAGCTTCTAGCTAATGGTTCTGGTAACATGTTACCCGCTGATAGATCTTATCGTCATCTTTACTGCATTAGCATTCAAATGAGAGCAAAGGGAAATCAAAGAAAGACATACTCCTGCACTAGTATCATAAACCATATCTTGTCTACGTACCAGAACTATTGTCTGTGTAAAAATAATATGATAATAGACAATGAAATCGCTGGTAAAATAAAAAGGGCATTGGTAGACAATATCACTAATGAATATAAAGATAAATTGATGGAAAATAAACACAAGTGAACATTATTACCGCAAGTAAAATAAAAGGGTTTTGAAAGACAATATCACCATGGAATATAAAGATGAATTGATGAAAAACAAAGCATCAGCAAACGTTACTGCTGCCATAATCAGTTTACCAAGAGATGAAGTCAATGAAATCGGTTTTATCGACAGTGAAATGTATAACGAGGTTGTTAAACGTTGTGTATACCCCTGAAACAAAAATATATGACATCTGGAGAAAAAACAAGAAGTAACTTATGAGTAGATTTAAGGTGTTAATTTTTATGATGATATTCATCATGTAATAATTTCAATAAAAACATTTTATTGCATTACTTCGTCTTTGTTTCCATTATTTTTAGGGTACGATATCAAATGAAACTCAGAGAGGAAAGAAAATAACAAAATGAAAAATAAAATAAAAAAAAGGTGAAAAAACCAGGATTTTGTCAGCCTGTGGCGAACTATAAGGAAGAAGAAATGAGCAAATATTTCGACAAGGGCCTCCCACCAACTCGTCATTAGTGCTAAACAAAAAAGAAAGAAAAGAAAAGGAAACCAACGAAAATCAACATAAAATTAACATATTAAATTATAAAAATTAACACCTTAAATCTACTCATAAGATACTTCATATGTTTTCTCCAGATGTCATATATTTTTTTTCAGGGGTATACACAACTTTTAACAACCCTGTCATACATTTCACTGTCGATGAAACCGATTTCATGGACTTCATCCGTTGGTAAACCAGTTATGGTAGCAGTAACATTTGCTGATGCTTTGTTTTTCATCTATTCATCTTTATATTCCATGGTGATAATGTATTTCAAAACCCTTTTATTTTACTTTCGGTAATAATTTTCACTTGTGTTTAACTTTCCAACAATTTATCTTTATATTCATTAGTGATATTGTCTGCCAATGCCCTTTTTATTTCACCAGAAATTTCATTGTCTATTATCATATTATTTTTACACAGGTTACAGTTTTGGCACGTAGACGAGACATGGTTTATCATACTAGTGTAGGAGTATGCCTTTCTTCTATTTCCCTTTTGCTTTCATTTGAATGGTAATGCAGTAAAGATGACGATAAGATCTATCAACGGGTAACATGTTATAAATTCAAAGCTCATTTTGTAATTGGAATCTACCAAGTAGTTGAGTTGACCCCTTCAAAAAAATATAATTGAGAATTGGGACAAACAATATTTATTGCAAATATGATAGCAATACACTCTTATTAGTATCATCAGTAATGAGAATATTACTTTTAATGTACGATATCAGCTCAAGAGGAAACTTGGAACTGAAGTGTTGCTTTTTTTATCTTCTTTGGTGATTCTAAGAACTGGAATATATCTTTGAAAAAGAATTAAGAATCGAAATGTAAGTTTTTTCTCTTCTATGGAAAAAATCAGAAGAGAGCTTTCTCTCTTCTACGAAAAAAATTTAGAACAGAGCTGCGACCTATGCAAAAACAAATTCGTAATAGAAAATAAATCTTAATTTAACATTAGACGCATGGATCCAAGAGACGGAAAAACATATTAATTTCATGAGTATAAAAAATTAATAAAAAAGAACTTTTGCTCCTAATTGGACCTAAGACACGCGGATCAGAGAGATGAAAAACATTTTCGTTTCATGTCCTTGATACCAACACTTCCAAATATAAAGAGAAGTTTTAAAAACTCGTGTGTTGATGACCAGTCATAGAGTACTCTATTCATTAATAGCAATAGATTGCAGTTTTTTTTACTAAACCAAGTGCTTCCTTCTAATTCAATTTAGGTATAGATGGCAGAACACTTATTTTTACATTCACCAGGGTACCTGCGGCCAGCCTATAATACCACAAGTGCAGCCATCTATTTCAATTTAGGTATAGATGGCAGCACAACTGATTTTTTACCTTCACCTGTTAACCTGCAGCCAACCTACAATAACACCCCTTTCAAATAACTGCATTCGAGTTTGGTTCATTTAGGTTCACTTAGCGTGGCACACAAAAATTGAAATAGATGGCAGCACCTGTGGTATTGTAGGTTGGCTGCATCAGTGTGCCTTATGTTCAATTAAGAGCAAAAATGTTTTTTTATTAATGTTTTATACTCATGAAATTAATATATTATTGGTCTCTTGGATATATTTGTCTAAGGTTGAATTAAGATTTATTTTCTATTACGACATTATTTTTGCATAATTCGCAGCTCTGTTCTGAATTTCTCCGTAGAAGAGAGAAAGTTCTCTTCGGAATTATTCTATAGAAGAGAAAAAAGTTACACTTCGATTCTGAATTTTTGCAAAGATATATTCCAGTTCTGAGAATCAACAAAGAGGAAAAAAAACTACCCTTCAGTTCTGAGTTTTCTCTGGAGCTGATATCGTACCCTAAAAATAATGGAAACAAAGACGAAGTAATGCAAAAAAATATTTTAATTGACATTATTACATGATGAATATCATCTCCCTAATATACGGGGTAAACTCCCTAAAATACGTAATAAAAACATACAAATATAGAAGTTCGTTACGTAAGTTAATTCGTAAGTTACGTTAGAAAATAATTTCGAAAAGGCCATTTAGCCAAAACAAGTAAAATTAATATGTAAATTTCATTCTAATTATTTATGTACGGAAAGCCAAACTCAAAGCTGTATTAATTCAAAAACGTTCAGAAATTGAATAAAAAAACAAGTTTTTGAACTGAAAGTAAGGAGCGACATTAAAACTTAAAACGAACAGAAATTATTCCGTATATGAGAGGGGCTGTCCCCTCTTCAACGCCTCGCTCTTTACGCTATAGTTTGACTCTGTCACACAACTTTACTTTTAAACAATAAAAAAAAATTAGCGTAAAAAGCCAGGCGTTGAGGAGGGGACAGTTCCTTTCATATACGGAATAATTTCTGTTCGCTTTAAGTTTTAATGTCGCTCCTTACTTTCAGTTAAGAAAACTTGTTTTTTTTAATCTTGTATAGGTTACAGCTATAGGCTTGATGCATAACGTTGACATAGGACTTAAATATTTGACAATATGTCCAAATACTGTAGCGGATCGTTTAAGGGAGTTTAATTTATGGAGGAGCATAAATGATGGAAGTTACCCGAAGAAGCGTCTTGAAACATCTAAATAACACTTAAAATTGTCTCTCCCAGAGCTAATCTGCTTAGCCAAGCTTCTGAGATGTGTTTTTAGATTTACTTAATGGGAAAATAATTTTGAGTGTTTCTTTATTATGTTTGTACTAAATAATTGCTCTTTCTTGACTGTAAATAACACAGTAAAACAGTTTTTTTTAGGTTGAAATGTCCAGTGCTTACATGATAAAAGCTCAAATATTTCATGTCTTGCTAATAGGTTTAGATTGTAGCACTTCTCTATTGCGCTATATTTCTAAGCTATTTTTTTTCTCTTTCTAATTGTAATTCTTTTTAAGCTGAATTATCTTTATTTTAGGCATTGTAGGGCGTAGTAGCAGAGTTACTCAAGAATTTAAGGAAGAAAATCGAAGGCTACTGCACCAGTATTACCCCATTGAAGTGGACCCTCGTTTAAGTCCAGAGGAAAAAATTCCTCATATGCAACAATGGTATGATGGAATACACGAAGCCTTGAAAAAATGTGATATCTACAAGAGGGATTTTGAAATTATGGTTCAAGAATCAGAAATACATTTCAGGTATAATACATAGGAAGAATTTTTAGTTACTAAGCATTGTGGTATGTTAAGATGTGACAAAAATCCAATCTTGCTTAAATGACCGAGTTTCACGTCCGTCGGTAAAAAAATACTTTCCACGTATGAAAATGGGCAAAGCCTTGAATTAAAGTTATCAAGTATTTTGCAGTAGGTTGCATAGGTTGCATCAAGACATGGCCAATTGTAGACAGAGAAAAGCCAAGACAGATAGCCGAAGTATTTGAGAGGCAAATGTTTAAATGGCTGGGGCACGGGTAAATGGCAGGAGTATGCATGACTCTCTTATTGGACACATACTTGTTTGTTAGTTTTTGGAAAGCCATGCCTGCCTAGAGTCTCAGGTATGCTGACCAAAAATTTAAAATTGACATAAGACCGTTAGATTGCCTGTAATAAGAGGCAAACAAGGTACGCCCACCTATGGTCTTAAGAAGGTTGACCAATAATTTGGAATTGACATAGGACCATAAATATGTCTGAAATAACATTAGTTCATTCTGTTTAGCTAAAATCTGAAAGGTGTCAAATTTCATTTAAGTAACCAGGTCTTACATCGCTCGAAAAAAAAACAAAAAATTTTTTTAGGCACAACAAAGAAAGGAATCTACTGTGGTTAACATTCTATCAGAGGTGGCGCAATAGTGCTGCCTACGTAAAGAGCGATGTGAGCATAATGTATTTTTTTGGTTCTTTGGTTTTAGATTAGGGTACTTCATATCGAAGAAGTTGTCGTAGAAACTTTGAAAAGGGCTTATTCAATTGGAAATTGAACGTGACGGTCGAAAATGACGCAACTAAGCCCCCTCCCACGCCCACAATTTCCCCAGACATATCCAATCAAAATTTGAGATAGCCATTTTGTCCAACGTAGCTGTAAGGTCAGAAAATTGTGTCTTCGAGAATAACAACTCACAGGCCTCGTTGTAAGTTATGCCCAGGGGGAATATAAAGTTTATATAGAAAGGGTGATTGTATAAACTTTGGAGGGCGTTCACTGGATTAGTAATCAGAATTTCTAGCACCCTCTTTAAGATTTAGAGTGATCGGAAGGTGGACACCCCCTCCCAATCCTCTTATCTTTCCAAAATGCATCTGATATAAAGTTTAAGATGACCATTTGTTGTCTTAGAAACTTCTAACAAGGCTCATTCGATAGGAAATTGAAGGGGCTAGTGCCCCCTCTAATATTCGACGGTAATTAGAGGGCAAATCACCCCTTCCCACGCCCACCATTTCCCCAAACACATTCAATAAAAATTTTGAGATAGCCATTGTGCTCAACGTAGTTAAGAGGTCCGGAAATAATGTCTTTGAGGACGATACACCCCCCCAAAAGCCCTAAGGGCAAGGGTTGTAAGTTATGCCCTGCTGGCACATACAGTTTTTATAGAAAGGGTGTTTTTATAAACGTCGGAGGGGGCTCATAGGATTGGTAATCAGAATTTCTAGTACCCTTTTTAAACTTTGAAGAGATTGGAGGGGGATACTACCCCCACACCTAGTATTTTCCTGAAATGCATCTGATGTAAATTTTGAGATGGTCATTTGTTGTCGTAGAAACTTCAAAAAAGGCTCATTCGTTTGAAAATTAAAAGAATCTTGTTTAGTAGTTAAAAGTGATTTGACGGCAGCAAGCCCCTCCCCCCTCTCACGCCCATCAGTTCCCAAGACACATCAAATCAGAATGTTGAGATATCCACTTTGTTCAGTGTAGTTGAAAGGTCTGGAAATGAAATCTATGTCTTTGAAGATGACACCCCCCCCCACATCGGAGGGATGTTCTACTGACCAAAAGGCAATAGGGTAATACTACTTCTGCAAGTGGTACTACCGCTATTCAAAACTATTACTAGTAATGTCAATACTGCTACTGTTACCACTAATAAAACTATGCTTAAGGGTATGAAGGTGAAATTTGATAGAAATTTTGAGGGGAAAGATGAACTGCATCAGAACACGCCCTCTGTATGCAGGTTGTCAGAAGGATGTAACAGCCGTATCTTAGGAACAGTTTGGTGTGTGAAGTTGAAACTAACAGGGCTTGTTGTGAGGGATGTTGAACAAACCAAAAGAAAATATCTGCAACCTAATGCTACGGTTTCTACTCATACTACTGCTACTGCTACTATTATTACTACTTCTATTACTACTACTGCCACTAAAGCTTAGGCTACTACAATTAATTTTACTGCTACTAATACTACTACTGCTGTCAAGCCTAAGGATGTTATAGCAAAAAAATTGGATCTACAAAAGCTGTATGAAACTAACTCGAAAAACATTATGCCCACACAGGCTGTCAAGCGGACGCATCAATAAAATCTTCAGGAAAGGTTTCTGGTATCCATTAAGCTGAAACTTTTGGCGTATGTTGAAGGGGATGTTGAAGAAATCAAAGGTGCTATGTGCATACTGCTACTAATTCTGCTACGACTATTACTACTGCGCAAGCTAAGGGTATTAAGGTGAAGCTTATAAAGAATATTTTGGCGGATGTTGAACTAAATCATTACAAACTATGAGCATGTGGACTTTCAGAAATTTAGCAAAGCAATATCTGAAGAGCAATTTATATTATTAATATAGACCTTTATGGGTAAGTTGTGGGGGACTTTGAACCAGCCAGAAGGCACTGTATGTATACTTTTAATGCTACCAAAACAAATACTGTAACTAATGACACTAAGGGTATTAAGATAAAACATATAGGGAACGCTTTGGGATTTGAATTAAACGAAAAATCTCTATGCATGCAGGAATTCAAAGGGGCATATAAGCATATGGAGCTAAGAGAGGAAAGGAAATAATCAAAGAAAAATAAAATAAAAAAGGGTGAGAAAACGAGGATTTTTTCAGCCGGTGGCAAAACATAAAGACGAAGAACAAGCAAATATTTCGACAAGAACCTCCGCCAAGTCGTCCTCAGCGCTAAACAAAAAAGAAAAACCCAAAAAATAAAACTTTTGTTGTTATTTTTTCTTTTTTGTTTAGCATTGAGGACGACTTGGCGGAGGTCCTTGTCGAAATATTTGCTTGTTCTTCGTCTTCATGTTTTGCCACTGGCTGACAAAATCCTCGTTTCTTCAGTCTTTTTTATTTTCTTTTTCTTTTATTATTTCCTTTCCTCTCTTAGCCTTATATGTCATTTATAGCCAGTGTGGTCTTAGAATATATTTATGGCATATAAGCAATATCATAGACAGCACCACTGAGCTAAAAATGTAAGTGAAACTTTTAAAGGAGCTAATTCCACTCAAAATTAAAAGTTCTGGTGCCCTTTTTAAGAGTAAGAAGAGATTGGAGGGCAAGCAGCCCTTCTCGCAAACCCATTCATTTTCCAAATAAATCCAGTCAAAATTTTGAGACAGCCGTTTTGCTCAGCATATTAGTACGCTCCAGCAACTATGTCGTTAGAGATGGTAGGCGTGTGAAACCCCCACAATTATGCAATTAGCACATTATGCTTTAAAACTAAATGTTGCCTTAAAATAAATCAAAAGATATTGTGTTTATGCTTGCCAATACGACATCTCAGCAGTATATTGAGAACGACTGGGGGTATCAAGTTGAAAGTTTTGGGGATATTACTATTACTACTTCTGCTCTAACAATTTAAATAAATAAAAGGATAGTAAGTGTATCCAGGGTGTCAAAGAGCATAGATAGAATCTTTTGGGAATGATATTAAGCTTTATATTTCAGGTCAACTTCAGAAGCTATTAAATTAAATTAAAAAACACTGTTTGTGTCTGGATTAAAAATTGTTGAAAAAGTTTCTCCAACATACAATAGCAACCCATACTATGGATTCTTATTGGAAAAAAACTGAAAAACGTAAAATATTATTTTTTCCATGAAAAAGACTATGTCAATAAAAATGAACAGAAATTAATATAAGAAATGTTTTAAAAAACTAGTTTTTCAAAGAAAAGTAAAGAGCTCCACTAAGGCAAGAATGAGCAGAAATGAAGTCAAATAATCTTCCAAGCATAAAACTACCACAAATAACTATCAATAAATAAATGAAACTCAATACGAACAGAAATTACAATTAGTAGTCAAGTCAAACTCAAAACAAGCAAAAACTAATACGTTTTAAATGTTTTTAGTTTTCTTACTTTCATAAATTAAAAATTATCAAAACTTTAAGGAATAAATATCAGTATAGTGTATGTAAATTAAACTGGCAATCCATGGTCATTATTGTTTTTTTTTCTAGTAAAGCGCAAATTATGTTCTGGTCTTGAGTATGCATAGGGGTTATCAGCCCTACTCATGATAATTTCGGCCCATTTTGAGTGTGAATCAGCTATTTATTGTAACTTCTGTTCGTTTTTAGTTTCGTTTATTCATTGATAGTGATTTGTGGTAGTTTTACGCTTGGTAGATTATTTGGCTTTATTTCTGCTCACTTTTGGCTTAATGGAGCTCTTTACTTTTCTTTGAACAACTTTTTTGTTTAAGAAGTTTTTCAAATTAATTTAGGTAAAATCCGATTTGCATAGGTGTATTCTCATCGAGTACTAGATGACTCAATGATTCCAATCGACTGGTAATTAGAATCTATCAGTTCCGATGAAATAACTAATCCTGCCATTAAGTCCGAACATATCCGCTACTCCCAGTTTCCTAGCTCGTAAATCTTGAACACCTGTGCCCCCACAAAGGTGCATCCATCAGTCACGTTTAAGTTTGATAGTCTTAAGATTTACTTACTTTTACATAGATTTATTTTGGATCTAAATTTCACCCTATTTTCTTATTCCAAATTTCATCCTTATGTAAGCATCTCAAGTGGAAAAAAATTCTTATAATCTTCACGGAGATAATTTCTATCAGAAAAATTATATTTTATACATCGTTTTATTACATTTGGCTCCTTTAGAGTAGAAACTAGCGCATAAGACGTTTGCCAAACCGGGGAAAAAAGTTTCGCATACCTCACACCATCCCTATGAAGCTTTTATGCCATACCATGGAGGTTTTTTACATTTGTTTTTTCTTTTAATACTCAGGATACCTTTCCTCTTCCCTAAAACTGGATAAAAGGCTTCCTTCAATCAATTATGTGTTCATTTTATAGCTTTATTCTCACTTTTAAACTTTATACCGAAGATGACTAATTTTTAAGCCTTTTTCTTATAAATAAGCCTGTTACTTTTTCTCTTCTCACTTAATAATTTCTGGAAAAATATATCTTAAGTAGGGCTGTTATCCTGCTAATATAGTTTTTCTGCAAAATCTGGTAAACAAAAACAGGTTCCTATTTGGTTCTTAGGGGAAGGTCTGAAGATAAATCAATGAATGTCTGTTCCAAGTTTTCTACCATCTGTATTACTTCATTATGTTTCCTGGCATAACGCTTTTAATAAGAAATGATCTCACTAGTAACATCTAGTCTTTGATTTTCGTTAAGTTCAAAATTGGCAATTTCGCAACCTCTTCATTTCTCGAATACCGATACTAGTAAGCGGCTGTTCAGACAACCGAAAGTTCAAACAAAAGAAGACCCGGACACCATTAGAGGGGACATAATTACTTTAAACGGATCCCTACCAGTATTTCAACTGTGCCCTGTTACTCCACGACATCCCTAGCAGATTCCCATAGGCACTTCCAAGACTGCCCTCCAAGGATTTTGGCGACATGCCCTATTATATCACGACATGCCCTGTTTCCAGGACACAGCTCGCAAGATTCCAATGACATGCTCTGTTACGTCACGACATCCCAGCAGATTCCCATTGATTTCCACGACATGCCCTGTCACGTCACACGACACAGCACTGATTTAAATGGTCAGTTGTAATATGAATGACGCAATCGTGGATCAAAATTAGAAGGAGCACAGCTGGCAAGATTCACATGGCACCCATGTGTTTTTAATTTTTCTAAAAGATGCAGGTGTTTAATAATATGGATGACGCAATCGTGCGTGAAATGTTATATTATAGGGAAATTTAACCTACGTAATTGGAGTTGAGGATAATGCTATCGTACGTGGATTTATCAGAAATAAATTAATGACGGTGAACACGTGGGTGTTGTGTAATGACAGCGCACATTTTGCGTAATGACGGGACGCACGTGGATCTTTTGTAATTACTGCTCAAACTTGGGCCTAATATAATGAAGGCGCACACGTATATTACAAAACGGCAGCGCACATCTTAAGTAATGGCAGCGCAAAAATCACTGTCACATAATACTTTTTGAGATTTTATTTTTCGTCGAGATGTTCAAGTCGTTTCTTTTTTATTTCTTTCAAAAAATTTTCTTTAATGGCTTTTTTTCTGTTTTCTGTAGTTCTTTGCCCTCGATAGGACTTTAAAGATCGATTTCCATCCAATAGACCAACTCCCCAGACTCCAGGTCCAACAGACATTTTCTAATATTTTGTTATGGCTAATATATTCTAGAAATAGCCTATTGCACGCGAGGAGAGTTCCCATTTTCACGCCCGGTTTCAAGCACATCCCTGTTTCAAGCGCATGTCCTGTTTCCGTGACCAGCTGTTACGACAATGTTTATTTATGTAATTAGGATGACGTAATCGGCTTTCAAGAAGACACATGGATTCTGGAAGGCTCAGGACAAGATTCCCGTGATGCCATGGGAGACACTTCCATGTATCCATGACCAGGTGTTAATTCAATGTTAACATTTTTGCAAGACACACCCACGCATTTTAAAGGGACCTGTAGTTATGGTTCTATATTTTTCATTAAGTAAGTGATTGGGAAATTGAAGATTCGTACTAAACAATAATCTTAAAAATGACACAGGGCTTTGCAAATACAGTTTTTTCAATAAAAACAAAATTACAACATTATTAAAACACAGAAATGAAGTTAAAAACATAACAAATGGGAAAAAAACATGCGTGAATAGAATAAAGGTATGTGTCCTAGCAGGCAATTCTAGGGAGGGGGAGTTGATATTACAGCAAATTTTTAGGCTCTATTTTATTATTTTGAGGTCATTTAATGAAAATACATCGTTTCTTTGAGTGCATGTTAGATTTTCAGTCCCCCCTCCAAAGAAAAAATTCTTTAAGGCCTCCGCCTAACTTTTAAGCTGTAAAACATGTTTCTCAATGCAACTCACGCCACAGTGCCAAGCTATTTCTGTTCAGCGGCATCCTCTGACATCACATCATCATTTCTAAGACATTTTTCAGACATTTCTTGTTAAAAATTGCCCATTAGATCCGATGATTCAAGCTTTCGCAAACCAACCCTATTATGATGCCGTCCAAAGCACATCAAACCATCACAGTTTTACGCACCTGCCACTCCGTCATCCTCGTGGCATTCCCCACTCATCATCCCTAGGACATTTTCAACCCTTTCCCTCCAAAAAATAGCTTGTGAATCTAAATTGAACACTTTTTTTATTTTAACAGCGGAACTTGGCATTTTATTGCTAGAGAATGATACTCGAAGGCGATTCACGCCACAGTACCACACTATTATTGCACTATGGCACCCTCTGACATCATATCATCATTCCTAAGACATTTTCAGACATTTCTTGTTCAAAATCACACATTCAATCCAGTGATACAAATTTTTCCAAACCAAGCCTATTATCGTGTCTACCAAAACACCCCGCACCATCACAACTTTAAACACCTGTCCCACCGTCATCCACGTGGTACCCCAACTCATCACCTCTAGAACATTTTCAACCTTTTCCCTCCAAAAATAAGCTCTTGAGCCTAAATTGACCAATGTTTTTATTTGAGCAGCGGGAACTCGGCATTTCATTTCTAGAGTGTTATACTCCAAGAAATTCATGCCACAGTGCCACATTATTACTGCACTGCGGCACCCTTTGACATCCCCTTCATCATTCCCGAGACATTTTTCAGACATTTCTTGTTAAAAATTATTCTTCAACCCATTATTTCAAGTTTTCCAAACCGACCCTATCATGATGCTCCACAAAAAACATCACACCATCACAGCTTTACACACCTGCCTCTCCGTCATCGACGAGGCACCGCCGATCATCACCCCTAGGACATTTTTAACCATTTCCCTCCAAAAACAAGCTTGGTTTTAACAGCGGGAACTCGGTATTTCATTGCCAGAGCGTCAGACTCCAAGCAATTCACAACTCAGTGGCACACTTTTACTGCTCTGCGGCACCCTTATCATATCATCATTTCTAGGACATTTTTTCTGACATTTCCTTTTAAAAATTACACGTTCAATATGGAAATTTGAAGTTTTCGCAAGCCAGCCCTATTATTACGCCTCTCAAGACACCCCCACACCATCAAAGCTTTACACGCCTGCCCCTCCGTCATCCACGCGACACCCCACTTATCACTCTTAGGACATTTCGCATCCCTTTCCCCGCAAAAATAAGCTTGTTGAGACTACAATGAACACTGTTTTTCATTGAACAGCGGGAACTCTGTATTTCACTGCTAGAGCATGATACTCCATGCAATTCAAGCAACAGTACCACACTATAACTGTTCTACGGTACCCCCTGATACCCCTTTTATCATTTCTATGGCATTACTTGGCTGTCCCCCCTTCATCCACGTGGTACCCCCTCCCTCATCATCCTCAAGAAAATGGGAATCTTTTTCCTCCTAAAATTAGGGTATAAATCTAAATTAAACACTTTTTTGAACAGCAGGACTTAGCATTTAATTGCTAAAATATGATAGTCCAATGTAATTCATGCCATTTAGAATTTCAACGTGGGGTCCTAACCTAACCACCGGAAGACCCTAGCAACCAATTCAACGGGGGCCCTAGCTTCCAAGTCCACCGGGCCCCTAGGGATCATTTCAAGTGGGGGCCCTAACCTAACCTTCGGAGGACCCTAGAAACTACTTCAACCAAGCCCCATGCATCCCATTCAACCGGGGAATCTAGCGAGCGATCCCAGCAGGGCCCCTAACCTAACCATCGGAGGACCCTTGCAAGAAATTCTACCAGACACCCCCAAGCATTAATTTCAGCTGGAGGTCTAGTGAGTAATTCCAACGTGGGTCCTAACCATCAGAGGACCCTACCAAGAAAATCAACTGACGATTCAAGCATCCAATTCAACCGGGAGCCCCCTAGCAAGCAATTCAACCGGAGACCTCAAACATCCAATTCTACTGGGAGCCCCCTAGCGATTATTTCCAACAGGGCTCCCCTAACCTAACCACCAGAGGACCCAAGCAGCCAATTCAACCGGGACACGAGCAATCGATTCAACCGGGACCCAAGCATCCAATGCAGACATCCCCACCCCCTTTTTAGCGAGTAATTCCAACGAAGGACCCTAACCTAACCATCAGATGATCCTAGCAAGCAATCAACCGAGCCCCAAGCATTGTTCATGAAACTTGTAGCATGCTCTCTTTTGTTCGTGGAACTTGTTTCATGCTAATTCCTTGTTCATGAAACTTGTTGCATGCTGATTTTTTTCTTCGTGAAACTTTTACATTGTTTTTTTCTCCTTGCGAAACTGATCTTATTCATGGAAGTTGTTGCATGCTGATTTTTGTTCGTGGAACTTGTTGCTAATTGATTTTCCTGTTCGTGAAACTTTTTCTCCTCGCGAAACTGATTTTCTTCACGGAACTTTTTGTGGGATGATTTATGTTCATGGAACTTGTTGAGTGCTGATTTTTGTTCGTGAAACTTGTTGCTTTTACGTTTGAAACGTATGACTTAGGATACTTGTGTAGTGTTGTATTGTGGTTTCATTTTGTCCGTATTACCTCTTTTGATGTTTCAAAGTGCGTTTTGGAATTGTTCGTTTGAAACGTATGACTTAGCATATTTTGTAGTGTTGTGTCATGGCTTACCTTGTCAGTGCTACCTCTGTTGATGGTTCAAAGTGCATTTTGGAATTTTTTTTTTGAAACGTATGACTTATGATATTTTTATAGTGTTGTGTCATGGTTTATCTTGTCAGTATTACTTCTGTCGATGTTTCAAAGTGCATTTTGGAATTTTTTCGCCTTGAATGTATGACTTATATATTTTTGTAGCGTTGTGTTGTTGTTTATCTTGTCAGTGCTACATCTGTTGATGCTTCAAACTGGATATTGGAATTTTTCATTAAAAATATAAGACGGAGGATATTTTTATAGTATCATGTAGTGCTTTATTTTGCCAATGTTACCTCAGTTGATGTTTAAAAGTAATTTTTTGAATTTTTTTCGTTTGAAACACATGATTTGGTATATTTTTGTAGTGTTGTATCATTGTTTACCTTATCAGTGTTACCTCTCTTTATGTTTCAAAGTGCATTTTGGAATTTGTTGGTTTAAAACTTATGACTTAGGATATTTTTGCTGTGATGTATTGTGGTTTACCTTGTCAGTGTCAGGATATTTTTGTAGTTTTGTGTCGTGGTTTATCTTGTCAGTGTTACCTCTGTTGATTTTTAAAATAGCATTTTGGAATTTTTTCGTTTGAAACGTATAACTTAGGATATTTTTGTAGTGTTGTATCGTGGTTTACCATGTCAGTGTTACATCTGTCGATGTTTTAAAGTGCATTTTGGAATTTGTTTTGTTTGAAACTTATGACTTAGGATATTTTTCTAGTGTTGTGTCATGTTTTATCTTCACATTGTTACTTCTGTTGATGTTTCAAAGTGCATTTTGGTATTTTTTCGTTGAAACGTATGACTCGGATATTTTTTGTAGTATTGTCTCATGGTTTATCTTGTCAGTGTTACCTCTGTTGGTGTTTCAAATTGCATTTTTTAATTTTTTTCGTCTGAAACCTATGAGTTAGGATATTTTGTAGTAATGTATCGTGGTTTATTTTGTCAGTGTTACCTGTTTTGACGTTTTAAAGTTCATTTTGGAATTTTTTCATTTAAAACGTATGACTTAGGATAGTTTGTTGTTTTGTCGTGGTTTCTCTTGTCAGTGTTACCTATGTTAACGTTTTTCGTTCGAAACGTTTGACTGAGGATGTTTTTGTAGTGCTGTGTCGCGGTTTATTTTGTCAGTCTTACCACTGTTGATGTTTCAAAGTACATCTTGGAGTTTTTTGTTTGAAACTTATGATTTAGGATACTTCTTAGTGTTGTGTCGTGATTCATCTTGTCAATGTTACCTCTGATGATGTTTCAAAGTGTGTTTTGTATTTTGTTTTTCGTTTGAAACGTATTTTTTAAGATGTTTTTGCAGTAATGTGTCAAGTTTTTCCTTGTCAGTGTTACCCCTCTTGATGTTTCAAAGTGCATTTTGGAATTTTTTCGTTTGTATGAAACATATGACTTGGGATGTTTTTGTAGTTTCGTGTAGCGGTTTATCTTCTCTGTGTTATCTTTGTTGATGTTTCACACGCACACACACACACACACACACACGCACACACACACACACACACACACACTCACACACACACACACACACACACACACACACACACACACACACACACACACACAAACACACACACACACACACACACACACACACACAAACACACACACACACACACAAGCACACACACACACACACACAAGCATACACACATAAGAACACACACAAGCACACACACACACACACACACACACACACACAAGCACACACACACACAAGCACACACACACACAAGCACACACACACACACACACGCAAACAAGCACACACAAGCACACACACACACACACACACACACACACAAGCACACACACACACACACACACAAGCACACACACACACACACACGCACACACACACACACACACACACACGCACACACACACATACATACAAACACACACACACAACACTACAAAATATCTTAAGTCATACGTTTCAAACAAAAAAGTTCCAAAATGAAGTTTGGAAAATCAACAGAGGTAGCACTGAAAAAATAAGTCATACATTTCAAACGAGAAAATCCCAAAATACACTTTAAAACATCAACAGAGGTAGCACTGACATAGTAAACCACGATACAACACTACAAAAATATCCCAAGTCATACGTTACAAACGAAAAAATACGAAAATGCACTTTGAAACATCAAAAGAGGAAACACTGACAAGATAAACCACGGCACAACACTACAAAAGTATCCTAAGTCTCACTCTTCAAACTAAAAAATTCCAAAATGCACTTTGAAACATCAACTGAGGTAACACTGACAAGATAAACGCTCACACGACACTATACAGTTAACCTAAGGCATACGTTTCAAATGCCAAGTTCCGCTATTCAAACAAAACCAGTTTTCAATTTAGACTCACAAGTTTATTTTGGAGGGAAAGGATTGAACATTTCCTATGGTTGATGAGTGGAGGATGCCACGTTTGTGACGGAGGGGAAAGTGTATAAAGCTGTAATGGTATGATGTGTTTTGGGTGGCCTCATGACATGGTTGGTTTGTGAAAACTTGAATATTCAAATTGAATGGATAATTTTTAAAAAGAAATGTCTGAAAAATATCTTAAGAATGATGATGTGGTGTGAGAGGGTGCCGCAGAGCAGTAATAATGTGGCACTGTGGCGTGATTTGCTTGGAGTAACTTGTTCTAAGACTTAATAGTTAAAGTGGAGGCGCTAAAGAATTTTTTTCGTGGAGGGGGGGACTGAAAATCCAACATGCACTCAAAGAAACGCTGTAATTTCATTAAAAGCCCTCAAAATAATGAAATAGAGCCTAAAAACTTAGCTCTAATGTCAACTCTCCTTCATTGAAATTGCCTGCTAGGACCCATACCTTTCTTCTATTCATGTATGTTTTTGTTTTTTCCATTTGGTATGTTTTGTAACTGCTTTTTTCTCTGTTTTAATAATGTTGTAAATTTTTTAATAAAAATTTGTATATACATTTCTTGTTTCTTTTTTAGATTCCTTGTTTAGAACGAATCTTCAATGTCCCAATTATTTACTCAACGAAAATTCTAGAGCCTTTACTACAGGTCCCTTTAAAATGTGTGGGTGTGTCTTGCCAAAATGTAAATATTGAAGTAACACCTGGTAATGGAAACATGAATGTGTCTCCAATTGCGTCACGGGAACCTTACCATGAGGCTTCCACAATCCATGTGTCTTCTGAAAATCAGATTTCGTAATCCATATTACGCAGGTAAACATTGTCGTAACAGCTGGTCACGTCTAGTAAATTAAGTTTATGGCTGCCATCAGCTGTCATAAGCTTTTGTAAAGTAGGTTTTGGTTAGTGTGTTAATCTACCCTCTGTAAGGGGTATAATTATAGTCCTAAAGTGAGTAAATCTCGTTAGCGTGCCCTTAAGCCCTTAAGTTTAAATAACGTTGTAGAGAGGCTGGTTATAATATAAAATTTTTATTTTGAGCCACCGAATTACATGGTCTGGATATATATATATATATATATATATATATATATATATATATATATATATATATATATATATATATATATATATATATATATATATATATATATATATATATATATATATATATATATATAGATATATATATATATATATATATATATATATATATATGTATATATATATATATATATATATATATATATATATATATATATATATATATATATATATATATATATATATATATATATATATATACATATATATATATATATATATATATATATATATATATATTATATATATATATATATATATATATATATATATATATATATATATATATATATATATATATATATATATATATATATATATATGTATATATATATATATATATATATATATATATATATATATATATATATATATATATATATATATATATATATATATATATATATATATATATATATATATATATATATATATATATATATATATATATATATATATATATATATATATATATATATATATATATATATATATATATATATATATATATATATATACATATATATATATATATATATATAATATATATATATATATATATATATATATATATATATATATATATATATATATATATGTATATATATATATATATATATATATATATATATATATATATATATGTATATATATATATATATATATATATATATATATATATATATATATATATATATATATATATATATATATATATATATGTATATATATATATATATATATATATATATATATATATATATATATATATATGTATATATATATATACATATATATATATATATATATATATATATATATATATATATATATATATATATATATATATATATATATATATATATATATGTCATGGGGACTAGTTGTCCCACATAGTCAACAATGATAAGAATCTACGTTAAGGTACAATAAAATAAATATTTAAATACTTATAATATTTTAAGGTATTTCCAAAATAAAACAGACAGATGTTTGCCCGACAAATGGTTTAGTGCACCCTCGGTCCCAAAAATTTTAGTTTTTATATTAAATATCAACCGCATCAATCCGGTCCATTTACGTACTTAGCCAGCAAAGTGGTTACTTAGCAATTTCTTTTCTAGCCTCAAAAAAAGGATGTTTTCCCTAATATCGTAAATAGCGGTATTTCAAAACTTAGCAACTAGTATTTTTTTGCGTTAAAAATATTTTATTTCATATTAACTTATTTCAGCTGAATTATTAACTTATTTCAGCTGAATGGCTACCGCAGTACTCCCTCCTTTAGCAAGAATTGTCCCCAACTCAAATTTCAAGCATTTGGAACATCAAATTTCAAGCATTTGAATGTGCTTCTTACTTTGCCATTATTTATGGGTCATTCTATGCATTTAACCTCAATTGGTTTCCTTAAGGTTATGTTTCATGGTCAAATGTCTGGTCATGTCTGATTTCATGGATATCAATTTTTGGGATTCATCCTTGTTATACTGTTTTTCTCTCTTTTTCATTTCGTCTTGAAGACAATAAATTTCTTTTTTCACACCCTTTCTAGGATGCATTTTATCTTTTAATTTGATTCACAATGGCTTAAGCATTTATGTCAGTGTTTTTACTTAAATTAGATTTTAATTTTATATTTGAAACTATTTGATTATTTTGAGTTTAAATTTAATTCACATTAATAATTTAATTTACTTGGATAATGTGGTTGCCTTAAAATAATTATCTTCCGGGGTTAGAGATGCCTTCGATAAATTATACATAACAATTTTTAGTAACACCAGATTTCACTTAAACACAACAAATTATATTTTCTTTAACTTAATGAGTAACTTATGCTATAAACCATCTGCTTATACATCTTAAGCTTTGGATGCTACTGATTTAAACTCACTTGTCAGTCTACAAATTTGCTTTTAAATTCTCACTAGTTACTGCGTTTTGCTGATGTAATTGCATGTCTGAGTTATTGATTGATTATTGATATTGATAGAAATGCATCTTAATTTGGTTAAATTCGGAAAGATAATTGAACCAAAAATTGGTTGTATAAAAACTAGGTCTGTCGTCTAAAGAAAAAAATTGATATCAATATACTAATAAAGCATAAACATTTGCATGCATAAGAAAAAACACTTTTTTTCCTTTTTTTCTTAAGCGAGAGTCTTACTCTATGACTACTTCACACAAAATTCGTGGCTTAATATTGAAACATTCTTTTTCTGGTCGGCTTCTAGTCACAATAGTCTATGCACACTAAAATTAGCATTAATATTTAAAAAGATTTATACATTAACCAGAAGTCGCAAAACTTAGATAAAACAAAAAAACTGGTTAAAACTTAAGATTTACTTATGAAAAATAAAACATGGTATATACAAAAGCTTTGAAGTTAATTCCAATTAGTTCTTTGTTAACTATTTATAAAGCATTAATAAAGATTGTATTCTTAAAAACAAACTTTTAAGGATATAATTCAACAATGTTCCAACAATATTCCAAGGTATTTGTAAAATAAAACAGACAGAGGTTTGCCCAGCAAATTGTTAAGTGCGCCCTTGGCCCCAAAATCTTAGTTTTTATATTAAATATCAACCGCATCAATCCGGCGAATTTACGTACTTAGCCAGGAAAGTAGTTATTTAGCAATTCCCTTTCAAGCCTCAGAAACTGATTTTTCTCTTATCTTAGTAAACAGCAGTTTTTCGAAACCTAGCAATTTGTCCTTTTGCATTATAAATATGTTATTTCATATTAAATTATTTATGCTTAATTAGATGGTTACCACAACCGGAAACAGGGCATGCGCTTGAAACAGGGTTGAGCTTGAAATAGAGCGTGAAAATGCGAACTCTCCTTGCGGGTGGTAGGTTATTTCTAGAATATATTAGCCACGACAAAATATTGGAAATAGCCTGTTGAACCTGGCGCCTGGGGCGCTGTTCTATTGGATGTAAATTGATCTTTCGAGTATTATCGAAGACAAAGAACTAAAGAAAAAATCCTTGTAAGAAAGAAAAAACGAAACGCCTTGAACATCTTGACGGAAAATAAAATCTCAAAAAAGTATTATGTGACAGTGATTTATGTGCTGCCATTGCGTAATATGCGTGCTGCAATTATGTAAAACCCACGTGTGAACCGTTATTAATAAGACCCGTGTGTGTGCCATCATTCCATAGTACCCACGTGTGTGCCTTCATTACGCAACATGTGCGCTATCATGTCACAACACCCACGTGTGCACCGTCATTATGTTATTTCCGATAAATCCACGTACGATACCATTATCCTCAACCCCAATTACATAGGTTAAAATTCCTTATGATATAACATGTCACGCACGATTGCGTCAACATTATTACTAAACACCTGCACCGTTTAGAAAAATTAATAGGACCTGGGTGTCAGGGGAATCTTGCCAGCTGTGTTCCTTCTAATACTGATGCACGGTTGAGTCATCCATATTATACCTGGCCATTTAAAACAGGGATGTATCGTGTGACTTAAAAGGGAATATCTCAGGGCTATTTGAATCTGCTAGGGACGTCGTGAGGTACAGGGCATGTCACGGGAATATTGCCAGCTGTGTTATGTAAACAGGGCATGTCGTGACATAACAGGGTATGTTGTGTAAATCCTGGAAGGGCATGTTGTGGAAGTACCTATGGGAATCTGCTAGGGATTTCGTGATGTAGCAGTGCACCGTTTAAAAATACGGGTAGGGCTCCGTTTAAAGTAATTATGCCCCCACTACTGACACCAAAAAACTGACTTCAGTTTACTGTCCAATGAAAAAATCAAATATGGCCTCTGAAAGTATAAAACTACGATATTAGAATAACAAATTTGGCTAATGCTTTGGATAAGAAATCTTTTCCACATACTAAACATTGGTCTGCGTAGCGAACTACAGATCTCCTACTTCACTGCCTTCGGCCGGGAGTCCAATGTCCGGTTGGGGGCAAATGATCTGACGCATTCCCTGTTTTTCCGTAGGTTTCTCCGTGTAGCCATTTAGAGTTGTTTTGACTCTGGCTGAGCTTACAGAGTCTCACCGCTGATCCCTGTTCCTATCCAAAGAACCAGCGACACCAAGACTCAAACCACTGTCCTTACCGAAAACTACGATTTCATACCCAGCGCGTCAACCATTCGGCTAGGACGATTCAAGTCTTTTGATGAGTAAAACTAGAATAAGCCCTTTTTAAAGATTCTACAACAACGCTGTCTATTAAAACCTTATATTCCCACAGGGCATATCTGATAATCCTTGCCCTGAGGGCTGCGGGGGGTCGTCATCCTCAAAGATCTAATTTTCAGAACTTTCAACTACGTTGAACAAAATGGCTATCTCAAAATTTTGATTGGATGTGTTTGGGGAAAAGTGGGCGTGAGAGGGGGGTTAGTTGCCCTCCAGTCACTTTCGACTATTAAAATGGGCACAAGACATTTGAATTTCCAATTGAATTAGCCCTTTTTTAAGTTTCTACGACATCGCTTTCTATAAAAATCTTATATGCCACAAGGGCATGACTTACAACCCTTGCCCTAAGGGCTGTGGGGGACTGTCCTCCTCAAAAGTATAATTTCTATCTGGGAATCAATTAAGCTGGACAAAATGATTATCTCATAATTTTGATTGGATGTGTATGGGGAAATAGTGGACGTGGAAGGGGTGTTATTTGTCTTCCAATCACTTTCTACTATTAAAAAGGGCATAAGCCACTCAAATTTTCAATCGATAAGCCCTTTTAGAAGTTTCTACGAAAACTCCTTCAATACGAAGTGCCCTGGTCTAAAACAAAAATAAACGATAAAATAAAATAATTAATACATTTTGCCAACATCGTTCTTTACTTAGGCAGCGCTATTGCGCTACCTATGATGCGACAGAGGTAGCTCAAATCCTTTGTTTTCCCACCCTGTTTTAGCGGGACTGTCTATTCTGCATTTTGCATATTTTTTTTTTTAATTTGAAGTATTTATGGTTTTCTTAGATTTGGCTTCTCATCTTGTTTTTATCCTTTTTGTACCACTATTTTTTAGTTTCAAGCTATCTCTGTTTATTTTTATTCCGTGCAGAAAAACACCTTGCTCTGCACGGGCAATATATTCACGTTATTTTTATATTATTTTGTCTTTTTACTCACCACAGTAGCTTTTCTAAAAAAAAAGTTTTTTTCCAATGAAAATTCTGTTACATGGTATATTGAATTTTCATTATCATAGTAAGATTGGTCGTGACTTAACTTGATAGATAACATAAGCTGCTAAATTAATTCTGGATAAAGCCAAGAGCGAAAATGACTTATTAAAATTACGAATTATTTCTTATGGTTGAGAAAAATTAAAGAATTGAATATATTAAAAGGAAAAAAGTCGTAAAATGAATGTGTGCCTCCCAATCACCTCTCCTTTCTTACTACGTAAATCCTTCTTGCCTTCATTTTGTCCATAGATAAATCAATTTATTCCTCCTGATAACACTCCCTCTCCAGATGTCCGTTTTTTGCCCCCTTTTTATTTTCTTATCCTTATTTTATCAACTGCCCCTATTGCTCTCCAACGCTACCTCTATTTATATCTCACGCTCGCTCTCTCTTTTTCAATTTGGAAATTTTTGCTTGTTGAAACTATTGTTTTTTTTCCTTTTTAAAAATTTGTACTGAATTTTCCTGCCGATCGGACGATTAGAGCTTGCCATATTTTATATATTTTTTCCTTTCATCCAACTATACCGAAACCAGCCCTCTATCTCCGTCGCAGTTCTATTCCTTCGCTCTTTTTTTATCTCGTTCTATAACAATCTTAGATTTTCAATGTTTCCAAATTAATCGCAAGCTCACTTTGTCAATTTAAACTCTTATGTACTTTTTTTCAGAGATGGACTTGATACTTTCGTTCATATGACGTTCAGCATGGACATACCTTTTCTAGTTTTTTCTGCAGGCATCGGTGACGTAATTGACGCTTGTTTAGTTCAACATGGTTTAAAAAAAACAAATGTTCATACCATTAGTAATTTTGCAACTTTTGCACCAGATGGCAAGTTTATAGGTGAGTACTTGGGAGAGGGACCTCTTAGCTATATGGACGTCAAGAAGCGGTCAGAAGGCAGTAGTAGTGAGGGGTTACTACTTTCAAAGTCATCTCTAGGGACTACGCTTTTCTTCCAAAGGTTCGAGAAGAATGTTTAACGGCGATTTCCTCTGTTGGTTACCAGGTGTCGCAATATTAGGTGAAATTCCCACCCAGGCAAGATTTAGCACCACCAGGTGTTGTAATTTGAGGCAAAATCCTCACCCAGGCAAGATTAGGCAGGTGCAGGCAAGATTCGGCATGTCTAACCAAGATTTCAAAGGACTCATCTTGTTTCTAGGCAAAATTATGTCTAGACATCCCCCCCCCCAGGTAGCTGAACTCCACTGCATTGTTACTAGACAAATCATCTCTAGACACATCCCCAGGTGCTAAAAATCCCCTGCATTGTTTTTCAAGACGAAAACATGTCTAGACATGTTCCCAGGTGGTTGAAACCCCCTGCAATGCTTTTCTATGCAAAACATACCTCGCCAATATATGCTACAGGGTGTTAGGTTGTACTATATATAGAGCAGGTAAAGACATTTCCCTATCAGTCTCTTTCAAAAAGTTGACAAGTACACAAGCATCTTAAACAATGGATAATACCTTTGAAAAAGTAAGTCCCTTTTGTCACTCTACTCCCCCCCCCCAAAAAAAAAATTTATACTCTGCTTTGTTCTAAAATATACTCTTGTTTCTACTGTGTAAGCCATCCCCCCTACCATTTACCATTATTTAATTCTTTCGAAGAAAGAAATTAATCTTTTTGCTAACAACTTTTGTATTTCTGCAATCTCCCGCTTATGCCTTTAAAACCTTAGCATTCAACAAAATCTATCGTTTGCGCATCGTCTAAATTATCAAAAACCTATGTAAATACGTCTCGAAAGGGGAGGTTTGCTAACAAATCCTTTTGCACGCGCATTATCTAAATTAACAAAACAAGGATGAACCCTCTCAAAGGGTGTTTGGTAAACAATGAAGGGTTATACTAAATTTTGACGGCTTTTGCATAATTCTAAGCTGAACTTTCTCGGCAAAATTAATGAATAATACAGATATTTTAGGCCTTGAAATTGTGTCTAAGTTGCATATAAATAGTAAAGGCTCACATGCATGCCTAGGCTACATGTAAGTTATTCTCTAGCATTTTTTTTCAAATTCATGCGTATAAAGAAATGAGTGCTTATTATTTTTATTTCGTGCTTTCTTGAAAAAAGGAGGGGGAGACTTGTCCTTGGAACCTATTATTTTTTGTAATACATTTAAAAATTTCTAACTTATTAGTGTCTATTATAGGGAAATCATTCTACATGGGTTATTAGTTGATGTCCTACCATTTGGCACCGGGATTCTATCCGCGCCCTAGACCTTAAGTGGGTTTTATTGCAAAACTAAGGTTTCCAAGTTTTACCTTCCGGGAAAGGAAGGGGTGGGGTCCATTTAAATGCTCTTATTTTTGAATTCATGGATTTTATCTGCTCTTTAGGTTTAAGAGGCTTTCATAAAAATCCTACTTTCACTAATTTCTTTTCTTCTGTAACGTTATTATCATACTAATGTTTTCCTTTCTTTTCAGAATTTCCCTGCCCTCGCTCCTGCCAACAAGCGAGCCAGAGTGGTTGAAGCCACCCCTGTAAGGGCCTCAGTAATCAGACATACTCCTCTTTCCGGACGGCCACTGCCCGTGCAACCCTTTGCCCCCAATCAGGAGAAACCAGACCCTTCCAGGGCAGTGTCAGTGCAACCGTTAACCACTCAACTTGTAATGCCCGGAGCCTCTCACGCTCGTACCAGATCACCAATGCCGGTACAAGCTCCTATGCAACCTGGCAGAAAACTGAAAAGAGAGTGGGCGGCTGCTCAAATAATGGCGAGCCCCGCTTCTCCAACCTCCCAAGTCCGTTACATGGCTTCCCCACGTGCCAAAGATCGTGATCTCGCTGCTCCCTCTGACCTCCATCATCACTTGCCAGGACTATCCGGCACCCAAGTGAAGCCAGGATTACAAGAATTAAGTATTTTTACCTCTTAGAGATTCGTTTCTACCTGAACCAGGTTATAGATATATTTAACTATTTTTTTCAACTTTTTAAACCTTTCTTTTCGCCATTTTCCAACCTAATAAAAGCTTGTCAAAGACATTAAAAAAAAATTTCTAGAATGTTGAAGGTCCCCCCACCTCTTGTTTTAAATTTCACTGCCCCTATGAAATGACCTTGTTTTTCACCATTTCACTCTGATAATGTCATTTTTCAGGCTTTGAAGGGTACTTTTACGCTAATGAGTGCTTATTCTTTTTTATATTTATGGCTTTTCCCTAGAATATTGAAGGCCCCTATCCTCTTGTTTTAAAAGACTCTGCCCCTCAGAAATAACTAAATAAGGCAGCTCTTCTACTTTTTCAGACCTATCTTTTCACTATTTTCTTACCTTATAATCGCTGCCTACTAATGGTTTTCTATTCTTTTAAGTGTTAACCATTAGTGTTGAAGACCTAACCCCCTCATAAATAAGCTTGTTTCTAGCCATTTCACTCTAATAATGTCATTTTGCAGGCTTTGAAAGTACTTTCACGCTAATAAGAGCCTACTCGTTTTTTGTTTATGGCTTTTTCCTAGAATATTGAAGGTCCACTCTCACCTCTTTTTTTTAAAAGACTCTACCGCTCAGAAATAACTAAATAAGGCAGCTCTTCTACTTTTTCAGACCTATCTTTTCACTATTTTCTTACCTTATAATCGCTGCCTACTAATGGTTTTCTATTCCTTTAAGTGTTCCCACTTAATTTGAAAGAATCTGCAACCCCCCCCCCTTAACTGACAATCAAATTTTTCCACTATTTTCTATTCTTTTAAGAGCCTATCTCTGACTTTTCAAGTTCCAGGCCCCCCTTAGTTTAATAGAGATAATAGAGATATCGACTCTTTTTTATTCGCTAGCCTTTGGGAGGGGGGGGGGCAATTTGCTAAAAAGGTCATACCAGGGTTCCTAATACTGGAGAAATTCATTTTATAGCTAAGGACATGACTCAAAGAATTTAAAGAGCTCCTGGTAGTTCCATTCATACCTATTTTTTTTAGGCCGATAACGAAATCGATTGTATAGTAGCCCAAATTATTGAAGGACCAGGAGCAGTCAAAGAAGCCTCAGACGAATTACTGGCCTGGGTCGAGAATCTGCTTGGCATATTCCTTCCTTTTGTAAGTTCCTCATGCCTTTTTAAATTCAAAGGGGTATAGCAGTATTGTGGATAAACCTTTCAATGCTTCATAATACATACTAAAGGTGCTCTATGGACGGGGCATTAAATTTTTATCAGTAGTGAGGACACCTTTGCAATTTAATGATTAGTGGAGGGCCTACAGTTCCAAGAGGGCATGGTAAGCCATCATAATTGAATGATGCATTCCAATGAGTAGTGGAGGGTTTACATTTCCAAGAGGGAATGGTACCCAATCATAATGCATTGATACATTCCAATGAGTAGTAGAGGGTCTAAAGTTGCAAGAGGGCATGGTACCCAACCATAGTGCTATGAACAATAGGGCTCTATGACTATAATAACCGTTCTATCTTTATCATAGGGCAATAGATTCCAGTGAGCTAATATGCTCTTATTTTTCTAGGTTCAAACACCACCATCTTAAGGGACCTACAACCTCTGCGAGGATATAGAGAGTTTTTCGAACATGCAAAATGTCCCGGAGAATAGTGAACGCGAAGGGGGTTTAAGTGTGGGGGTGAGTCCGGCGAGTGTATTTGATTTATACAGTTTTGTGAGGGATCTCGGCCTCAATATAGACTATGAATGGGTAGAACAGTTACCAGCTAGTGAGATCAAGAGGGTGCTAGAAGCGCCCGCCCCTCACAGTGATATGGAACAAAGTGGAGCCGGCTCACCCCCAGTGTTACCAGAGTTGTATCAAGCAGATACCCTTTTGCGTAATATTCATGTATATAGGGCCGAGTTTTGTGACCCATTCAATTTCCTGTCATGTGGTAATATTCAAATGGACCGCATAGAAACCGCACACCTCTGCGTATGATTTGGAAACTTCTCGAAAAACATTTAAGGGAGGCGGGAGGGAGAGACTCTTTAAAAGTATCCATCACGCTTAAAATTATTTTTTTAATGGAAGTTTGGGTGTTTTGCGTGACCATCATTATCAAACAAGAATGCAGACGCAATACCCAGACCTACATAATTTTAAGGGTGTCTTTTCGGATTGGGTTGGTGATATTTTTAATTGGATGAGGGGCTGTAATGAGAATGAGAGTGGGTTATCAGTATTATTTTTTGAAAAATTAGAATTGAATATCACTAAATTTAAAAGAGAATTTGCTTTAAGAGGTGGGGCGGGAAAGGATAACTTTAGAAAATATAACAGTAAGTTTAAAAAGCCACTAGAGTTGTACAACACTTCTTTTCGAAACGGGCTTGGAGTATTTCAAGTATTCAATCCTTGTAGTGGTTCATAAGCCCGAGAGAAGTGATGCTATTAATACAAACTTGGACGATTGGGCATTAAATGGGAAAGAGGGTTCTGATTTTCCAAAAGTAGATTTTAATTGTTTAAAGGGACAATATCCAGTACCGCTTAAAGGGATCGACATTTTTGAAAAAGCTAATGAACATTTAAAAGTTGGGGTAACAGTTTTACAATTTGACTAAGAATACGAAGATGGGGATCTTAGTGATAAAAAAGGGCTAATTTATTCTGTAAGAGCACCGTCCATTGATTCAGTGAAACACTGGGTATGGTTTCTGTACGAGCCTGCCAAAGATCCTGAATCAATTGGACAGTTCTTTCCAATTCCACATATTAGCAGTGTTTTAAATGAAGGTAAAGGGGGGAAGGGTATCGGCTATTACTGCCCAATGTGTCATTCTAGATTTCAAAGCGAATTGAAATCAAATAATCACTTGAGACACTGCAACCGTCATGGGTACCAGTCTGTGGATACGGTTTCAGGGGACAATGCCACCTTGAGGTTTAAAAGCTCTCAGAACACACTGTTGCAGAGCAACAAGGTGACATTGGACGTTGAGGCTGCTCTTATGGATGTGTCGGATCCATCGAATTCGAATCATGTGAAAAAACAAGAGGCTATTGCGATTTCTTTTGCGCATGCGCGGAGAGATTCAAGTAATACCATGCACTTGGTAGATTGTTTTGAGACATTGGGTGGAAAAGATTGTGTTGCCACAGCTATGGTTGCTCTTAATAAAACAGCAAAAGAGGCAATTTTACGGCGTCACAATACACACTACCCAATGAATCTGTCACCAGAAGATGAGTTGGCAATTAAAAATAAAGACATTTGTTGGATTTGTAAGAAAAAAATTAATGAGGGGGATGCAAAAACCCGCGATCATGACAATTTATACCGAGAGATTTCATCACGGGGAAGTAAATTTCGGGGAGTTGCTCATAAATCGTTTAATTTAAAAGTTAGTCAACAACACTTTTTGCCGGTTTACATGCACAATTCCAACTATCCTTTGAAATTCATATTACCAGCGTTAGCACGATTGCAGAGAGGTGAAGTTGTAGATATCACATGGGTAGATGGTTCTTTTTCATATAACCTCATACCGAAATCATCTGACAAGCTGCTAGTCTAATATTTAAATGGCAAACAATAGATAATCGTAATACGTGCTTGAATAAAACCCGATTCCTTAATTCTTTTAGTTTCTTCCCTAAATCCCTAAGTCAACTCATTCAAGTACAAAGAAGTGACGATTTTAATAGTTACCCCTCCTCAGATAGCACTTTCTGGATGAGGAAGTGTATGATTTATTAACGTTTAAGGGCATATACGCGTACGAGTACTACAGCTCCGCCTCAAAGCTAAGTAAGGAAAAATTACCACCCATCGCAGAGTTTTATGATTCACTTCACGATCGTCGATGCACCACTGCTGATTACGAATTTGCCAAGAGGGTCTGGGCAAAGGGAGGTTGTAAAAATGTTCGGGATTATTGTAAAATTTACCTGGCAAGTGATGTATTGGCGTTGCTGGATATTGTCTGTAAAAACACAAACAAAATTCATGAAGAATTTGGGTTGGATTTGGGGACTTATATTTCCACTCCTCATTTGGGGATGGATTTGATTCTTAAAATCAGTGGAGCAGAAATAGATCTGATCACAGACGAGGATCAGCACCTGTTTGTAGAGAGATCAATGCGGGGAGGGTATGTTTTTCACGGGGATCGTATCCTTGAAACCGACCCGACTGGACAACGCACCGGTGAAAAGTCGGACGCCTTTTTCTTGGATAGGAATTCCCTTTACCCGTCGGGAATGTCTCACTTTTATTTGCCGTCTGGGAATTACCAATGGCTTAACGATCCTTCTGCTCCAGATTTCCCCAATATTCACACTGTTGAGGAAAATGGACCACAAGGATGGGTTTTCAAAATTGATGGTGAAATTCCTCTGGAACTTCAGGACTCGGTCAAAGACTTTGTTTTCACATGCATCAATAGACCGGTGCATAGGGACTCGCTGAGTCCTTACAATTTATCATCAGTAGAGAATAAAAGCATGCATTGGACACCTTCAAAACAAAAGTTTATTGCCGACCTGGAGCCGAAACGGAATATTGTTCTACATATCGTTCTTTTGCGGCGAATGCTTGCCAACGGTTTCAGTGTCACAAGGATTCATACAGCCCCCCAATTTGCTCTAAAACCTTATATGAAGACGTTTGTTGACACTTTTGTCAACAGACGGTCTCAAGTGAAAACAAAGATCGAAAAGGAAATCTTTCAACTCATTTTAAATTCGGCCTTTGGTAAGATGTGTGAGAGTGTGTGAAACAGGTGTCGTTGTGACGTCATGACTGACCCAAAAGAATGTGCCTGAATCATTGCGGATCCAAACTTCACATTATCACGATCATAGACCCCAATATGGTCCTGTTACATAGAAAAAAAGAAACATAAATTTAAATAAAAACATTGCCGCTGCCAGTGCCATTTACAAATTTAAAAAAAGCACATGTTGGAGTTTTATTACAATGTATGTAAGTGCCAGTGGCCGAGGGAGGGACAAGTTCAAGTTTTTATGGGGATACCGAGTCTTTATTGTTAAAAGTTAAAACTAATAATTTATTGGAAGATTTGGAAAATGGAGAGTACATTAGCTCTCGGGTGGATTACACAAACTGGGATGAGTCCCGCTATCCGGAGGTAGTGAAACGCCAGGCCCCAATCAATAATTAAATTTAAAATCATAAACGGGAAGTGATTTGGTATCGCATGGTTTATTTCCCGGTCCGAAGGTGTACTAGGTGGAAGCGCACAATGAGACTACCAAAAATGTCTGCAAAGAGTAGCCTGCATACTATGTACAAGAAAATTTCAAGATGAGTGTTTATATGAACTGTAAAGAACAAAATTTAGTTCCAAGAGCGAGCGTCATGGCCATTCGCTCTTTAAAATATAAAAACTATACATTTTGAGTCGAAAAAATATGCCATGTCCACCATATCGGACAAATTCTATGTACTCGAGGGTGGTGTGAGAGTACTACCACATGCCCATTATCTTATTTAAGATCGAGTTGAATGTGTAAATTATAGGAAGCAACTCGGTCTGGAGAAAGCTCTATAGTTTTGGGAGGAGGGAGGGGGTCCGTTTTTCCGTCAACAGCTCAACACTGCCAGTTTTTATGTCTAGTCATTTTCCCGTCAAAAGCTCGGCGCTGCCCTTTGTTTTTTTTTTAATTTAATTGTGAAAAGTGGTAATTTCCAAGTGTTTATTTTGTCTAAAGTGCCTATTATATCCTGTCACCGGCTTGGCTGCAGTTATCGTTGGTCGCCCGATCGTCGTGTTTTTTTAATGTTTATATTGTAAATGTTGTATATATGTGAATTAAAGAAACCATGTATTCTATTTATTCAACAGATTGAGGTTAGGATGGGTTAGTTGCGTTTTGACACTGGAAGAGTATGTAGCAATTTAAACACCATTCCCATCGTTTCTTTGCGGACCGTCCATGTCCGGCAAAACGACACTTTTAACAAAAATCATTCACAACCGTGATAAAATGTTATCTATTATCGCTATAGTATATGGCAAGAATCCTATGATAAAATAAAGAAGATTGATCCAAGCATAAAACTTCAGATCGATTTGAATGTGTCAATTATAGGAAGCAACTCGGTCTGGAGAAAGCTCTATAGTTTTGGGAGGAGGGAGGGGGTCCGTTTTTCTGTCAACAGCTCAACACTGCCATTTTGTATATCTAGTCATTTTCCCGTCACAAGCTCGGCGCTGCCCTTTTTTTTTGACACTGGAAGAGTATGTATCAATTTAAACACCCTTCCCGTCGTTTCTTTGCGGACCGTCCATGTCCGGCAAAACGACACTTTTAACAAAAATCATTCAAAACAGTGATAAAATGTTATCTATTATTGCTATAGTTTTCAGAAAATCCGAAAAATATCTATTATTGCTATAGTATATGGCAAGAATCCTATGATAAAATAAAGAAGATTGATTCAAGCATAAAATTTATACAAGGACTTGACGTGTTTACCAGTATTGCACCAAACTTGTGGTTGACTATTGAAGATTTAGCTGAATCTATTGAAAAATGGTCGCGGGAAATGTTACAATTGTTTACTTTCCGAGCCTATCACGAAAAAATTTCTGTAACTATTGTTCTCCATAATCTCTTCCATCAGAATAAATGCATGAGAACACTTGCTTTGCATTGTACCTACTACATCATCTATAGATTTGTTCGCGATTCAAGCTCCCTTATAACTCTAAACAAACAAATTCATCCTGGTGACCCTAAATTTTTACTTTCCGAATACAGTCAAACAACTAATAAATCATATGGTTACGTATTATTAGACCTGAATCAAAACACAACCTAAGAGCTGCGTGTAGTCACTGATATTTTCGATAATGAAATTACTGTATATCCATCCGTGAATAGTTAAAAAGGCTATTAGTTGCAATCATGACATTGAAGAAGCTACATGAACATAGGCATTCATTTTCAGTGCTAGCCAATTCATTACCTAGACTTGGAAAAGCAATTCTCAAGTATGAGATTGACAAGGAATTTATTAATCTCTTGTCGGAACTTTGTTTAAATTTAACAGCGGGTAATGTTCAGCTGTTAGATCGTGTTAAGCAACAGACAAGGCAACATCGATAACTTGTACGTGCTCTAGCTTGCAAAAAGAAAACAAATTGTAAAAGAAAACGTCTTGTTCAAGCGGGTAGTAATTTTTTTCAGTGTTACTAGCGATAACCACCGGTCTTGTAAAGACTATTCTCTAGAAATGGCTAAACCCTATAAATTGACTCCAATTGAGCTTGCTCCTTCACCTAAAGAGCACTTTGAAGATTATCTTTTTTAATTTCTTCAAAATGAAACAATTGCCGATGATGAAAAATTAATTTTGCTTCAAGATGCCCTTCGTCGTGTCAACAAACATAAACCTTATCATGAAAAACCGCTTAAAATCAATGTCATTGATCAACCTTCTGAAAACTGTGAAACACCGAAAAAAAGAAGAGCTATTAACAAATGTTGTAGACTTCCTGCCTGAATCCTATCGTGAACAAAGTAAAATACTCTTGAAGTATCTCACTGAAAATGAACAAATTGGTGAGATAAAGAATGAAGTTATAATCCAAGGCAAGCCTTAAAATTCAATTGATTTATAATCGGATCTGACTGTGAATAGTAAAAGAGTCGAATCCTATGACGAGCATTTATATAATTTTTTAAAGTCGTCAAATTTTCCTAAAAGTCTTATCGGCAATAAGCAAATTCTAATGAAACTAAGAGAACATAGTCCATTATAGGTAGAAGATGATTTTAAATCTTTCTTGGAAAGCACACCTACTGGTGATTTGACACCGGTAACTAGACAAAAGCGAAGACGTATTGTTTCGCCTGGTAGTATACAAAAGGGTAGCGGACGGTTACGATCAAAATGGATCAAATTTTTTAAGGCGTTTATATTGGAGAACCAGAAATTTTAAGTTCTCCCTATACACTTGCACAGGTTACCAGAAATAAAAAGAAGCTAGCAAAAGAGTATTTGCAAAAGGAATCCAGTTATACTCTTCATCAAAATCATAGGACTATGGGTAATCGCTATCAAAAAACTAAAGCCTTTCATCCTCGACATATATTACAAGCAGAACTTTTAACTCTAGACGCGATTCAAAGACTTCATAATAAACCATAAAAGTATATTTTACTTGCAATAAGTTTGCTTAGTCAGTATGCATATGCAGTTCCGTTACTGTTAAAGAGTGGTAATTAAGTTGCTAAAGCCTTTGAATCCATCTTTGAACAAGATTAATATAAAAAATTCAAACAGACCTTGGAAGTGAATTTGTTAATCCCCATGTAAACAAAATTTTATTGAAATATAATACAATACTCTATAATACTCATAGTCCTATAAAGGCTGCTTTGGCAGAACGTTTAATACGAACTATTCGACTTTTAATTTCAAGATATTTTACACTGAAAAATACGGCTGTACTCTTCATCAAAATCATAGAACTAGGGGTAATCGCTATCGAAAAACTAAAGCCTTTCATCCTCGACATATATTACAAGCAGAACTTTTAACTCTAGACGCGATTCAAAGACTTCATAATAAACCATAAAAGTATATTTTACTCGCAATAAGTTTGCTTAGTCAGTATGCATATGCAGTTCCGTTACTGTTAAAGAGTGGTAATTAAGTTGCTAAAGCCCTTGAATCCATCTTTGAACAAGATTAATATAAAAAATTCAAACAGACCTTGGAAGTGAATTTGTTAATCCCCATGTAAACAAAATTTTATTGAAATATAATACAATACTCTATAATACTCATAGTCCTATAAAGGCTGCTTTGGCAGAACGTTTAATACGAACTATTCGACTTTTAATTTCAAGATATTTTACACTGAAAAATACGGCTGTGTTTATTCATGATTTAGATAAAATCATGCAAATATACAACCAACGTCCTCATCGATCCTTGTTCAATACTAGCCCTTAGGAAGTTCATTATAGTGAGAGTACACATTTTCTTAAACAATATTCTAAAGAAAAGGCTTGAAAGAAAAAATTCAATGTTGGTGATACTGTTCGAATCAATCGTACAAGAAATATTTTTGAAAAGGAAAATTATTTGTGGTCTACTGACCTTTTTAAAGTGTCAAAAATCCTACATACTAAACCTATAACATATCGGCTCCGTGATATGAAAGATGAAGAGATTCTTGGCGGTTTTTATGATTATGAATTACAAAAAGTTAAAAACACTGGAATGTATCAAATTGAAAAGGTATTAAAGACTCGTACACATAAGGGCAAGAAACGGTTGCTTGTTCGCTCGCTAGGATACAACTCTGATTTTGATTCGTTGATACCTGCTGAAGACGTTCATAATGTCTGAAGGTTTTTATGTGACATTCATATCCAATATTTCTGATCCTCTACATGACGGTTTGAATAAAACGAGCAATTTTCGGACAAAACTTTCCCCGGCCATTAAATTTGAGGGAACGTATGAAGTGGCTCTTTTCGATTGTATTCTTAAAAATACATTTTATATCCTAAGAAAGGATCATGCATACAATATAAAAATTAGACCCAATGATTGGACAATTCTTAGCGATGAATATGTGATTGAAAATACGAATTCATTTGAATACCCCTTTGCCACATTATCATATAAGGAGTTTGGGAGTATGAACGAATTGTATCGTGCAATCAACAAAAAAATTTCCGCTCGTAAAAATAGTGCCTTTCAATTCAAATATTCAAAGGAAAAGGGGAAAATATACATTAGTTCGCCCATTGACAATGAAAAGATTATTCTCAAGGATAATCTAAGAGAAGTGCTTGGTTATAAACATAATGTAATCAACGTTAAAAGCGCAGGAAGCGCTAGTGACATGAATCGTGTCATTTTCACAGAGTATCCACCTGCCTTCTCTTCGGACAGTTGAATTGGGTGATCCTCTCGCAATAGCAAAAGGTTTGGCTGTAATTACATGTCATTTTCGACCCATTCAGTGAAATGGCTAATAGAACTCAGTTTGTATGTCCTGATATTGATTGCTATGTTGCTACTCTTGGACCAAGGCAGTCGGGATAGGGAATGGACTATTACAGGGGTCGTTCGTCAATGTCTGGGTACGGTTTCGGCAATTGGTTTGCTAAGCTTTTTTTCTCTGCACTACCCTTGGCTAGAAAATTTATTGCACCGGTTGCAGCGGATTTTGCGTCCTCTACATTACATGATTGGGGCTCTGGGAAAGATATTCAAGGAAGTGTGTCGCAAAATCTCAGGTCAAGCACGCGATCCCTCGGCGAACTATTGAAATAACGGGAAAAAGGTTTAAAAGGGAGGAGAAGGACCCCATCACTCATCAGTCTCAAGCCAACCCTGAAGCGTAAAGTATCAAAGAAAGTAAAAAGATCCAAAAAAGATTTCTTTTTCTAAGATGGCATATCTACCACATAGAGATTCTCACCCTTCAGTCACCTCATCTATAAATCTTTTCAATGCGGAAAATGTAGATGTCAGTGTAAAACCTGGATACTGTGAACAATTTTACCGGCAACAACCGCTCTCTGAAAATGTCCATTTTCAAATGTATTCTAATGAAGACTAATTTATCGATTTGAATTTGACATTTATAGATTTAAATGTCATTGTTAAAAAATCGAACAATGAAAAACCAAGTGCCGCCGAGGGGTTATCTTATGAAAATTGTGTATTACATAGTTTATTTTGACAGATAAGGTTCTATATAAACGGAACATTAGTGAGCACAAGCAATAATCTTTCAGATTATGCAAGTTATATACAATTCATGTTGATGACACCAATTTCCTTTAAGTAGTTGAGGGGCAAGACGATTGGATATGAATATAAAACAGATACTGATACTACCAATATTCTTGAGAGGCGACAACTAAATGTTTACATTTAGTTGGGAAACTAAATCATGAGGTGTTTAATATACCTCAATGGCTGCCTCCTAATGTAAAGATTGATATAAAACTACAACTAGCGCCGTCCAATTATATTATACGAAAAGTACTGGACGCTGCACCCGATGTAACAGTCTCTCTCACCTCGGCAATACTTTCTGTACGAAAACAACAAGTATGAGATCTCTGGCTTTGGCAATTGAAAAATTAAGAGCCAGTAGAAATAATATCAAACTACTTGTTCCTCATACAATCACGAATGAGCGTCATATTGCTACAAGTACGCGTACCTATACCGATTCGTCATTTATCAATGGCGAAATTCCTTCAAAATTGGCATTGGTTTTTGTAAAAAGTGCTAGCACTGTTGGATCATGGACAGATTCCCTGCATAAAATTTAATTATTTGGGCTTTCCTCGCTTGTATGTAAAGTAAATGGAATCCCACTCTACACCTTATCCTTTGATAAATCCTACAGGACTCTCTACGAATTAACAATGCAATCCCTATATCAAGATTCTCAATTGTTCTAAAATGGAATAAGTGAAGAAATGTTTGCCAAAACGCATGGCATTATTGTATTAAATTTGTCTGGTACTCAAGATATGAGTATTGTCTTGACGAGAAATGTACGGATAGAGTGTACCTTTGTTATGCCGTTGGAGGAAAGCATTGCATTAATCTCACTAAATAAATTTGAAACCTATTGGGAGATTACTCCTGACGGCAGTGTTTTATTAGACTTGGCACCATGAACACGGAACAAATAATCGAAGTATTTAACATGGACCCCTACTTGTCCAAATATAAATCTTATTGCATACCTTCAGATTTCCTGGAGCATATTCAACATGCTGACAATACCCTAATCATTGTTAATAGCAGTCCATCGAGTGTAAAGGCGGGGCATTGGTTATGCATCTTTCAAACAAGAAGCAACATAGGATTTTTTCGATCCGCTTGGCTTGCCGTATACATTCTAAACGCCTCATATTAAAAATTGTCTTGAGCAGAGTGGAAAATGTATTATTCAAAATCGGAAGCGGGTACAAGATTTATCAACGAAAAGCTGTGGTTTTCATGCCCAATTATATTTAATTTTTTGAAGTCGTGGACATAATTACACGGAGTTTATCAAGATCTATGGTGACAATCCTCGTTTGAACGACTGTATAGTGGAAAATACTATTTCTTACCTCTATAATATAAATTTCAGTGCGTTGAAAGTGAAATGCTTTAAAAATGTACTTAAATTTGTTTATTAATAAAATTTTGTGTACAAAACATTGTGTCCTTTAGATTTCTTCTTTTACGTATAGGCAATCATCCAAAAAGATAAGTGCTGGTAGCTTGTCAGGATTCAACTTGTATTCGTCTTGACGTGTAAAGTCAGGCTCACAAATTTCTACAATATAGGGTAGCTTCATTTTCATTAAATCTCTTTGTAAATTCAATAATACTACTCTGATTCATGTGACAAAATTCACGTGTTTTAATTTACCTATTCGAAGCAATGTCACATACAAAATGCTCATATGAAGTATCACTTTCTGTAACAGCCCAATAAAAGTCTGTAGGATTATAATCATAATATCCAGTATCTTCACAGCGATGTCGTAAAAACCAGACTCTTTTATTATTCCAGCAATTGATGCGTAGACCAGGTTCTTCTTCCCAAAATAATTTAAAGCCACAACGATACCAGTCTCTTAAAAATAAACTGACGTCACGTTTAGGGTGTTTTGCAATCAGGCCAGGATAAGTATTTTCCAATTGATCAGATTTATCATTGTGGCAATTGGAGCATAAGAATCCTCTATTATAAGAGTCACAAATCTCTTCAAGACAGGAATTATATTCTTTAATTTGCACAGCATATCCTTTATGCAATTTACACGGATTGCATAATTTACACTTTTCATTATATTCATCTGAAAAAGTACAATTCTCACAGGATGACCAGCTGCCCAAAGTACACAAGCATAATGGGCATGTGTGAAACATTTTTTTAATGTTGACTGGTCCACTTCCAAAAACAAACTGACTCGGGGTCAATGAATGTTATTTGCTATCATTTTTGAGTTATCGAATCATTAAAGAAATGGGAGGAGTAATTGAAACTCTGTGTAATCTTCAAACAGATGTGCAATATCATTTTGTTTTGTCTTAATCAATATATCCATAAATTGAGTAAAAGCCTGGGGGCCACGAGACCTAAGTCGCAGGCAATAGTCCAGCGATGGAGAATCATTTTTAATTATATTATCGATCATCCTCTTAGTGAAGATTTTCTTCTGTACTGATAATCTTTGAAAATTATCATCTAAAATTCACCAGTTCTCCAAAGTAACAAGATTAACTAAAATATTCTGTCTGCCCACTTTATTCATTTTAATCCTAACACTCCTCTCTCACCACTAAAAAGAAACTGACTCTCAGAAAATAGTTTCTACCACCTGGAAACGTGTTTAGACATGATTTTGCCTAGTAACAATGCAGTTCAGATACCTGGGGGGGGGTGTCTAGACCTGATTTTGCATAGAAACAAGATGTGTCCTTTGAAATCTTGGTTACACAGGCCGAATCTTGCCTGCACCTACATAATCTTGCCTGGACATGCATAATCTTGCCTGGACATGCCTAATCTTGCCTGGGTTAGAATTTCGCCTAAAATTGCAACACCTGGTCGTGCCAAATCTTTCCTGGGTGGGAATTTCGCCTAAAATTGCAACACTTGGTCACCAAAAGAGGAAGTCACCGTTAAACATTCTTCAGGAGCCTATGGAAGAAAAGAGCAGTCCCTAGGGATGACTTTGAAAGTAGTAGGCCCCCACTACTGGCAGTGCTCTTCCCACCATAAGAGACAAGAGTAAATTTCTAGGTGGTCCTATAATTTAGCTAGGATGAAAGTGAAAACATAATTTGATACCTTTTTATGCTCTTTCATAATTCAAGAGTCGTTTCTGGGGCTAATTGCATCTTGTGCCCTTAAAGGGGCCCCGAAGGTATTTTATATGAATAATGAAAGAGCATAAAAAAGCATCAAATGATGTTCTCACTTCCATCCTAGCTAAACTATGCGGCCAACTGCAAATTCACCATGAAATTTACCCACCCCACTCCCTAATGTGCAAATATATACCCTGAATTGGAATATACCCTGAAGTTTTGTATTGCAAAATTCAGCGCAATTTTGTCGACGGCATTCGAAAAACTTGATACGGCAGGAAAACGTTTATATTTGAGTTGCCTAATAAATGAGGTTGGAACTGTTATAAATAAGTATTTTTGGAATATATAACCTAACCTAACCTTAAATGAAATTAGCCCCAGAAGCAATTCTTGAATTATAAAAGAGCATAAAAGCAGGCATCAAATGATGTTTTCACTTTCATCCTAGCTAAATTATAAAGCCACCTAGAAATTTACTGAGACAAGACGACACTTGATAATGTTCTGAAAAGGGAAAATGATGAGCACTTCCTCTTAAATACTGGTAAAAAATAAAACTCCTGATAGCTCTTGCCTCGCCCCCAGGGAAATTTACTTCCTCTTGACGGTATTGTCCAGTTATTTAGAGCCCTTAAATTGTAATATTCACTCATATGCCCTTTTGCTTTGGATTAAAATAAGATATTTTGGCTTTACCCCTTTGTCACTTACCTGTTTTATTAGTGCCTTATCAAAGTCGTTGCACTTGAGTCATTTGGTACACTATTTAGTAAAATCAACATATTGTGCTTCAATATCTCAATATTTGGGAGTTGAGGAAAACTTCACCTTTAATCCCCCTTCCCCCAAGAAAAAGACGTTGAGATATCTCAAGTTTTGGCAGGTCTTTTTCCAATGTAATTTAAGACAAAAATTCTACGAAAGAAATTTTTCAAATAAAAATTGAGCAGGGTAACTCCTTACTTACAGTTCGTTACCACGAAGTGTTTGATCAGCTCAACTTGCCTTGGACATTTCAGCTTAATAACCTTAGCTTTTCCTAATATTTTTGGCAATTTTGACAACCAGAATGCATTTAGTGTCTTTTAATTTAGTTCAAAATACCCCTAACATCGCCTAAATTCAATCGTAATGCTCTTAATCATTTAGCACAGACCCAGGATAAAAGTTTTCCCCTTTCCCAATAACTTGCCACATGCAAAACCACTGGGCAACTTGCATAATTTACATCCCTTGCCCCAAGGGGATATTTGGGTCATATCATCCCTGGAGGTATAGTTATTGGCTTTGTTGACAATTTTGAACAAAATGGTGGTTCAAAAAATTGATCATTTGTCTTTGAGGGAAGGGAAGTTGAAAAGGGCGCAAAAGGGAGTTTGATGCCCTCAAGTCACTTATGAGTCCTAAGAAGGGAACTAGAACTTTTAATTTTGGATCAAATGAGCCCCCACCGTAGTTTCAACGGTAATTCTATCCCTCCGAAATACTACTACTACTAACAACTCATCGCAGCACCAAGCCGCCTGAGGCCAACACAGCTACGCACGCTCCTCCTCCACCCCAATCTATTCAAAGCCTCCCTTTTTACACCCGCCCACGAAGTTCCCATTTCCTTTAAATCTTTCTTTATGACGTCCTCCCAACCCAGACGGGGACGACCTGCTTTCCGTTTAGCCCTAGATGGTTGGCCGAAAAGAACAATCTTCGGCAATCTGTCATCCTTCATCCGAACAACATGCCCTAACCACCTCAACCTTTCTTTCATTATAGACCTAGAAAGCGGTATTGAACCACATTTTTCGTATAGCCTATTGTTTGAAATACGGTCAGTCAGCCGGGTACCCAGAACAATCCTTAAGCAATTTCTCTGGAAAACATCTAGCAAATCTTCATCCGCTTTTCGGAGCGTCCATGCTTCAGAGCCATATTTGACCACTGTCATCACTGTAGCTTCTAAGATTCTAATCTTGGTTTGCAGACTTATCTTCCTATTCTTCCAGACTTTTTTTAACTGTGAAAAAACACCCTGAGCCTTGGCTATTCTATTTTTAACATCTTCACTGCTCCCACCATCTTTACCAATAATACTACCAAGGTAAGTGAAACTGCCCACCTGATCAATCTTTTCATTACCCAACGTCACCTTTTCATCTTCACTTATTCCTAGCCTTAGTGACTTGGTCTTCCTAACATTAATTTTCAAACCAATACTAGCACCCTGAACTCGCAAAACCTCTAAAACTTCATTCATTTTGCTCACACTTTCATCTAGGATGCTTAAATCATCAGCATAATCCAAGTCCAGGAGACTTTTTCCTCCCCATTTGATTCCGTGGTCTCCCATTGCCTTTCCTGTGCTCCTTAAAACAAAGTCCATCAAAATAATCCATATAAAGGGGGATAGAACACAACCCTGCTTAACTCCTGATTTAATACAAAACCAGCTGCTAACCTCATTTCCTACCTTAACCGCAGCAGTGTTATTCTCGTACATAGCACTAATCACTTTAATGTATTTGTCTGGTATACCATACAAGGATAAAACCTTTACTAAAGCTCCTCTATCAACAGAATCGAACGCTTGCTCATAATCTATAAAACTGAGGACCAAAGGTGTTTGAAAACTTAGGCACTTCTCAATTATTAACCTAAGAGTGAAAATTTGGTCAACACATCCTCTACCTTTTCTAAAACCGCACTGCTCTTCTCTTAAAACTTTGTCGACGGCATCTCTCAGTCTAAAAAGTATCATATTACTAAGCAATTTGCTACCTACAGAGACCAGACTAATGCCTCGATAATTACCACACTCACTTTTATCACCTTTCTTATAAAGTGGCTTAATTAAGGTTTTCCTAAAATCATTAGGTACTTCCCCTTTTTCAAAAATCATATTCATAATCTCCAATAACTTATTTCTAACCTCAGAGCCACCATATTTAAGAAACTCATTTACTACCCTATCAGCACCTGGAGCCTTATTATTCTTTAATCCTTTTAGTACTGTTTCTAATTCCTCCTCACAAAACAAATCTTCCTTCACATCCAAGGTATCACAAACTTTTTCATTTTCCTCTATATTTTTTCCTGCAACTCTATCTCGGTTAAGCAAATTCTCAAAATGTTCGGCCCATCTCGCTTTAGCTTTTGTCTTATCGCTAATTGCCACCCCATTCCTATCTTTAACTGGGACAAGTCCGGATTGACTACTACCTCTCAATTTGTTAACGTGCCAGTACAATATTTTACTATTATGCCGTCTAGCTGCATCTTCTAAATCCTCGGCAATTTTATCCATGGCCTCCACTTCACACCTCCTTAGTTCATATTTCAATGCTTTCTCCACTTTCTTTACATTTCTTTTGTTTTCATGTGATCTATCACTCAGATAATTCTTGTACAAGTCCTTTCTCCTTTCTATTAAACTTAAAGCTTTTTCACTAATATTCTTAGCTGCAGTTCTAGCTTTCTTCCCTAATACACCTTCAGCAACTTCACAAATTATTTTTCTAAAATTATTCCAACCATCTTCCACATTATCAAATTTTAAACTCTCAAGTTTAGTATTCAACTGTTCCTGGAAAGTTTCTCTCAAATTCTCATCCTGGAGTCTACTAACATCATAACTTCCCGGGAGGTAATTACCCTTCCGATATTTCAGCTTTAAATTAACCCTTGACACTACTAGATGGTGATCTTTACTTTTAACATCAATAACAGCACTCCTATATACCCTAGTATCTTGTATTGATCCTGCCAGTCTTCGATTTACTATAACATAATCAATAAGGTTTGCTGTCTTACCATCACGTGAATACCATGTTAGCTTATGAGCCATTTTATGACCAAACACCGTATTGGTTATAACTAGATTGTTATACCTACAAAATTGCAAAAGTCTGTATCCATTACTGTTTTCTTTTCCTACACCAAATTTACCTAAGCTGGGATACCATCTATCCTTATTTCTACCAACCTGGGCGTTAAAATCTCCCAGCAATAACATCATATTTCTACCTGGGACCTTGTCTATTTGCTCCTGTAACTGTAAGTAGAATTCATCTGAGTCACTAGTATCTCCATCAGTCGGTTCTACAGGGGCGTATACTACTATAACTGATACCTTGAACTTTCTAGTCATAAAATGAGCAATTAGTATTCTATTATTAATACCTTCCCAGCCTAAACAAGACTTAGCAGCTTCCTTATTCATCATGAGCCCTACTCCCTGTCTATGTAACCCATCCTTCCTGCCTGAGTAAACAAATTCTATATCACCTAATTTCATGCTTCCTACCCCTGGGATATGAGTTTCTGAAACTCCTAATAAATCCAGTTCGAATCGTCTGAATTCGTCAGTCAAAATGTCGATACGATAGTCATTTTTTAATGTCGTAACATTCCAAGTTCCAATTTTCATGTTCTTTAAATCATTGAAATTTTTTTCGCCTCAGGAAAAGCAATGATCCCGGATACCAGTGCAGGACGGGGATCACATATCTTCTCAAGTCTACACCGAAGTGCTTAAGCCGGCTTAGAACCGGACAGCAAGAAGTCCCTGGGACCTCCATGAATGGAGGCTTTGTGCAATCCTGGGCCCATCTTGGTCACAACATGGTTTTCAGCGCTTGGCGATGCACTTCTATCAACAAGAGTCGAAATCCTGCACAGACAATCTCAATCCTATTACCTCCGACTCATTATATATTCATGCCTACAAATATTACGCTACTACGGGGAGGCAACCCGTAATAGATAAATTAGCTAGGAAGAGGTTTTTCAGCCCAAAGACGCCCATCAAAACATACCAATCCCAGAAGAATTGTCCATTAGTCAGAATCCCGTGCGAATGCTGTGTCGTTTACTAGGCTATAATTTCCTCGAGGGGCACCACTCCTCAAGTGGGAATAGAGTTGACCGCAAGGTCCCCAGTCTTGCAGGTACCCCGAAAAGGTCGAGGCAGCCCTTTGCAGAGGCCGTTGTCCATAGATCTGGATCTTACGCCCTGCCACAGTTGTCCTCCTATAGAGGATCCTCCCGCGATGGTGTTCTGCATCACCATGCAATTTAACCCATTGCTGGGAGAAGGTTTGCAACTCATGGAACTTGTGGATAAACAAGTGGGCCCTTTTGAGTGTACATTTGAGGGGCCTTCTTCCTCCTCCGCCTGTATTTATGCCCCGGACAAGGGTGCCCCAGATTCTATTATGGACCCCCAGGGACAAGGTCCCCCCTTGGTCCATGCCTCCTCTGGAGGTACCCTACATATCTGTAGAGCGTTCCCCTATCGCCACCTGGGGACAAGCTGAATGGCCTGGAGGAGGCCAGATAAACGGATCACTTTTGTTTTGCAAAGGCAATAACTCAGTGACATATTTAACCTACTACTTATAAATATACATAACTCACTGACTAGGCCTATATAAGTTATATACAGAAATATATAACTCAGTGACACATTAAACCTACTACTTATAAATATGTGTAACTCACAGACTAGGCCTATATATGTTATATACAGAAATATATAACTGAGTGACATATTTAGCCTACTACTTATAAATATGTGTAACTGACTGACTAGGCATATAAGTTATATACAGAAATATATAACTCAGTGACATATTTAGCCTACTACTTAAAATATTTGTAACTCACTGACTAGGCCTATATAAGTTATATACAGAAATATATAACTCAGAGACAAATTTAGCCTACTTATAAATATGTGTAACTCACTGACTAGGCCTATCTAAGTTATATACAGAAATCGTTATTTTGCTATAGTTAATTCTCTGTGTGTGGTAAAGACATTAGGAAAACATGGCTAGTAATCAAATCTGTTATCTTCTCGGCCCCCTTCTGTCCCTTCAAGAGTTTTATTGATGGTAAAATCATAGAGGGTAAGCTGAAAGTGCAAGAGTGCTAATATTGCTAAAAATACAGCCTCTTCTGTAAGTCCTTCTTCTTCTCTAAATGGATTTAGGTCTTATCTTGGACCTCCTTATCTTAAATCAATGGTTCTGCAGCATACCTATGAAGTTGAAATAGCCAGAACTGTTAATTCTTAGAAAGATTCTTTATCTTTATCTATATATATAATTCTCTATATTCTTTATCTATATATATATATATACATATATATACACACATACACACATATATACGTACAAACATATATACATATACACACATATACATATATACACATATATATACATACATATACACACATACACATACATACATACATATATATACACATATACATATACATATATATACATATACATACACATATACACACACATATACACATACACACATATACATACATACATACATACATATATATATATACATACATATATACATACACATACATACATATATACATACGCATACATGCATACACACATACATACACACACATATATACACACATACATATACATATATACACATATATACATATAACCTTCTTAAACTTTTTGGTGCCATATGTTTTAGTTTAATTTTGATGATTGCCGAAAATAGTCTGATATTAATTTTGATATTCCCTCCGAAATAGTCTGGTGAAAAAAAAATGGTTGCCTCAGAAGAAGCAACGTGAAGAAAAATACCAACTTTCAGCTGATTCCGACATAGTAAGTATTATTTTGATTAATAGTAATTAATAAATTTACTATTAATCTATTGGTCTTAATAGTCTTAAGTCTTAATAGTCTTAATAGTTAAATGTTACTTTAAAATCAACTTCGTTGGAATTCGAAGAATTGTCTAATATCCCTCAAAAATGGCGTCGGATCGAAACGAAAAGAACACCATTGGAATCACCCTTGCCGAAAACCTACCAAAGAATACTTGGAGCCCCCAACCTTGCTCTTTAAAAACTTTTCTGACAAATGATTCAAGTTAACTGATGCTGAGTGAAAATCAAGACAAGATAAAATATAATTTCTGATAGGACTCATAACTCTGCCTTTTCAAGACCCGGTGGGTTATTGAAAAAACAAAAAACAAGAAAAAAAAGTTTAGCCATTTCGAAAAAAACGAAACCTTTGTAGTCACGGCATGCATTAAGAGGGCACGCTCTGTTTCTTGGTGATACACCCTTATATTCTGTTCCTTATTCTATTCTCATTGTCTTACAACACTTCTATTTAAGCTTATGATCTGACAAAGCTCGTTCTCATGTTCAACAAAAAACAACACGCCTTGGCTGCAACATCATATTTTGGTAACATCAAACAACGAAATAACGTCATAGTCATGGGAGATTCACTAGGTGATGCTGATATGGCAGAGGGAGTTCATGAGCCAGAAACTATTCTCAAGATAGGATTTTTGAATGACGAGGTAATTAAAATGTTAATTTATAGCCAAGACTGATACGAGAATTTTCATAGGGCTAAAATAGCGTAGACGCTGTGAAATATGGGGTTAAAAACATTGCACTCTTAGGCTCAGTTTGAACAAAACACTTAGTTATTTGATAAACATCGTGTCATTCATTTCATTTTCAAATTTGCCGCACAAAAACAAAGTGGTTCCTCTGGTAGACTACTGAGATTAAGGATCTTTTTTTCTCGTGATTTTGCCAAGTTCCTTCCTTTTCTTTCTTTTTTATATATTATTTGTAGACTAATGCAAGGAAGTGAACGGGCCACATACTAATATCGTTACTTTTTGGAAATTATTACGTATATGAAGGAGGTTGCCGCCTCCTCAGTACCTGGCTCATTACACTGAAGTTTGACTTTTTGATCCAATTATTTCAGAATGACTCCTGAAAGACAAGGGCCGTTTAATTGGAATAATAAGCTTTTAAAAAGTTCTAAAAAAAACTATAGTGCTAAGAGCGAGGTATAGAGGAGGGGGAAACCCCTCTCATATACGTAATAATTACTTTTAGTCTTAAGTTTTAATGTTGCTCCTTGCCATGGGCACCCATAAGGGGGGCAGGAGGGCACCAGCCCACTGGATGAATGATCCTGCCTTATATTTTTATATTTTTGCTTTGACATTTCCATTATAAAGCATTGGAAGTGCCAATTAGACCACGTCAGCCCCCCCCCCCATAAAACTGACGTCATGGGTGCCAGGGCTCCTTACTTTCAATTGATTTTTTTTAATTAATGTCTGATCGTTTTTTAAATAATGCTGGGAAATTTCACTCCCCCTCCATTGAAAATTCCTTTCCCCCACAAAAATTTCTCCACGGAAAGATCGACACACGTAACTCCCCCTGCCATACCCTCTCCCCCAAAAAATATCTGTATACTTCCCAATAGTCAATACTATATGCGAACAATAGGCAAAGTTCATAGCTTGCAGCCCATCCCCCTGGGTGTTTGGGAGATAAAATTTTTCTCAAAGACATAGTTAGCAGATCTTCCAACTATGTTGAACAAAATGACAATCTCAACATTTTGATTTTGGGAAAAAAGGGGCGTGGGAGGGGTACTAGCTGTCCTCCAATATTTTTGGTCGCTCAAAAAGGGCACAGGAACTTTTGATTGCCAATTAAATGAACCATCTCTTGATATTCTAGTATAACCGGATCAATACGAAAAAAAAAACAGGTATCAGTGATCTTGCTCCTGGCAAAAATTGCAAATTTCCACATTTTCTTTGTAGGAACTTGAAATCTCCAAGGAAGGGTTATCTGATATGCTGAATCTGATGGTGTGGTTTTTATTAAGATCATTTGATGTTTTGGGGGCGTTTCCCTCGTTTTCAAATATAGGGCAAATTTTCTCAGGCTCGTAACTTTTGATTGGTAATATTAAACTTGACGAATATTATGTATTTTGAGTAAGCATCAAAATTAGATTCTTTTGATGTATCCATTGTTATCAAGATTCGTTTTTTTAGGGTTTCGGTTTCGATTACTATTGAGCCGCATCGCTCCAGAATTACAGTTCGTTACCCCGAACTGTTTGATTAAAGCGTGTTTTAAGGAAAAGTTAAGAATAATTTTCGGTTTAAAAATCTATTGTCTTTTGAATTTTACAAATGTTTATCACTTTTAAATCACTAACATGATTCCTTTTTATTCATATTTTTTTTTTTTTTAGAGAAGTATCTCTTTTAAAAGTATGGCTTTCCGACATCAGATGTCTAAACAAAAATTAGATTTAATTTTAGATTGAATTAACTTTAATTTTAGAAGTCTGATCAAGATCAAAAGTCTCAACCAGAATGTTGGAAAAAATAAACGACAATCTTTTTTTAAGTTTTTGATTTTTAAATGACGAGGTAATTAAAAATGTTAATCAAACAGTTCTTGGTAACGAATCAAACAGTTCGTGGTAAAGAACTGTATCGAACAGTCCGTGGTAACGAACTGTGTAGTAAGAGCGACTCGTCTCAATAGTATCCGAAACTCTAAAAAAAAAAAACTTTAATGTCAATAGATACATCAAAAGAATTGGATTATTATGCTGATTTTAAATATATAAGTTTTGTTAAGTTTACTCATATACATCAAAAGTTACGAGAAAATTTGCCTTATTTTCAAAAAAAGGGAAAAAACACCCCCTTAAAAGTCATAGAATCGAAATGAAAATCACACCATCAGATTCATCAGAGTATCAGAGAGCCTTACTGTAGAGGTTCCAAGCTCCCATCTCCAAAAATGTTGAGTTATGTAGTTTTTGCCAGAAGAAATGTCACGGATACGTGTTTATTTGTTTGCTTTTTTTCCCAGGGGTGATCGTATCGACCCAGAGGTCCTATAATTTTGCGAGAAGGCTTATTTGAACATAAATTAAAAGCTCTAGTGCCTTTTTTAATAAAAAAAAACAAAAAAAAATCAAAAATAGAATCACTTTTTACAGAAAAACTGCATTTTAAATGTCTTTTCATATTTTCAAGGATATTTGATTTTTTAAGCAATCATAACCAAACATGAAGTAATAAGTGACGTGACCTAAGATCTAACACCGATTGTTTACTAATAACCACAGATGACGTAATGAGTGACGTTACGTAAAAATTGAAAAAATCAATTATCATTTTATTTTACTTTCAGTTCAGAATCGATACATAAACGATCGATGTATGTCATTATAAATGGGGACTATGTAAGCTTCATCGTATATAGCTGAAACCTGGTAAACAAAAAACCGCGCCAAATAGTAACTAAGAGTTAAGATAGTACCTCCGGGTTTCAGCGGTAGCTAGCAACCTAGTAAGAGACGATCACGTCCATTGTTAATTAATATAATAACCCATAACTCCTGAAAATACAATCAGATCAAAAAAAATACACCGTTAGAACCGCCTTGTCCGAAACCCCTATATAGGAAACTTTCTGTCCCTTGACTTGAAGAGCAAGGGAAATATATTGGCTGGAAAATCAAGAAAAGTGGCAGCTGCTGCAGCATTCTGCCTAAATGGCATCTTTATTTTCTTTTTTTCTTTTCTACAGATAGCGTGGCACTGGAACATCGTAGAGAGTTATTCAATGGCTTATTTTAAAGGAAATTAATGGGGTTAAAAACCTTTTGTAATTACAACAAATTATTTTAAAAACAGAATAATTTTTTACAAAATCTGTCGGCCTATATTTCATGTCAAAGATTGATCAATGACGTCATAATCGTTGGTTGTAGCAAGTCCGTCTCTTACTATTCCAATTAAGAAAAAGTCATAGGCTTGTTCCTGTTTTTAATTTCGCATCAAATAAAGAATATCTATGTTAGAGAATTACAATAAGGACTAAAGTCCGTCTCATAGTTTATACACAAGACTGCTACCAGAATTTTTGCAGGACTGAAATAGCATTGGAATATAGGATTTGAAATATGAGGTTATATGGGGTCAAAAATATTGCACCTTTTGTGCCTGGTTGCACGCTAATGACACTTCCTTGAACTTAAACTTACAGCAGGAAAAGGGGTTTTCCACTTCACATGGCATCTTAGATTCAGATGTAACATGGTAATTTGTTTAACCGTAACTCAAAGCCCTATTCACAATATCCACAGATACTCACAATACTCACAATCCCAATACTCACAGCCCTACTCAGAGCAAGCTAAAGAAAGTTTGTTGTCAATAGTTTGGTATAATTCAACTTGAGTGGATCTTTCATATTTTTTGTTTTGAAATTGTTTAATTTAATATCGTTTCAGGGACGTGAAGGATCGAAAACTACAAAAACAGTAGACTCGGTAAGTTTAAAGGCGGGAAAAAGGGAATATATGTGACTTATTTAAACAAAGGCTCATTTATATAAGTGGCTTATAACGTTGCTATGAAATGGCTGGATGAGACGAACTACGTCTGTGACTTAATCGGATAAACTTCCCATGTTTTTGGGAATTCCAGAATCCATAAAATTCAGAATTTCAGAAAAAAATACATGTGGCCTATTTAAACAAAGGGCTTATTTATATAAGGGGTTTATTACGTTGTTATGAAATGGCTGGATGAGACCAACTATGTTTGTGACTTAATCGGATAATTTTTCCATTTTTTTCTGGAGTTTCTGAATTTGAGTTGTACCGTATGTTCCAGGGATTTTTGTCTTGGTGAAAAAGATACTTCGGGAATTTTGTGTTATCGGGACTTTTGGTTTTTAGTACCAAGGACACTAAGAATCTAATTTTTGGTTTATGTGAAATTCAGGAGGAAAATTATGTGAAATTCAGGAATTCAGTTTTTAATGAAAGAGACCTTTATATGCAGTAATGTAGTTTTTGGTTGTAGGATGGCGCTTTTTACGGACAAATAGCGCTTCAAATTCTATTATCTACTTTTTCTTATATGTTTTCACACTTGAACCTGCCTACATTGGGGAAAATACGGTGCTAACCAAAAACTGCTTAAATTTGAAACAGCCAAAAATCAGATCTAATAAAATCGTGGTTTTCAGACGTGAATTGACCTAAGATGGGTCCAGGAGAGGGAGGTTGTAAAATGTGTTTATATTGATGTACTTGGTACTTTTTGCGATAATAATTTTGTTTTGAAAATGAAAAATTATATTGTTGTATTATTTAGGTACACCAGTTGGCGCTTATGATGAAGAGTACTGCACTCAGGTAGCTCCGTGAATAAAAAACTTTGGAAGAAGGGGGAGGTTGAAAATGTAACATAAAATAGTGAGTTAACTCCGTTTTCCCCTTTTTGAAAGCCATCGCCAGAAATAAAAATAGCTTGCAACTTGTTTATTTCCTTCTTTTTTTAGTGTTTATCCTTTTGAAATTGGAAAAGTGAAAACATGGTGTGACTAATATGAATTGGCTTTGCCAACATCAGGATAGTAAAAGGTATCACAAGCAACGCTCCAGAATTTCCTAGCAAAAAAAAAATGTGCCTTCAATGTGTTATTTATTTCATATTTCTTTCTTTTTTTTCCGCAACCACATCGTATGGAAGAGGTGTTTTGACTTAATATGTATAGAGATATCCTAATGTTTAATTGTAATTATTTTTACTCCTGGGCTTCCCTTGTTGTTTCTTTGATTTCTCATGTTTTCAGCTTGGATGGCATATTTGGCACCCAGATTGTTTCCAAAGTCGTGAAGAATCAATTTTAACACAAAACATCTATTCCAACTGGAACCCCAGGCTTAATCCATTATCCATTGTTTGTTATCCATTGTTGAAGGGATCGAAATTTTAACCCAAATCATCCTGCCGTAGGAATGAATAATTTTCAACGAATCATATTATATACTCTCTTGTAAATTATATTTATTTCAGATACTACTACTACTGATAACTCATT
>CM051263.1:10424913-10444913 GCA_027921565.1 Artemia sinica | reverse complement strand
AGTGGCCTATGAGAAATCGTAAAATACCCAAAACAATGAACAAGTCCCATTGGGGCAAGTATTTAGTTAATATAATGCTTGGAAGGGAAATTAAGTTTTGAGAGGGGTGTAAAAATGGTTCTTATTTAATATCCCGGTAAACATACGACTATAAATGCTTCAGGAGAAATAGACTGTTGCTTCTTTCTGAACTAATCGCAATTCCTTGACAAATATTTTTTTATTTTTACTTTATTGCTATTAGTCAAAACATTGCATTGTCTATTCCACACCAAACTAGCGAATATTTATCGTGGCTTTTTAGGTATTCAATTTCTTTTTTTTCAGTTTGATTAATAACATAAAAAAATGAAGAAATTTAGAATTGGCTAAGCTCTATTTTGTCTACTTTATATGAAGTGATGGGGGTGGGGGCAAGTATTCAGTTAAAATAAAGCTAGAAAGGGGGAAATTAAGTTTTGAGGGGGGTGTAAAAATGGTACTTATTTAATATCCCGGTAAACATACGACTAGAAATGCTTCAGGAGAAATAGACTATTGCTTCTTTCTGAACTTTCTGGGGAGGGGTGGGGGCAAGTTTTTAGTGAATATAATGCTAGGAAGGGGGAAATTAGGTTTTGAGGGAGGTGTAAAAATGGTACTTATTTAATATCCCGGTAAACATACGACTAGAAATGCTTCAGGAGAAATAGACTATTGCTTCTGTCTGAACTTTCTGGGGAGGGGGCAAGTATTTAGTGGATATAATGCTAGGAATGGGGAATTAAGTTTTGAGGGTGGGGTGAAAAATTAACACAGTTTTTTGAATTTATAAAATAATGGTTATTTCACATGGAAAATAAACCCATATTACCATTTCAAGCCTCAGAAGAAAATACTAATGGTGGAATTAAAAACAGCTACTGATATTTGGACTACGGCACCACTAACCAAGGATGAGGAGATGCATCTCGTAGATCTTACTGCTTCAGTTGAAAGATGGCATAGTTTCGTGAAGAGTTGGGACCATCAGGCACAGTGCTACGAGTTTGACCCCTATTACGCCTTTCGTTTTAAATAATATTACTGATCCGAGTAAAACCAATACCATTATACCTCATTCTTTTATTCTAACTTAACTTGTATGAATAGGACCTCTAGAATAAAGCTTCATTCCCTCGACTAAATCAGTATATTCATGTATACATCTATATATAATGAGAATAAGACTATTAATTCTCCATATTCTCCTTCTTCTTATCAAGCGCATACGTCTCCTTCTCACTCGGAGTCAATTCCCGTCATCATATTCGATAGAAATTACACATGGTGCCAATCGTCCTCTAAACCTCATAAAATCCATCATGGGTGATATAGTGTGAATCGGGAACCTAGGTTCCCGATCTAAAACAGGAAAAATTAAAAGGATTAAAATATATGAAATTAGTATAACATGTAATGGTCAAAAATTATTGCTTCACGATCAATCTGACATACATAAAAAAAAACTAGCACCTAACTGAAAACATAAAGACAGTGTATTAAAAAAGACCATTATAACTTTTGATTTTTTTGTCAAAAAAAAGTTACTATTGAGAGGAGTTGCTTCTACTGTACAATCCCCAACCATGAATCTATTACATTGTTCCATAATCAGATATCTTTGAAACGTGTAAAACTATGAACAAACCATTTTTTTAAGGATTTTATTGATGAGAATGTAGATAATGTATGGTTCACATTTCCATTGACTGAAGCAGAAGAAGAAGCACTCTGCGATCTTATTGAGGGACCTTCCATTGTAAAACCAATGGTACACCAACAAACTATTTCAATGAAACCCGCATCTTGTCGTAACAGAGAGAACATTCAACCCTTAAGGAATCGTAGAAAAATACACAGTGAAAATACACCCTTACACATTTACAACGATTCGAGTGATACAAGAAAACGGATAAGGACACTTGTAAAAACACAGAAAAAAGATAGAAAATCCCTCCTGTTTAATGGAAGAAATGTGAGACGCTATAGTCAGTTAAACCACGCAATGAAATACCCCGTGATATCATTGTGCTAAGCTCCCCAAAACAAGAAAATGATTCAGTGACCACAGAGATTTTAACTAAGTTGGAGTTTAGTATGCTTTTAAAGAGGCATTAGCGATAGCACTTGCATAAGCCTTTGTTGAAATTGATCTGTTCAAACTAGTTTGATTAAAATATGCATTCGGAAGTTCAAAAAATAATTTATTTATTCTTAGTTTTAATCGAGGAGGGTTCGAGGAGGGGTCACACAGAGAAACACACACACACACACAATTTTTTTTTTCTTATCAATCAATCATTTTCAAACAGTGATAAATATCTCATCGAATCCTGACAAGAAAATACTGACCTTAAAATTGAAATGGGAAACTCACCAAGTTTTGCTAAATAAATTCTTCTATTCATAGCTCTATTCACAAGAACCAACTGATCGTACATAATGCATTTTTAATGTTTTATATACATTATATTTTGGAAATTAAGGCTATCGTTATCATTAAAATGTCAATCAACAAAAGATGTATTTAAATGTTTTTCAAGTTCAAACGGATGATATCCAACCATATGCGACTCGAATTTCCCTTTAAGCAGCTGTAACAATAGTATATTTTTTTCTGCTTTTCTACAAACATTTTATCGCAATTTCTAATTATTTTAATTAAGAGTGTCGTTTCGCCTAACATTGACAGACCGCAAAGAAACGATCTGAATGGTGTTTTAAATTGATACATGTCCCATTCAACAGTTGAAAATATCTGAATGCATTTAAAGTATAGTATGAATGGCTTGCAAAAAACACGAAAATACTACTACTACTAGTAACAACTCACTGTACAACAAAACCATCTGAGGTAGTCACAAATATGTTTTATCAACAAAATATCTGAATACATTTAAGGTATAGCATTAATGACATGCAAAAAACATGAAAATACTACTACTAGTAACAACTCACTGCACAACAAAACCATCTGAGGTAGTCACGGCTATTTTTTATCAAGGATCTTAATACATTTAAGGTATAGTATTAATGGCTTGCAAAAAAAACATGAAAATACTACTACTAGTAACAACTCATTGCGCTTCAAAACCATCTGAGGTAGTCATGGCTGTGTTTTATCAACAAAATATCTGAATGCATTTAAGGTATAGCATTAATGGCTTTCAAAAAACACGAAAATACTACTAGTAGTAACAACTCACTGCACAACAAAACCATCTCAGGTAGTCAAGGCTGTGTTTTATCAACAAAATATCTGAATGCATTTAAGGTATAGTATTTATGGCTTGTAAAAAACACGAAAATACTACTACTAGTAACAACTCACTGCACAACAAAACCATCTCAGGTAGTCAAGGCTGTGTTTTATCAACAAAATTTCTGAATGCATTTAAGGTATAGTATTAATGGCTTGCAAAAAACACGAAATAATACTACTAGTAGTAGTAACAACTCACTGCACAAAAAAAATCATCTGAGGTAGTCACGGCTATGTTTTATCAAGGAAATATCTGAATGCATTTAAGGTATAGTATTAATGGCTTACAAAAACACGAAAATACTACTACTAGTAACAACTCACTGCACAACAAAACCATCTCAGGTAGTCAAGGCTGTGTTTTATCAACAAAATTTCTGAATGCATTTAAGGTATAGTATTAGTGGCTTGCAAAAAACACGAAATAATACTACTACTAGTAGTAACAACTCACTGCACAAAAAAAATCATCTGAGGTAGTCACGGCTATGTTTTATCAAGGAAATATCTGAATGCATTTAAGGTATAGTATTAGTGGCTTGCAAAAACATAAAAATACTACTACTAGTAACAACTCACTGCACTACAAAACCATCTGAGGTAGTCACATCTATGGTTTATCAAGGAAATATCTGAATGCATTTAAGGTATAGTATTAATGGCTTGCAAAAAACATGAAAATACTACTACTACTACTAGTAACAACTCTTTGCACAACAAAACCATCTGAGGTAGTCACGGCTATGTTTTATCAGGAAAAATATCTGAATGCATTTAAGGTATAGTATTAGTGGCTTGCAAAAACATAAAAATACTACTACTAGTAACAACTCACTGCGCTTCAAAACCATCTGAGGTAGTCACATCTATGGTTTATCAAGGAAATATCTGAATGCATTTAAAGTATAGTATTAATGGCTTGCAAAAAAAAACAAAAAAAAACACGAAAATACTACTACTAGTAGCAACTCACTGCGCTTCAAAACCATCTGAGGTAGTCACGAGTGTGTTTTATCATCAAAATATCTGAATGCATTTAAGGTATAGTATTAATGGCGCGAAAAAAATTTTTTATCATTAAGTTTTTCGCGCGAAAAAAAAATATCCGTGACTACCTCAGAAAAAAAAATAGCCGGGACTACCTCAGACGGTTTTGTGGTGCAGGGAGTTTTTACTAGTAGTAGTAGTTTCGTGTTTTTTTTTGCAAGCCATTAATACTATACCTTAAATGCATTCAGATATTTTGTTGATAAAACATAGTCGTGACTACCTCAGATGGTTTTGTTGTGCAGTGAGTTGTTACTAGTAGTAGTAGTATTTTCGTGTTTTTTGCAAGCCATTCATACTATACTTTAAATGCGTTCAGATATTTTCAACTGTTGAATGGGACATGTATCAATTTAAAACACTATTCAAATCGTTTCTTTGCGGTCTGTCAATGATAGGCGAAACGACACTCTTAACCAAAATAATTAGAAATTGCGATAAAATGTTTGTGGAAAAGCTGAAAAAAATCAACTATTGGTACAACTGCTTAAAGGGAAATTCGAGTCGCATATGGTTGGATATCATCCGTTTGAACTTGAAAAACATTTAAATACATCTTTTGTTGATTAACATTTTAATGATAACGATAGCCTTAATTTCCAAAATATAATGTATATAAAACATTAAAAATTCATGATGTACGATCAGTTGGTTCTTGTGAATAGAGCCATGAATAGAAGAATTTATTTAGCAAAACTTGGTGAGTTCTCATTTCAATTTTAAGGCCAATATTTTCTTGTCAGGATTCGATGAGAGATTTATCACTCTTTGAAAATGATTGATTGATAAGAAAAAAAATTATGTGCGTGTGTTTGTGTGTGTGACCCCTCCTCGAACCCTCCTCGATTGAAACTAAGAATAAATAAATTATTTTTTTGGACTTGCGAATGCATATTTAATTCAAACTAGTTTGGACAGATCAATTTCAACAAAGGCCTATGCAAGTGCTATCGCGAATGCCTCTTTAAAAGCATACCAAACTCCAACTTAGTTAAAATCTCTGTGGTCACTGAATCATTTTCTTGTTTTGGGGAGCTTAGCATAATGATATCACGGGATATTTCATTGCGTGGTTTAACTGACTATAGCGTCTCACATCTCTTCCATTAAACAGGAGGGAATGTCTATCTTTTTTCTGTGTTTTTACAAGTGTCCTTATCCGTTTTCTTGTATCCCTCGAATCGTTGTAAATGTGTAAGGGTGTATTTTTACTGTGTATTTTTCTACGATTCCTTAAGGGTTGAATGCTCTCTCTGTTACGACAAGATGCGGATTTCATTGAAATAGTTTGTTTGTGTACCATTGGTTTTATAATGGAAGGTCCCTCAATAAGATCGCAGAGTGCCTCTTCTTCTTCTTCAGTCAATGGAAATGTGAACCATACATTATCTACATTCTCATCAATAAAATCCTATAAAAAATGGTTTGTTCATAGTCTACTCGTTGCAAAGATATCTGATTACGGAACAATGTAATAGATTCATGGTTGTGGATTGTACAGTAGAAGCAACTCCTCTCAATAGTAACCTTTTTTTTCTTTTTTTTTGACAAAAAATCAAAAGTTATAATGGTCTTTTTTAATACATTGTCTTTATGTTTTCAGTAAGGTGCTAGTTTTTTTTATGTATATCAGATTGATCGTAAAGCAATAATTTTTGACCATTACATGTTATACAAATTTCATAAATTTTAAGCCTTTTAATTTTTCCTGTTTTGGATCGGGAACCTAGGTTTGAAGATTCACACTATATCATCCATGATGGATTTTATCAGGTTTGGAGGACGAATTGCAGCATGTGTAATTTCTATCGAATATTAAGACGGGAATTGACTCCGAGTGAGAAGGAGACGTATGCGCTTGATAAGAAGAAGGAGAATATGGAGAAGTAATAGTCTTATTTTCATTATATATAGATGTATACATGAATAAACTGAATTAGTCGAGGGAATTTAGCTTTATTCTAGAAGTCCTTTTCATACAAGTTAAGTTAGAATAAAAGAATTAGGTATAATGGGATTGGTTTTACTTTGATCAGTAATAACATTTAAAATGAAAAGCCGTAATAGGAGTCTAACTCGTAGCACTGTGCCTGATGGTCCCAACTCTTCACGAAACTATGTCATCTTTCAACTGAAGCAGTAAGATCTACGAGATGCATCTCCTCATCCTTGGTTAGTGGTGCCGTAGCTCAAATATCAGTAGCTGTTTTTAATTACACTATTTGTATTTTCTTCAGTCGTATTTTCTTCTGAGGCTAGAAATGGTAAAATGGGTTTATTTTCCATGCGAAATAACCATTATTTTATAAAGTTAAAAAACTATGTTCATTTTTCACCCCATCCTCAAAACTTAATTCCCCCTTCCTAGCATTATATTCACTAAATACTTGCCCCCCCCCCCAGAAAGCTCAGAAAGAAGCAATAGTCTATTTCTCCTGAAGCATTTCTAGTTGTATGTTTACCGGAATATTAAATAAGTACCATTTTTACACCCCCCTCAAAACTTAATTTCCCCCTTCCTAGCATTATATTCACTAAATACTTGCCCCCACCCCCATCCCCAGAAAGCTCAGAAAGAAGCAATAGTCTATTTCTCCTGAATCATTTCTAGTCGTGTGTTTACCGGGATATTAAATAAGTAGCATTTTTACACTTCCCTCAAAGCTTAATTTCCCCTTCCTAGTATTATTTTAACTGAATACTTGCCCCCACCCCCATCACTTCATATAAAGTAGACAAAATAGAGCTTAGCCAATTCTAAATTTCATCATTTTTTTTATGTTATTAATCACACTTAAAAAAAAAGAAATTGAACACATAAAAAGCCACGATAAATATTCACTAGTTTGGTGTGGCATAGACAATGCAATGTTTTGACTAATAGCAATAAAGTAAAAATGAAAAAGTATTTGTCAAGGAATTGCGATTAGTTCAGAAAGAAGCAATAGTCTATTTCTCCTGAAGCATTTCTAGTCGTATGTTTACCGGGATATTAAATAAGTACCATTTTTACACCCCCCTCAAAACTTAATTTCCCTTCCAAGCATTATATTAACTAAATGCTTGCCCCAATGGGACTTGTTCATTGTCTTGGGTGGTTTACGATTTCTAATAGGCCACTGGCCTAATTTGGCTTTTGTGTGTGCCCCATTGTTTTTGTGTGGGTTCCATTGTAACTGAATCCCCGTGTAACTGAACCCCAAGCAACTGAACCCCCCCCCCCGTGCATCTGAAACCTCGTGCAACTGACCCCTCTTTAACTGAACCTTCATGCAACTCCCCCCCCCCCCCCCTCCCCCCTATTTAACTAAACCCCTGTGTAACTGAACCCTCATGCAAGTGAACCTCCGTGCAAGTGAACTCCCCGTATAATCAAACCCCCCTGTGCAACTGAACCCCCTAAGATGTCTGATAAATGGTGCTTACCATAGAAGCTACAGCTAGCTCGCTACAAAGTGTTCGTGGGGCATAGTGAATTACGGTTTCTCTAATCAAATACATGTCAGTGCTGCCAGTCTCATGATTGAGTTATGCTCATTTTTGACTTGATGCCTGAATATCTGAGTCCTGGAAGTAAAAATCCATTTTTTAGTTATTCACTAGGTTTTTAAATACGATGTATGAAAAAAAATACAATTTCAACTATTAGCTACAATTTCAATTTTATTCAGAATATTCATGATGGGCACCCCTCCCCCCAACTCCTCTTTTTTTTTCTTCAATAATTACCCCCTTTAGTAAAACACACACGCCCCCCTAGCATTATATTGGCTTACACTGAAAATAATTGAACAGAAAAAATTAAATCCCGATATATATTTACTAGTTGGTGTGACAAACACAACGCAACGTTTGGCTAATAGCTATAAAATACAATAAAAAAATATCTGTCGAGGAGGAATCATTAGCAATAACCTATTTCTAATGAAGCATTTCAAGTCACATGTTTACCGGGTACTAAATAAGAACCATTTTTACCCCCTCAAAACTTAATTTCCCCCCTAGCATTATATTGGGTTACACTGAAAATAATTGAACAGAAAAAATAAAAGCCCAATTAATATTTACTAGTTGTTGTGGCAAACACAACGCAACTTTTGGCTAATAGCTATAAAATACAATTAAAAAAATATCTGTCGAGGAGGAATCATTAGCAATATCCTATTTCTAATGAAACATTTTAAGTCACATGTTTACCAGGTACTAAATAAGTACCATTTTACCCCCTCAAAACTTAATTTCCGCCCTAGCATTATATTGGCTTACACTGAAAATAATTAAACAGAAAAAATAAAAGCTCGATAAATATTTACTAGTTGTTGTGGCAAACACAACGCAACTTTTGGCTAATAGCTATAAAATACAATTAAAAAAATATTTTGTCAAGGAGATATCATTAGCAATAACCTATTTCTCATGAAGCATTTCAAACCTAGTCACATGTTTTACCAGCTACTAAATAAATACCATTTTTCACCCCCTCAAAACTTAATTTCCCCCTTGCATTATATTCACTTAATACTTGCCCCCACCCCCTCCCCAGAAAGTTCAGAAAGAAGCAATAGTCTATTTCTCCTGAAGCATTTCAAGTCAGATGTTTACCGGGGTATTAAATAAGTAGCATTTTTACACCCCCCTTACAACTGAATTCCCCCTCCTAGCATTATTTTTAACCCCAATTATTAAGTTCGGTTAAGCTATGGATGCATAAACACGTTTTTTAAATACGATGTATGAAAAAAATACAATTTCAACTATTAGCTACAGTTTGAAATTTACTCAGAATATTAATGATGAGCACCCATCCCCCCCAACACCTCTTTTTTTCTCTACAACAATTACCCTTGATTATTGGCTGAGTTGGACAATTATCCTCTCATTAAGTTTGTTTAATTAAGAGTACGATAAAATGTAATCTCACGAGAAAACAGCCTTCTAATCAAAACAGCTGTTATGGACATGTGGAATTTATCGTAGCTTCGAGAGTTTACAGAAAGTTCATCTTTCTGTGTGAAACTCAAAATGATAGATAATTCTGTGTGAAACTCATAATCATAGATAGGAAATAAAAAAGGTTATTTCTTATATTATTCGAGGAATAAAGTATATTTACTTACCAATATAATTCTTTTATTGTCCATTTAGAATGAGCGAATTGATTCTTATATGCTTATCATAACTTCTACTAATCAATTGAGACAGAATGAACAATTTGTTCAATATATATATATAGCAAAAAAATGGAGTATAGCGCTATAGAAGTATAACATAGGTGTGAGGGGGTACTCACTCTCGTTGAAAAGGTGTAGAGGTCCCAGCAAATAGTATGGGATTTCCTATTCGTCCCAGCAAAATGGAAGGCCATGTGAGAGGATACTCACTCTCTTTGAAAATGTGTAGAGGTCCCAGCAAATAGTATGGAAATTCCTATACGTCCCAGCAAAATGGAAGGCCATGTGAGAGGATACTCACTCTCTTTGAAAAGTTGTAGAGGTCCCAGCAAATAGTATGGGAATTCCTATACGTCCCTGCAAAATGGAAGGCCATGTGAGAGGATACTCACTCTCTTTGAAAAGGTGTATACGTCCCCGAAAATAGCATGGGAATTCCTATACGTCCCTTCAAAATGGCACTTAGTACTCTACTAAAATCCTCGTTTTTTCACCTTTTTTTACTTTATTTTTCATTTTGTTTATTTTCTATCCTCTCTGAGTTTCATTTACCATACTTGATCACTGTTATAACTGGAGCTTCCAATGGTCTAGTCCTGGTTAATAGACTTATCTTCCTATTCTTCCAAACTGTTTTTATTTGTGAAAAAAACACTTTTGATCTTGACTATTCTACTGTTTTGCATCTTCACTACATCCACCATCTTTACTGATAATACTAGAAATTAAGCAAGAAAAATATGTTTTAGTTTTGATAAAGCAGTGAATAAATACAACAAAATAAACACTTAATTAAACAAACACACTCCGAATATTTCGGCCCCACGTCCAGGAGCCTTTCTCAACAAAAAAGGGAGAAAATGAAACAAAAAATGTTCTTTTTCTATTTTATTTTCTTATATACTTAACTTACATCGAAATACAACATACTAAACACACGAAGAGAAAGAAAAAATATAAATAAATAAGTAGGAATCAAAACTCACATATGAAATAATAACTTCCATGAACTGGCGTATAAACAAAATCGAATATCTATAATGATACACTCGTCTCCTCACATTGTATAAATGGAAATCTATAAGAAAATGAAGAATATATTTATACTTGAACAAACCAATAATGGTCAACTTTTGTTTATACGCCAATGCATGGAAGTTGTTATTTAATATGTGAGTTTTGATTCCTACTTATTTATTTATATTTTTCTTTTATTTTGTTTTTTCTTTCTCTTTGTGTGTTTAGTATGTTGTATTCGATGTAAGTTAAGTTTAAAAAAAGAACATTTTTTGTTTCATTTTCTCCCTTTTTTTTCGTTGAGAAAGGCTCCTGGACGTGGGGCCGATATATTTGGAGTGTGTTTTGTTTAATTTAAGTGTTTATTTTGTTGTATTTATTCACTGCTTTATCAAAATTAAAACCCGTTTTTCTTGCTTAATTTTTCGTAAATGGAAAAGCAGTGTGGTCTAAGAAATTATTTACTGACAATACTACCCAGGTAAGTGAGGCCATCGACTTGAGGGATCTTCTATCTATTCAGAATCACCTCTTCCCCTTCCTTTATTTCTGGTCTAAGCTACTTTATATTCTTAACAGTAATTTTCCTTTCTATTCTTGCACCCTGAACCCTCACAACCTCTAAAATTTCCTTCATGCTTTCCCATAGCCTTTGTTGTGTTTTTTAAGAAACAGCAAAATCATCAAATGATCATCAAAATGATCATTTCATTTCAAAACTCCATCAAAATGATCATAGGCAGCGTAATAGCACTTTGTAAGCAAAGAGCAAAGTGGCCTCTAGGTATTATTTATTTTCCTTTCTTTTCCCAAGCCACTTCGTATAGAAGGAGTTGTCACAGAAACTTTGAAAAGGGTTCATTCGATTGCAATTTGAAATTTCTAGTGCCCTATTTAAGAAGCAAAAGTAATTGATAGGCAATAGCCCCCCCCCCCTGGCATGCCTCTTCTGTCTGCCATTCCCACAAAGACACCGGACGAAAATTTTGAGACTCCTGATCAGATTTTTGAGATAGCCATTTCATTCGGCATAATTGAAAGGTTTGAAACTATGCTTTTGGGAACGACATGACCCCACAAAGTACCTGGGGCAAGGGCTGTAAGCTGTGAAATTTGTCATTGTATACATATAGGATTTGTTATTGGGAAATAGTGGTTTGTTTAATCTTGGGTCTCCAAAGAGGCTAAGGATATTAAGGTACCGCTTTCAGGGAATGTTGAATTAAATTAAAACACACTATGTGTGTGCAGGTTGTCAAAACGGCGTATTTTGGGAACGGCTTATGGCATTAAGTTAGTAATTACAAGAATGTTAGGGTATTAAAGTTACAGAGCGTGTTAACTGGGATATTGAACCAGTCAAAAGACACTATGTTCATACTGACACTGTTATTACTGCTATTACTACTACTGCTACTACTATGACTGCTACTACTACTGATGCTAAGAGCATTAAAGTGAAACTTTCAGGGGGTGTTAAGGAGAACGTTTAACTAAATCAAAACACATTATGTGCATGCAGGTTATAAAAACAATATATATTAGCAATATCTCCTGCATGGCTCAGTGTATCAAGTCAAAAATTTCAGGGTGTGTTGTGGAAATTTTATCGAGCGAGAAGGCACTACGTGCATACTACTCATACTACTATTACTACTACCACTACTACTACTACTACTACTACTACTACTACTTTTACTACTACTACTACTACTACTACTACTGCTACTACTACTACTGCTACTACTACTACTACTACTACTACTACTACTACTAGTACTACTACTACTATTACTACTACTACTACTACTTCTACTTCTGCTACTACTACTACTACTACTGCTACTTCTACTGCCAGGGGCGCCCCGAGTCTACTTTCTTAAGGGGAAGGACTTACCAGATTTAACTGAATCTCTACCGGATATTTACCGAATTAAAAAAAGACTTTAAACCTGTTGAAATATCCAGAGATCGCCTAATATGTATAAAATCTTATTTAGAAATAAATTCGCCGAACTTTTATTGCTTTTTCACTTGTAAACGTTTTGAGACGTGGCACACTAATCCAAAAAATCACTTTCACAGGCTAGTGTCAGCATGTGATCAAGTCGTTTTTCATTCATTGTAGACCTTAAAACAGTTTTAACCGACTTGAACTTGCTACATATGCTTTCTAAAACATTCATTCAGAGGCAACCCTATACCCAACGCCCCCTAAATGACGGGCTCTTTTAATTCCTTTAAAGACGTCCATAAGAAAATTTGGGTTAAGGTTCATTGTAATGAATTAAAAAAACTTTTTCCACAAAACAAGTTTTTCAAAAAAAGTAAAGAACTCCATTAAACCAAAAATGAAAAAAAATAGAATCAAATAATCTACCAAGCACACAACTACCACAAATCTGTATCAATAAATAAAGAACCCAAAACAAACAGATATTAAAATAAATAAGAGTCAAACTCAAAACTAGCAGAAATTAATATGAGAAGGGTTCTAAATCCCATGCTTTCTAAAATCCAGAATATAATTTGTACTTTACTGAAAAAATCAAATGAATTTAATGAAAAAAAAATGTGCATTGTCAATTTAATATACATATGCTGATATTTATTCCTTAAAATCTTAATTAATTTTTGATTTCTCAAAGTTATAAAAGTGAAAACATTTAAAAGAAATTTTTCAGTAAAGTACATATTATATTCTGGCTTTTAGAAAGCATGGGGTTTAGAACCCTACTCATATTAATTTCTGCTAGTTTTGCGTTTGACTCTATTATTTATTTCAATATCTGTTTGTTTTGGGTTTCATTTATTTATTGATACAGATTTGTGGTAGTTGTGTGCTTGGTAGATTATTTGATTCTATTTTTTTTCATTTTTGGTTTAATGGAGTTCTTTACTTTTTTCTGAAAAACTTGTTTTGTGGAAAAAGTTTTTTTTAACTAATTTCTATTCGTTTTATATTGACTTAGTCTTTTTCAGGGAGAAAGACTGAGCCTCTTCTAAAGTTAAACAGCCATACCTTCCACAAAACCTTAAACACCCCCTGGGCACAACTTACAAACCATGTCCCTAATCTCTGGGGTTTGTTTCAACCTCAAAAGCCTTGTTGTATGATATTTAGACTATTTTGAATATAATGGCTATCTCAAAATTTCTATTAGACGCACTTCGGGACAATACGACATGTGGGGGAAGGGGGGTAGCTGCCCTCTGATAACTTTGACTATTAAAAAGAGCACTAGAGCGTCTGATTACCAATCCAATGAGCCCCCTCAGAAGTTTATATTACCACGCTTTCTATATAAACCGTATATGTCCCCAGGGCATAACTTGCAACCATAGCCCTGACGGCTGGGGGGATTTGTATCCTCAAAAATATAATTTCTAGACTTTTCTGACATTATGTGTATGGGGGGGGGAGGCATTTGCCCTCTGATAACTTTCGACTAATAAACAAGGTACTAGTTCTCTCAATTTCCAATCAATTGAGCCCTTTTTGAAGCTTCTATGACGAAACTTTCTATAAGAGCCTTATATAACCAAAGGGCACAACTTAGGTCCCTTGTCCTGGGGACTATGGGGGGGTTGTCATCCTCAAAAACATAATTTCCAGACCTTTCCACTACGTTGAACAAAATGGCCATATCAAAATGTTGATCGGAAATGTTTAGGGAAAGTATGGGCATGGGGCGGGGTGATCCTCCCTTCTATTACTTTCGACTATTAAAAATGACAATAGCCCTCTCAATTTCCAATCACTTGACCCGTTTTTGAAGTTTTACGACAACGCTTTCTATAAAAACATTATATGCCCCAGGGTATAACTTACAATCTTAGCCCTGAGGGCTGTGGGGGTTATTATACTCAAAAACATAATTTTCGGACCCTTCAACTACGCTCAACAATATGCCTATATCAAAATGTGGATCGGAAGTGTTTGGGGAAATTATGGGCTTGGGAGGGGGCATTCACCCTCCGATCACTTTTGACTATTAATAAGGGCACTAGCCATCTCAACTCCAAATTAAATGAAATCTTTTTGTAGTTTCTACGACAACGCATTGTATAAATACTTTATATGCCCCAGTGCATAACTTACAACCTTACCCTTGAGGGCTGTGGGGGGGGGGGGGGGGTTGTCATAATCAAAAACATAATTTCCGGACCCTTCAACTACGTTCAACAAAATAGCTATATCAAAATATTGATCGGAAGTGTTTTGGGAAATGATGGGCGTGGGGGCATTCGCCCTCCAATTGCTTTTGACTATTAATAAGGGCACTAGCCCTCTCAATTCCCAATTGAATGAGCCCTTTTTGAAGTTTTACGACAACGATTTCTATAAAAACCTTAAATGCCCCCAAGGCATAACTTACAACCTTTGCCCGGGGGGCTCTGGGGGGTTTGTCATCCTCAAAGACATAATTTATGGACCTTTGAACTACGTGAAAAAAATGGCTGCCTCGAGACTTGGATTGAATGTGTTCGGGAAAATGCTGGGCGTGAGAGGGGAGTAGTTGTCCTCCAATCACTTTCGACTATTGAAAAGGGCAATAGACCTTTCAATTTCCAATCGAATGAGCCCTTTTTGAACTTTCTATGACAATAATTTCTATAGAAACCTTTTATGCCCCCAGGGCATAACTTACAAAGCCTTGTCCTGAGGGCTCTAGGGGGGGTTATCATCCTCAAAGACTTAATTTCCAAAAAATTCAACTGCGTCGAACAAAATGGATATCTCAAATTTTTTATTGCATGTTTTTAGGGAAATGGTGGGCATGAGAGGGGGGTTAGTTGCCCTAAAATCACTTTCAACTATTAAAAAGGGCACTAGCCCTTTCAATTTCCAATCGAATGAGCCCTTTTTGAACTTTCTATGACAATAATTTCTATAGAAACCTTTTATGCCCCCAGGGCATAACTTACAAGCCTTGCCCTGAGGGTTGTGGGGGGGGGTGTCATCCTCAAAGACATAATTTCCAGAACTTTAAACTACGTTGAAAAATTGGTTATCTCAAATTTCGATTGGATGTGTTTGGGGAAATGGTAGGCGTGAGAGGTGGGTTTGTTGCCCTTCAGTCACTTTCGACTATTAACAAGAGCACTAGCTCTCTCAATTTCCAATCAAATGAACCCTTTTTTAAGTTTCTACAACACCGCTTCCTGTAAAAATCTTCTATGCCCCTAGGGCATAATTTAAAACCCATACCCTGATGGCTGTGGGGAGGGGGTATGTCATCCTTAAACACCTGATTTCTTTAACTCCCAACTACGTTGAAAAAAAATGGCTGTCTCAAAATTTTGATTGGATGTGTTTGGGGAAATGGTGGGTGTGAGAGGGTTGCCCTCCAATCACTTTCTACTATTAAAAAGGGCACTAGCCCTTTCAATTTCCAATCGAATCAGCCTTTTTTGAAGTTTCTACAACAAAGCTGTCTATAAAAACCTTATATGTCCCAAGGGCATATCTTACAACCCGTGCCCTGAGGGGTCTGGGGGAGGGGGGGGGGGGGGTATCATCCTCAAGACCTAATTTCCAAAACTTTTAACTGCATTGAACAAAACGGATATCAAAAAAAATTTATTGCATGTAATTAGGGAAATGGTGGGCGTGAGAGGGGTGTTAGTTGCCCTCCAACCACTTTCAACTATTAAAAAGGGCAAATGCCATTTCAATTTCCAATTGATACAGCCCTTTTTGAAGTTTCTACGACACGCTTTCTATAAGAACTTTATATGTCCCAAGGGCATAAATCACAACCCTTGCCCAGAGGGTTGTGGGGTGGTTATCATCCTCAAAGACCTAATTTCCAAAACTTTCAACTGCATTGAACAAAATGGATATCTCAAGATTTTGATTGCATATGTTTGGGGAAATGGTTGGCGTCAGAGGGGGGTTAGTTGCCCTCCAATCACTTTCAACTATTAAAAAGGGCACTGGCCCTTTGAATTTCCGATTGAATGAGCCCTTTTTGAAGTTTTTACGACAACGCTTTCAATAAAACCTTATATGCCCCCAGAGTATAAATTACAACCATTGCCCTGAGGACTGTGGGGGAGTGTCTTCCTGAAAGACATAATTTCTCGATCTTTCAACTACGCTGAACAAAATAGCTATCTCAAAATTTTGATTGGATATGTTTTGGGAAATGGTGGGCGTAAGGGGTGTGAGTTGCCTTCCAATCACTTTCGGCTATTAAAAAGAGCACAAGCCATTCCAATTTTCAATTGAATGAGCCCTTTTCGAAGTTTCTATGACAACTCCTTCGATACGAAGTGCCCTGGTCTAAGACCAACCAACAAAAATAATAATAACAATAAATAATACATTGTGCCAACATCGTTCTTTACTTAGACAGCGCTATTGCGCTGCCTATGATAAGTAGAGATTTCATGCCTGAAAATAGTGATTGCAATCCGAGATCTCCACTTGCTATGGTATCATGACGCTGCGGCAGGACCTTAGGAATTGGGGGGGGCAGATATTGCCACAAGAATACTTTTACTGACGAAAGCTGTAACGACTGAAATGTTATCATCTCGCTATATCTGCTGATGGCAGTTCAGAATTTTTATATTTTGTGCAAATCGGTGATATTGGTGAATGACTCACTTTATGGTTGTTAGGTATTTGATTTTAATTCTTATAATTTTGTCTTTTATTGAATTCCATTTATATTTTAATTTTTTGGCTAATTTTTTCATTGGTTTTTAGTTAGTTTTATTGACTTTCCGCGTTTGTTTTTGTTTTTTTTCTTCAGCATTTTCCGCATTATTTTGTTCGCACTAAAGAAGAGAGGCGGTTGTTCTCTCTAAATATTTGTTTTCTGTGTATCTTCAGTATTTTCGTTCGGCCTTTAAAAACCCAATTTTTGATCGTTTTCTTTTTATATGTCATCTAGCTTTTGCTTCTTTGACGCCGTGAACGGGTTTTTAGACAACGGCGCTATCATATATTTGGTACTTCTTCCAGATCGCTATGAAGATGACGAACATAATCTTTAAAATAGTCTTTATTTATATTGCGTCATATTCAAAGCATTTGACATTTACACGGTGGGTCTGGTTACAGAGACATTACGTTTCTTATCCCCGCTTGACATTTCCAAGCAAACGTCAGAAAAACTACTATCCAAACTAATTTCACAAAACCACGAGTACGTCACCCAAAAGAAACATAACGATGCACTTAATTCTATTTAGTCTTTTCCAGTGCTCTCTTAGTTACACTGTTCAAACTGGCCGATTCACGACAAAAATGCAGTCTAATAAAATATTTTTTTTTTTTTTTCCGTAAACAGTGAATACCTAACATAGGTAAGATAAAGGTATGGTAACTCAAACCTGTAAGGTTAAATGGGACATTGATATGGAACAATAGCTGAATCGAATGGTAAAAATTCAAATCAAGTCGGAGAAAAATTCACATCTGTAGCCTAACGACTTTCATGAAAAATTAACTACTTAATAGTATAAAGTTTTTGCGTAATATGAAAGATCTTATTTTTTCGAGATTTTCTTTCGCTAAATTGCATTTTAATATATCTGTTACTTTAGCCATTCCTCTGCAATTTTTCTTAAATTTCTCAGGTGATTTTCTGATGTCCCCGTCAATTATTATTCTAAGACGCCAAAGAAAGCTTCAGTTCAGAACAAACGATTAATTCTAAGAATTTTTCCAAGAAGCCAATTATTGAAAATATATTTTTGAGCTTTTGCAGCTAAAAAAAAGTTTTGTTAAAGCTTCTCGTGGAAAGGACTAAATTTACGGGGCCGATTATCCATTTTTGGTTAAAATTCCACTTGGTGTCATAGATTTCAAATTAATTTTTCTGTCAGTGCTGCAAATTATGATTTCTCCGCTGGAAATTCTGCCGAATTCGGTTACTAGTGGTAACCAAATGAGCATGCTAAATCACCAAATTTAAAAGACGGGCGGATTGAATACGATTCAACTACCGAATCTAGTGAACTTGATGATCGAACGAGAAAGAAATAAACATGTAAAATTACAATCAAATGCAACAGGAACTGCTGAATTTACCAAATTCGGTTACCGATTGGAATAAAAGGACATGCTAGATCACCGAACATGGAAATGGAGGGAAAAAACAGTATAGAAAATTTTTGTCTTCGAAAAAAATCTACCAAATCGCCAAAAATTTGGGAGGGGGGCTGCTTACCCCTACCCTCTCTCGGAACGCCCCTGGCTACTACTAATACTACTGCTACTGTTATTGCTGCTACTACTTCTACTACAATGAAGACTTCTGCTACAATTGAGGCTAAGGGTATTAAGGAGGTTTCAAGCAATATTGAGGGGGATGTTGAACTAAATCAAAACACACTATGTGCATTCAGATTATCAAAAGGACCTATCAACTTTTCTCAGGAACAGCATAGAGCATTAAGTTGAATCTTCATGGCATGTTAACGGAGATGTTGAACTAACCAAAAGGCACGTTATGAATACCGCTAGTACTACTACTACTAGTAAGGATAAGGCTATAAAAATCAAACTTTCAGGGAATGTTTGGCTAAGGCTAAGACAATAAAACCGAAACTTTCGGAGAATCTATGTGCATGCAGGCTGTCAAAAATCATATCAGCATTATCCCAAGAGCAATTTTAGCCGTTAAGTTGGAATTTTTAAGACATGTTGAGGGGGATGATGGACTAACCAAAGGGCACTAAGTGTGCCACTACTATTGCTAATTCTACTATTATTACTTACACTACTACTACTACTAAGGCTGAGGACATAAGGGTGAACCACTCAGGAAGTAATGAGAGGGATGTTGAACTAAATCAAAATTCATTATACACTAATATAATATTCCTTGGTGCGTTTCTAACATGCCTTTCACAGTGGTGGATCCAGGGGGAGTGGGGTGCCCCCGCCCCTATCGTAGTCTAAAGTAGTGTAATTTACTTAATTAACTCAAGTGTGCGTTAATTAAACTTGCTCATAACGCAAGTTTATCGGATCAACCTATTTTGCGCCCCCGCCCTAAAATTTTTTTTCGGATCAACTTATTCTCTCCCCCCTAAAAAAATCCTGGATCCGCCCCTGGCCTTTCTAAGACAACATATGTTACTTGCCAAACTATTTTCTTAAAATAAGTCACTCCGTCTTCTACATCGTAAAATTTTAGACTCTAGTCTCATATTCAGGTGTTCCTGTGTAGTTTCTCTCAAATATTCATCCAGGATTTTACCAGCGACTTGGGGGAAGTTAGTTACCCTTCCTAAATTTCGGCTTTAGCTAAACTCTAGATACTGCTAGATGATAACATTTGAGGCTTACTTTCTCCATTTAATTTCTCCATTTGAGGCTTACTCCGCACACAAATAGAAAAACGAAAAAGAAAAGAAAAGACAGAAAAAAATATCCACAGCGTACACATTGCCAATTGGTGATTTCATAATCAGCCAAACTTATTCACCCAGTCATAGATATACTGTGGAGAATAGCATGT
>CM051263.1:10407413-10422413 GCA_027921565.1 Artemia sinica | reverse complement strand
TAGCACTGATTCGTTAATGGAAGCAAAGAAAATATTGTGGAATTTTGCAAACTGCACGAATCGCCCAAGTGACCGACAGAAAGCTGCTAATAACTGTTTGGCCATGCTTAAAATTTTTGAAAAGTGTGATGAAAAGCAAATACCCCTACCCCGTTTCGTGCTGTACGAGCCTGACGAAGTACCAGTTATCGCAGGGGAATCAGGTGTTACACTTCCTCGTAAAGCTAACGGACTATGTGTCAAATTCGGTAATTATGTCCTGTCGAAGCGCAACCCGCTGCCTTCTTTGTCTCAAGCCCCCACACAATCATCCAAAAACTCTTTTGCCGTTATATTAAAGAATCCACCTAAAACGCTGCATGGCCCCAAGGACCACCAAACTTTTATTAACACTTGTGTGGTGACTCGAAGTCAGCGATAACTGAGCTTAGACCGGGAAAAGATACTTGGCACTTCGTCGTAAGTTATAAAAATGAAGCTACTGCTGTAGCTAAAGCTATTAAATCTAAGGAACAATCACTAAGCTTACAGCTATAAGTTCCAGTGTATTATGGAATCACCCGTTTCGTTCCTGACAGTGTCACTGACGGTCAGTTGCAGAACTTGATAACTAACTGTACCGAAGTCTCCCGTATCGGTAAAACTAGATCCTACAAGCTTCGGTTTTCTCGCCAAGAAGACTTATTAGCAGCCATTTCCTCGGCAGTGATAATCGAATACGAGCGAATCCGTATTGAAAAGTTTCTCCCTCTTCCTCCTCGCTGCTACAACTGCCAAGCTTACGGACATATTGCCCAGCACTGTAAAGCTCTTACTCGCTGTTCACGCTGTGCGCCGAAAGGACATTCGAACAAGCTGGAAACCCCCTGTCAAAATAAAATGAAGTGTGCGCTGTGCAACCAAGCTGACCATCCTTGTTACAGCTACAAACGTCCTGTCACACAGAAACTTATGAATCCCCTAAAATTAGCATTAATCTACGCGTTACATCATGGAATATTAATAAAGGCGTCTCAGTGAAATTACCCATAATCCAAACTCTATGTGACACGAATGAGGCTCTCTGCCTACAAAAGCACCTTCTCACTGCCGACAGTATATATTTGTTGAGCAAGACTGCTTCTACTGTCGTAATAAGTCGTGCCGCTAGACACTCCGGGGCTGGTCGGCCGAGTGGAGGTACTTCTATTCTTGCTAGAAGTTTCCTCATGCCCGAACACTTTTGCGACAGTGGCTATTTTACGGCAGTCAAAATTCAGAATTATGTGGTGGTCTCAGTGTATTTACCCACCGATTACCGTAATGCTACATCAGACAGAAAATTTGATCAAGCATGCCGCCTAGTCAGCTCCCTTGTGTCTGATTGTGAAGTGCAAAACCTAGCAGTAATCCTTGCTGGTGATATGAACTGTAACCTTTTTGACGACAGTAGCAGTCGTGCAAATATTCTGAATGGTATGTGCCCTCAGCTCTTGGCGGTCAACAATACCCAATAATTCACATATATCTATAACTCTGGCAGTACCTCTTCTCTGGACATTTTCATGTGTTCCCCGAATGTAAAACCAGAATCAGGATCCTCACTTATCTCCACTTTCCATATCTCAGACCATATGCCTATCAGTAATATATTCCCTGTTCAACTTATTGCAGCGAGTGGTCCAAGTCCAGACAATGATAGTAAATGGCATGAAACCACTGACTAGGCTCGTGCAGATATGTTTATGTTCCGGGCTGTTAGTGATTCTATTTTGAAAAAGATCAAACTGCCGTTTCATCGACTCTCCCAAAAAAAACTATTAACCTTTGAAGAGAAGCAAATATTGCTGAATATTTACTATGCAGAGATAGTTCACGCTCTACGCTCTGCCGAGCGTGCTAGTTTACCCATACGAAAAGTACGTCTTGGAACTGAGAAGTATGGTTGGTCAGTGTAACCCTGACCTCGTTGATTCTTGTACTAAATTGAAATTCTGGTTTCATGTCTGGAAGGAGTATGGTACGCCACGGCAAGGTTTAGTAAATGAAATTCGTCTGAAAAAAAGCGACATTTTGCGGAATTACTTAGGCAACACCAGGCTAAATCAGCAGCTGAACTATCAAGTCAAGCCACAAGTGAACCTAATTTCGTATGGAAACTGCTCAAAAGAGATAATCTAAAAGCCTATAATGATTTCAAAATTACCAGTGACCAGTTGCATGGTTACTTTAAAAGTGAATTTTCTGAGCCTGATACATCATTGTCAAACCAATATGAAAGGGAGTTTGATGGTTGCCTAGGCCAATCAACTGATGAGATCAGTTTTATTGTTACTCGATCTGCGGTTACTGAGTGCATTTCTAAGCTACAAAAGAAAACTTATCGTGGTGTTGATGGTCTCTGTGCACAGCATCTAAGATGTGGGTCCCCTCTCCTGATTGAGTATCTGACCTTACTCTTTCAGATGATATTCTGTGGTGGTATAGTTCCTGATTTGTTCAGTACTGGAGTAATAACCCCGGTATTAAAAAGGGGAAAGCCCAAGGACCAATGTTCTTCTTTTAGGCCAATTACGGTGTCACCGGTTTTATGCCAAGTTTTTGAGTTGCTAGTTATTGACGAGATATCTGATAAGTGTTATACACCGGATAACCAATCTGGCTTCAAGAAAGGAGTAGGCCGTGACCATGCTCACCATTTGATTGCTAATTTACTTCTACATGCTCATGAAAATAATGAGGTATTATATTTTGCCGGGTTAGACGTATCTAGAGCTTTCGACACGGGGATACATCCACATATCTTATTGACTGCTTATAAGCGTGAGTAGAAAGGCCTCATGAGGTCCCACGAGAACACCGTGCTGCCACCTACAACTTTTTTACATAATTTATGCATGTTTTTATGGTTTTTGTCAGTGAGAATGAAAAAACAGGAATTTTCTCACTTGATAAAACATGAATTTTTTCACATTGATGGATGTTTTCTTGGATGGTTATGTGTGTTGGTCAATTTATTTGATGTTTTTCATGGATGTCAACAGCAATTCATGTCTGTTTTATGTCTGTTCGTTGTCAGTGAGAATGGAAAAACAGGAACTTTCTCACATTTATGGATGTCAACATCAATTTATGTTCCTGTTTTATGGGTGTTGGTCAATTTATTTGATGTTTTTCATGGATGTCAACAACAATTTATGTCTGTTTTATGGTTTTTGTCAGTGAGAATGGAAAAACAGGAACTTTCTCGCTTTGATGTCTGTTTTATGGCTCATTGTCAGTGAGAATGAAAAAACAGGAACTTTCTCAAATTTATGGATGTCAACAGCAATTTATGTTCCTGTTTTATGATTCATTGTCAGTCAGAATTTACATGCTCGACACGAATGTTATGAGATTGTTTGGCTAACCTAACCTGAGAAATTGATTTATATAATCGGTGGGGGAGAATTTATTGATTTACGAAGGGGGAATTAAGAAACATTATGGTTTCTTCGATCTTTAGGCGAACCTAACCTGAGAACTTGATTTACATAATCGGCGGGGAAATTATTGATTCACGAAGGGGAATTAAGAAACATTATGGTTTCTTCGATCTTTAGGCGAACCTAACCTGAGAACTTGATTTACATAATCGGCGGGGGAATTATTGATTCACGAAGGGGGAATTAAGAAACATTATGGTTTCTTTAATCTTTAGGCCTGAGGGATTTATTTATTATTGTTGTTTTGGACAAGTGCATGCTAGGGATGAATGTCAAGGTGTCCTGGAATAGGAAACCGGAAGTACATGCATCCTTCTCAGCCAATCAGCGAGTCGGATACATCCTCCTTCTCAGCCAATCAGAGAGCTGGTTACGTATGGTTTTCCCCCAGTTACATAACAATTCGCCCATTGAGATTTGGTATATAACGGACATGCATTGTGATTAAATTATCAGAAAGTATTGTGACACAATGGAGACAACAATGAATGTTTTTGATGAGCTTGAAGCCTTGGCAGCCACAATTAGCAATGTGAGTACATTTTCATTTTTATTTTCAAAATAAAATTATTTTCCTTGGTCACTCTCTACTATATTTAGGTAAGTACCTCCTCCCCCTGACAAACCTAACCTCCGTGCAATCTTTATACTCACTAGGAAACATAAAATATGTTCATTTTATTACATAAACCTAACACCCCTCCCAGCCCCACTCTGATTTTACAGGTATAATTCTTGCTAATAGAAATATTTCTCTTTTTTTCGATAAATTTATTCTTTCTGTAAGCCTATCAAAAAGTGACATTCAACTTATGTCTATTCCCATAGCTATTAATAAACCGTTTCCATTTAAGCCAACCATCGCCGCTTACTTGACTTAAAAACATTTTCCGCAATGATTTAAACAGGTGACACCCCACAATTGCACTTCCTGCTTGTTATTCCTCTGCGTTAGTGACTTAACCAACAGGTTTCAACGATAAAAAGGATTTGTTTTTCTCTTTCTCAAATTAAAACGGTTTTAAGCAAAAAGAGATTACTGTTTATTAAGCTTGTGGATTCGTAACCTGTATTTGCCGGAGAACCGGTGAAACGGGGTTATTTCCAAAAATAATTACCAACAATATATTTAGGACATTGGTGAAAGGGGGTTGGGCATGCCTCAATTCTATCACCATTATTGTAAAATGAAAACAAAGTGTTTGAATGATAAGTAAGGTTAGGTTGGGATGTCTATGAATAAGTCTTTTTTTTTAATTAATTAAAATAGCATTTGATTTCTGAGTTTAGTATATTTTTATTTTTTGCTTTACTGAAAATGCTGGCGTAGGGGGACTTTCTAAGTGATAAATTCTTTTCTAGACAAAATTATGGTTCGTGTGGATGGTGATACTAATTTTCCTTCTTTTAAAAAAAGGGGGAAATTATTTCAATACTAACTTTTTTCTCTTCTTTAAGGCAAATTGTGAATTATGCCCGTCGCCACCACCCAGTAATAGAGCAAGGGCTAATAATGCAACCCCTGCGAAGGCGACAGTCATACAATATGGTCGCTGGCCGAAGCCTCCTAAACAAGTGATGCCTACCCAAGCCGTATCGGAATGTGACATCGCTAGCACATCCGCTCTCCTTGAACCTCTAATGGCTGCCCCATCAACGCTAGGTCAGGAGGTTACCCTCCAGCATGCTCTGTCAGATCCATCCGACACCCAAGCCCAGACGGATTTTGCAAATGTAAGCATTTTTCCTACCTATCATATAGAAATATCTATCAATTTCTTCCAACTTTTTTAGGCCTTTTCTACATGCACCATTTTCGAACACTGTGTAAAAGTATATCTCAGCGGGATATTGAAAGATTTCTTCTCTTCCAAAGGAAATATAATGTTCTCCCCTTTTGAATCATGTCAAGTGCATGCATTCACCCTTTGTCAAATTAGATTAGTGAAGCCAAAAAAAAATGCACTATATCCCGCTCATAATAAGTAGCAAAATCCATTGCATTATAAATTGCTTTATTAGCGAATGGTTCACATTGCCTCTACAATAAAAAAAAAAAAACTTTATATCTTTATGAGTTGTGTATCATCAGAGGAGATGGCTATCCATTTCAAATCATATTTTTGTTGTTTTTTTTTTCCAGAGCAGATAAAGAGTATCAATATGAAATTTTATTTGGAGGGATTGTTTGAACAATATCAAATTGCCGCCTTCTCTGTCATGCGGTGTATTAGACTGTAAATATCTTATACTAATATAAGATATGATATGGGCCCGAGAAGCGCCACAGGAAGCGCTGCGGGCCCGAGAAGTGCCGCAGGAAGCGCTATGGGCCCGAGAAACGCCGCGGGAAGTGCTGCGGACCGGGAAGTGCTGCGGGCCCGAGAAGCGCCGCGGGAAGCGATGCGGGCCCGAGAAGTGCCGCGGGAAGTGCTGCGAGAAGAACTGCGGAGAAGCGCCGCGAAAAAAAAAATAAAAAAAAAATAAAAACAGTAGGGATGATTTGAACATAAACTGTTTTTTTTTTTGAACAAAATCAAATTGCCGTCTTCTATGTAAAGCGGCGTTTTAGATTGTAAATATCTTATATTAAGTTGGATTTTCTTTAAGTTGAATTAACCAAATGCTACTATGCGCATACTGCTACTACTACTACTAAGCGCTGACTTTAAATAATAATCCAAATTTAAAAGCAGTAGGGGTGATTTGAACACTTTGAAAATAAGCTATTTTTTTCATTTATAGATTGGACGACCATTGGTCCCTTATTCTTTGTCTTCCCCCTCATCAGTTGGAGAAGGTGAGGAGCTCTCCAACAACAACATTTCACCATGGAGCGATATCGCTAATTCCGACGAAATACCTGATAATATTGATGAGTATTTAAGTGATTTTTTAAATGTAGATAATAGCACAGTTGAGCTGGGGGACTTGAGCCAAAATACGCTACAGCTTTTAGACACAAACGAATTAACTGGGAACCATCCTCCTCCTCCAACCTCCGATACCCTAACGGGTCCACTTCAAACAACTGAAGTGGAGCATAGCCCAAATATTGTTGAACAACTTGGGGGAGGGGATAATATACAAGAGGGGGAGGGGGGTACAACTTTCCCCGATTTTCAATTGACCAACACAATTTTAAATGCAATAGTTGTTTACACTGCGTCTTTTGGAGACCCTTTTAATACACTTATGGGGGAAAATTTGTTTTTGATCCCGTAGAAATTGTGCACAACTATGTAGATAAAATTCGTGCACTTCTGGAGAATCAAATTCAATTGTGGGGAAGGGATTCAATTAAGGTTTCTATTGTTTTAAAAGTGTTTTATTTAAATGAGGGGAAAAGCGAAGTTTATTATCATTATGTACATTCCGAGATGCGCATAATTTATTCGAATTTAGAAAATTTTGAGGGTGCTTTCATGGATTGGGTAGATCAAATTATTGCGCATCTTGAGAACTTTAACGAAAACGGTAGTGGGTCTCTAGTTCTTTTTGTTGAAAATTTAAGTGTTAATATTTGTAAATTTAAGAAAGATTTTATTTTAAGAGGGGGGGCAGGGTCTGAGGGGTCAGTAGTTTTAAATTATAATCCAGATCTAGTAGGTTGTCGTTGTGTCCAGAAGATCTGTTTTGAAACAGGTCAAAAATGTTTCAGGTATGCTTTCCTCATATCAGCATTTCAGCCTCTAGCAGATGACTCTACCAAGACGAATTTAGACAATTGGGCTGTACATGGGAAGGACGGGTCCAATTTCCCCATTGTAGATTTTTCTTGTTTAGAGGGGAAATACCCAGTAACGCTTCGATCCCTTGATATTTTTGAAAGGGCTAATGCCCATTTAAATATCGGCGTTACTGTGGTTCAGTATGAAACTGAATTTGAAGATGGGGTTCATTCTAAAAAGAAGGGGGTGGTCTTCCCTGTAAGGGGCCCGTCAATTGATTTGGTCAGACACTGGGTTTGGTTGTTATACACACCACCTAGTGACCCTGCCAATTCAATTGGCCATTTTAATCCTATCACAGACATCAGTAGAGTTCTGGGGGAGGGTAAGACTAGGGGTACACGTTTCTACTGTCCAACATGCCTCTCTAGATTTTGAACTGAATTAAAATTGCAAAATCACATGAGGCATTGTAGCCGGCATGGCTATCAGACAGTGGAAACGGTTTCAGGGGATAGGGCTATTTTATGATTCAAAAATTTCCAGAACACACTTCTCCAGTGCTACAAAATATCTTTAGATTGTGAAGCTAAGCTGGTGGAGGTGAACGATCCCCAATTTCCAAACCGAGTCAAAGAACATCAGGCTATTGCAGTGTCCTATGCTCACGCGCAAAGAGATAGTTCTAACACCATGCGGTTGTTAGAAATAGTAGAAACATTGGATGAGGGGGAGTGCATGGTCAAGGCACTGACTAAACTAATTGGCACGGTTAATGGTGCTATTTCTCGTTTGAGAAATACCCATTATCCAATGGTGCTGTCTGCAGAGGATCGTCTCGCGATTAAAAATCAAAAAACATGTTGGGTTTGTAAGGGAGAGTTTGTAGAGGGGGATAAGGGGACTAAAGGGAAAAGAGGGGGGAGGGGGAAAGTCAGAGATCATAATCACTTGTGGCAGGAAATATCCTCGAGGGGTAGTAATTTTAGGGGGGTTGCGCATCAATCGTGTAATTTAAATGTTAGCCAGCAGTTTTTTATCCCTGTTTTTATCCACAACTCTAATTATGACTTAAAATTTATTTTACCGGCACTGGCACGTATGCATAGGGAGGGAGGGGGAGTAGATAGTCCATGGGTAAATAGTTCATTTACCTATAATATTATTCCCAAATCGGCCGAGAAGTTGTTGCTTCTCGAACTGAAATGGCAGGCAGTGGATAATGGGCATACGTGTTGGAATAAAATCAGGTTTTTAGAATCCTTTAGTTTTTTTCCCAAGGCATTGCGTCAATTGATTCAAGTGCAGAAAAGCGACAATTTTGATAGCTTTCCCTTGCTTAAACAGCACTTTCCAGACGGTGAAATGTATGATCTGTTGACCTGCAAAGGTATATACGCATATGACTATTACTGTTCTGGCGCTCACTTAAGTGAGGTGAAACTACCTCCAATTGAAGCTTTTTACAATTCACTGACCAGCAGTGAATGCACAGCCGAGGAGTATGAGTTTGCCAAGAAGGTGTGGTCTAAGGGGGATTGTAAAAATGGGTGGGATTATTGTAGACTGTACTTGGCCAGTGACGTTCTAACTCTGTTGGATATAGTCTGTAAGAACACAGACCAAATCTATTCAGAGTTCGGGTTAGATATAGGCTATTATTTTTCCACACCCCATTTAGTGATGGATTTAATTTTAAAAATTAGTAGGGAGGAAATAGGCCTAATCACCGATGTAGATCAGCACCTTTTTGTAGAGCGTTCAATGAGGGGAGGGTATGTTTTTCATGGGGACCGCGTCTTGTCAACCGATCCGAGCAGACAAAGCACCGGTGTAAAGTCAAATGCAGTGTTCTTGGACATGAGCTCATTGTACCCCTCGGCAATGTCTCACTACTCTTTGCCGTGTGGGAACTATCAATGGCTTGAGAATCCTTGTGAGTTCCCCGACATTACCACCGTCGAGGACAATGGGCCACAAGGATGATTCTTTGAAATTGACGGTCACATTCCGCTGGCGCTTCACGACTCAGTCAAAGATTTTGTTTTTCCCTGTATCAATCGACCAGTGAGCAGGGACTCTCTGAGCCCCTACAATCGATCATTGGTAGAGGATATGGGGATGCACTGGACTCCCTCCAAACAGAAACTGATTGCTGATTTGGACCCTAAGGAGAATATCGTTGTTCACCATGTGATTTTGCACTGGATGGTGAACAATGGTTTCAAGATCACCAAAATACACAGGGTCCTGCAGTTCAATCAGCGACCATATTTGAAAACGTTTATCGATACTTTGTCGATAAACGCTCTAGGGCAAATTCAAAGGTGGAGAAGGAAATGTACAAACTCATTCTAAATTCAGCGTTTGGCAAAATGTGTGAAAGCGTACGTAATAGATCTCGCTGCGACGTCGTGACTGACCCTCTAGAGTGTGCACGAATTATTGCCGACCCCAATTTTACATCGTTCACGAGCATAGAGACTGGCATGGTTCTTCTACACAGGCGAAAGCGAAATGTGGTACTGAACAAGAATATAGCAGGCGGCAGTTCAGTACTGGAAATTTCAAAAAAGCTCATGTTGTCGTTCTTTTACAATGTGTGCAAGGTGCAATGGCCACGGGAGGGGAGATTCAAGTTTACTATGGGGATACAGATTCTCTGCTGCTAAAGGTAAATGGGACTGAAGATTTATTGGGTGATTTAGAAAAGGGGAAACACATCAGCTCGCGGATGGATTTCACCAACTGGAATCCATCACTCTACCCCGAGTTGGTGAAACGTCAAGCCCCCAACCAACTATTAATGTTAAAATCAGAGACGGGGAGTGATTTGATATCCAGGGGGGTGTTCCCGGGCCCAAAGTTTATTGCGTTGAAACTCATAGTGGGGATGAAAAGAAGGCGTGTAAAGGGGTGCCTACACATTTTGTAAAGAGCAATTTCAACATGAGCGTGTACAGAGACTGCGTAGAAAGTAGCCTAGTGCCGAGAGCACAAGTGCTTGCAATTCGCTCTCTACAGTATAGAAATTATACTGTGAGAGTAGAAAAGAATGCAATGTCGTGTATATCCGACAAAGTCTATGTGCTCGAGAATGGTGTGAGTGTCCTACCTCATGGCCAATACCGTATTTCAGACCGAGTTGAATGCATAGACTATCGCAATCAACTTGGTCTGGATAAATTAACCTAACCTGAACTAACCAAACCACTTACCAACTAACCACCACCAACCCGTTCATAAATTAAATGCTCCAACTAACCATCACCAACCCGTTCATAAATTAACTAATCTAACCTCAACTAACCCGACCTTAGCCTAACCTGTAGCAGCAGCAGTGACCGGACAACTATTGTGTACTGTTTTTTTTTCCACCGCGGCCCCCGGGGGGTGGGGGGGGTCCCGCCCGTGGTCGGCTCCCGGGGGGGGGGTCCACCCACGGCCGGCAGGCCTTCGCCCCGCGGCCCTGGGGGGGGGGGGGGGGGGGGAGGTCCCACCTTTAAATTCACTGTAATGTTCAACTGTGCTATCCCGTGATTTTCAAGTGTTTTCTGTTTTTTTGTTGTATAGAAAAGTGTTTTTTTTTGTACAGAAAAGTGTTTAAAGACAATAAGTGCTTTAAAAGATGTTGTTGTACAGAAAAGTGTTGATGATTGACAAAAAGTGTTTTTAAAGACAATAAGTGCTGATGATGGACAAAAGTGTTTTATTGTACATAGAGTGTTATCATTGCAGTTCCTGTTGAACAAATAGAGTTTTCATGTTGACCATGAAATTTTGTCAACTGTTCTTGTTGAACAAGTGTTATTTTATCGTTGCAGTTCACGTTGAACAAATATTTGTTTTCATATTGCCTCAAATAAATGCTGCCATGAAATATTGTTTTTTGTTGTTGTTCTTGAATAGATAGATCTATGGGGAAAATTATTGCTACTTATTCATTGGACACGTATGATTTACAGTTGTTGTAGTCCGACTGTTGTCACCAGAATGTATCAATTTAAAACACCCTTCAGATCGTTTCTGTGTGGTCCCTCAATGTCGGGGAAAACAACACTCTTAGCTAAAATAATTCAAAATTGCGATAAAATGTTTTTGGAAAAGCCGAAAAAAATCTACTATTGCTATAGTATTTGGCAGGAGTCCTATGATAAAATAAAAGCTATTGCCACAACCATACCAATACAATTCATACGGGGACTTGATGTTTTCAATAGTATTGAATCGAACTCGTGGTTGATTATTGATGATTTGGCTGAATCCATTGAACAGTTCTCACAGGAAATGCTACAACTGTTCACCGTTCGCTCCCACCATGAACACATTTCCGTTACTCTGGTTGTACACAATCTGTTTCATCAGAGCAAATGTATGCGAACCCTTGCTTTGAATTGCACCGTCTATATTATCTATCGAGTTGTTCGTGATTCTAGCTCGCTCATAACTCTCAATAAGCAGATATACCCCGGTGCCCCTAAATTTCTGTTGTCAGCGTACACTCAGGCGACTAGCAAGCCCTACGGTTACATTTTGCTGGATCTTAATCAGAGCACGCCCGAGGATCTACGTGTAGTCACCGAAATTTTCGACAATGAAATTACAGTATATCTTCCGGTGAACAGTAGAAAAGACTATTAGTTACCATTATGACACTGAAGAAACTACACGAACAACGGCATTTATTTTCCGTTTTAAGCACTTCAAAACCATTGCTTAGGAAGGCACCAACATCATTTGCACCAACATCATTTAAAAAAGAAGAAGAAGATTCAATATTTGAAAATACTAGCACCACTGATTTTACAACACCTGTGGCTGCTAGTCAAAAGCGAAGACGAATTTATTCACCCTCCAGTGTGCAAAAGGGGAATGGACATTACACTACATGTTTACGCTCAAAATGGATGAAGTTCTGAAAGGGGTCTATGAAAATATTGGTGAAGCGGGAAGTTTAAGTTCTCCCAAAACGCTTTCTAAAGCTGTCTCCGGCACCACCACATTGAAAAAAGCAAAAGAGTATCTAGAGAATGAACCAAGTTACACACTGCATCGGAATCACAGGCTTCGCAGCAAACAATATCGACAAACTAAAGCCTTTTTCCCTCTGCATATAATGCAAACGGATCTTTTAACTTTAGACGCAATTCAACAGCGTCACAATGCACCCTACAAATATATTCTGGTGGCAATCAGTGTCTTTAGTCACTATGCATATGGCATTCCACTGCGATCAAAGAGAGGTGTTGACGTTGCTCGGGCCATTGAAAGTATTCTAGAACAGGATTCATATAGAAAAATTCAATCGGATCGTCACAGTGAATTTGTTAATCCCCATGTGCAAAAGGTTCTTTTGAAATATAATACAAAACTTTATCATAGTCACAGCCCGATAAAGCTGCATTGGCTGAACGATTAATACGAACGATTCCTCTATTAATTTCAAGATATTGTACCCTGAAAAATACATCGGCTTTTATTCATGATTTAGATAAAATCATGCAGATATACAACCATCGACCCCATCGATCTCTGTCCAACTCAAGCCCTCGGGATGTTCACTACAAGTAAAAATACAATTGAGCTTTTCTAAAGCAATATCCTAATGTTAGACACACCCACCAAGACAAAAAAAATGTGAAAAGAAATTCAAATGGGTGAGTGTGTGAAATGTGTAATACAAACCCACGAAAGAGCTTTGAAAAGGGTGAATATTATGGAGACAGAACTTTAAAGTGTCAAAATCCTGGACACGAGACCCACGATATATCGGGTACTGCGAGACACAAAAGATGATGAGATTCTCGGCGGTTTTTTAATGAATAGTGAACTGCAAAAAGTTAGAACACTAGTGAAATTTATCAAATTGAAAAGATATTAAAGAGTCGTACTCGTAGGGGCAAGAGACAGTTGTTTGTTCGCTGGCTAGGATACAACTCAGATTTTGATTCTTGGGTCAGTGCTGAAGATATTAACAATGCCCAATGATTTCTATGTGACTTTCATGTCCAATGTTTCCGATCCTCTCTACAATGACTTGAATAGAACAAGTGATTTTTGGACGAAACTCTCCCCCCATCAAATTCGACGACAATATGAAGTGGCTCTTGTCGACTGTATTCTCAAAAATACCTACCACATCCTGAGAAAAGATCATAAATATGATATAAAAATTATACCCTATGATTGGCCGCCACCATCCTCAGGTGATCAAGAACAATTCAAAAAATCAATTGGATGGATTATCCATATATTGAATTACCCTACGAGGAACTCACCTGTATGAATGATTTATGTCGTTCTATTAATAAAAGAATTTCCGCTCGTAAAAAAGGAGCTTTTCATTTCAACTATTCAAAGGAGGAGGGTAAGATCTACATTAGTTTCACCTATTGCCAGTGAAAAGGTTATTCTCAATGATAACCTAAAGGATGTTCTTGGCTTTAAGCTCAATATAATCAATGGTAAAAGTCCCGGAAACACTAATTTCATTTTTGCTGACTATCCGCCTGCCTTCTCCACAGACACTTGTATATTTCTCTACGCTTTCATTTGTGGAAACATCTCGGGTTGGTAATTCAAATGTCCCCCTCCTACGAGTTCTTGAACGAAAAACCAATCAAGAACATATTCACCACTACAATATAAAGCATCTTCAGTTTATTCCCGTAAACACTTCCTATTTGGAACTCTGTCAGTTAACTCTAAGAACCGAATTGGGGCGATGATCCCATAGCAATTTCAAAGGGTTTGGCTGTGATTACATGCCATTTTCGACCCATCGTTCAAAAGCAAGATGTCTAATAAAAAGTGGTATTCACTTGTCCTGATATTGACTGCTATGTTAATACTCTTGGTCCAAGACAACAGGGCAATGGAATGGACTATTACAAAGGTCGCTCGTCAATGTCTGGCTACGGTCTTGGCAGTTTGTTTGCTAAGCTCTTTCGCTCTTTCACTACCACTGGCTAGAAAATATCTTGTACCGGCTGCGACAGATTTTGCATCCTCTACACTATACGATTGGGGCTCTGGCAAGGATTTTAAAAAAAAGTGCTTCGGAAAATCTTAGGTCCAGTGCGCGAACCCTTGGCGAGAGATTAAAACAAAATGGTAAAGGCTTAAAAAGGTCAAGAAACAATGCATCACTCATCAGTCTCCACTCAGGTTGGAAACGAAAGACATCATCCCTCTTGTCAAAGAAAAGAAGGAAAAAGCCGACACGTAGTGTAAACAGAAGAAGAAGCCTTCCAGGAAGAAAATTGTTAGATCGAAACTAGATTTCTTCTCCTAAATGTCCTACCTACCGCATAAGGATTCTCAACCTTCAATCACCGCCTCATGAATCTATTCAATGCTGAAAATGTTGATGTGAGTGTCAAGCATGGATACTATGAACAATTTTATCCACAAAAACCCCTCTCCGATAATATCCACTTTCAAATTTATTCCAATGAAGACTACTTATGGACATGTCTTTCAACATTTATAGATTTACAAATGAAAGTCCGGAAATCCGATAATACAATGCCAATTCGGACCGATGGAATATCCTATGAAAATTGTATATTACATAATTTATTTCGTCAAATTAGTGTCTACATCAATGGCACGCTGGTGAGCAACAAGCAACAATCTCTCAAATTATACAAGCTATATGCAATTCATGCTGATGACACCCAAGTCATACAAGGAATTGAGAGGCACCCTCCAATGGATATGAATATATTACTAATACTGATAGTACAGATGCACTTAAAAATGCTACAACTAGTGAATTACATCTAGTTGGAAAAAATATATCATGAAATATTTAATATACCCCAATGGCTTGCCACCCAATGTTAAAGTGGATATAAAACTAA
>CM051263.1:10403820-10407313 GCA_027921565.1 Artemia sinica | reverse complement strand
GCAAACATTTGAACTTAAATCGAACAGAAATCTATTACGTATATCGAGAGGGTGTCTACCAAGTCAATACCCTCGCTCTTTACGCTACAGTTTTTTTTTTAGTTCTTTCAAAAGAGCTATCTATTTTAATTAAACGGCCTTTGTGATTCAGGGTTTGGGAATTAAATTTTTATAAAACTTTTTAACGTTAAAGAGCGTGGTATTGACTAAGGGGAGAATCCCCTCATATACGTAATAACATATACGTAATAAAACAAAACAATAAAAAAAACACAGCAATACCGGCCTCAATAAGAACCGAAACTTTAATAAACGGAATAGTGATGTCAATAAATGTATCAATAAGAATGGGATGTATAATGCTGATTATAAATATAGAAATTTTATTAAGTTTAGTATTACTTATCAAAAAGGCTACGAGCCTGAGAAAAATTTACATGATTTGTTAAAGAGGGGGAAAAACATCCCCTGCAAGTGAAAGAATTTTAATGGAAAATCACCACCGTTCAAATTCAGCGTATCAGAAAACCTCTATTACATAGGTTTCAAAGCTCATATCTGCAAAAATCCTCAAATCTGTATTTGTTTCCAGAAGAAAAATATACAGAATATAGAAGTTCGTTACGTAAGTTAATTTGTAAATTACGTCAGGAACCAAATTTAGAAGAGACAGCCATTTAGCACAAAAGAAAAAATAAATTTTTTATGCAAAATTTGTTTACTATTTCAATGACCCCCCGGTGAGCCAAAATTAAAAGAGCTGCATTAACTACAAAAACGCTCAGAAATTTAAATGAAAAAAACAAGTTTTTTAAACTGAAAAATAAGGAGCGACATTAAAACTTAAAACAAAACAGAAATTATTCCATATATGAAAGGCTTTACCTCCTCAACGCCTTGCTCTTACGCCTAAAGTTGGGACTCTGTATCACATACCTTTCTTTTTTAAAACAATAAAAAACTTTAGCGTAAAAGAGCGAGGCGTTGAGGAGGGGACAACCTCTTTCATATTACGGAATAATTTCTGTTCGTTTTAAGTTTAATGTCACTCCTTACTTTATTTTAAAAAAACTTGTTTTTTAATTTAATATTCAATAAAGTCAAAGTCAAATCCCGCAGCCCTTAAAACTTGATTATATCTTGACTTTCACCATTCTACATGTAATCTCTGTAATTTTCATAATATTTGAATTCCAGTCAATCCCTCAGTTGGGTCAGAATTAACCCTCTGATAGCTCGTCTGCTGGATGGAATACCTGACCTGAGTTGGTTTGAAAGTGTCACTCATTTGGGGCCTTTAAAAGAATTGCAAATACATTTCTGATTCCAGATGATTTATTTAGTTACTTGTATATTTTTTTATTTTTTCTTTCTTTAACGCCAGTGTGCGGCTACTGTCTGGGGTCCAAGTCAGATTTGTGTTGTTTTTGTCGATTGGGTAACGCAATTGCTTCAGATTGGTTACAAGCCAAAGCGAGTAGTATGAGCTAACTATTCATAAGTCTGAGAGTAGTTAGCGGTGGGTGGCTAATAGGTATTCTCATTTCTATCTGAGATACCAACACACAAAGATTGGGGAAGTTCGATGTAGGCTATTAAAAACTATAAACTAAGACAACCCCTACTGGGTCAAACATTGTGATTTTTGGATTATATTTTCAAAATATATATACTACTCAACATAGTGAGCAGCATGGCGGTGTTCTTCCATGATCAAAACAACTTATGAGCAAAATACATATTATTTTGATAGTGACTGGGATGAGTTGTTTGGATTTACGTTTCTAAGATCTTGGGGGCTTAGAAAAATTATATAGTGCGGAGCAACATTTTTTTGCTTACAATGATTATATTACAATTATAAGAATTTGACTTTCGACGTTTCTGTAATTCTAAGAAATTACCATTTTGCATTTTGTTTTCTAGATTGAAGCAGAGATTGCCAAGATTTATGGAAGCATTCGACCTAGTTTTGGTTGATGACCAGACATTCAACATACCTCTAGAGATTCTAAGCACAGTTGCATTGGATAATTCCTTTTGGTTGATTAATATTATGGCTCAACTGTTTGTATACAATCATATGTTGATGATATGTACTTAGGGTGCCAAATCAATTAACTTTATAAAAATTTAATAAAAAAGGCAAAACAATCCATTCTTTCATAGTCTTTTTTTATTCTATTCATAGTTAAAACTAAAAAAAATTTTTCGATACTGCAATCAGAGTTGCCACGTGTAGCACGAAAGTGCTATTTTAGCAACATCACAGACAATTTTTTCACTATAGCATTAAAATTTGCTGTGTAGCACGCAAATCGGGGTAATTTTAGCAGTCTAGGAGCTGGCCGTGGTGGCAGTCTTGGCTGCAATACCCAGGTCGAATCTCAACGGATCTCTAGTTCCAGGTATGTTGGGACCATTGGTCGGTTTGTTTCAGATAAATGTCCTTCGTTGTTCTTTTCTTTGGTTTCTTTAATTATTCCCTTTTCACCATGGTAATAATTATTAATTTTCTCTTAATTTGGCTGCACCATTTTTTCCTTCTAACAAACCACGAGGCTTTCATTGAGCAGTTAGGGATGATTCACCATAGCTAAAAATTACCTTCAGATAACAAGTTGGTCTGAATTCTCGGGGGTTAATGAAGGGGCATAAAGCCGATTCATTTGAAGTAAGGCAGTAATTGGTAAGCATTTGGATTGGCTGGAAAAATCCACATACCTCCCACCGCAGGCACGCGGTTGAACGGTCTAGGGAAAAATTATGATGATTTCAGTTCAGTTCTGTTAAATGTGTGATTGAATACAGTAAGCTTTTTTATACTATATAATCTTTGACTTTTTAGCCTATGTAGACTCCAAGGAGATAGTTAGAAATATTAGTGGTAACCCAGGGTGGGTACCCTTGATCTTAAAGTGACCCCTTTGACCGTTGATCACGTTAAAATACCCTAAGGCAGGGTATATTGTAAATTAGGTACTGACATACCCGATGTTTACAGAACCTTTAGGGTAAGTGCGGGCATCCCACTATAATATTTGGCGCCGTCGGGGGCTTTTCCTCTGGTAAGTAGTGTAGCACCATTTTTGCCCACAAACAAGTGGTGACACCCGTATCTTACCACTCCTAATTTTGGCTGCAACAAGGAAAGGAGCTTTCAGTGGCACTGGTAGCAAAAGAACAAGCGTTTCCGAAGAGACTGATGAAAATTAGCCTACAGTATAGGCTGTAAAAATCGGCATGGAAATACAGAGTTGAAAGATTACGAATTTAAAATTTGATAAGCCAGGCTCCTACCTAGGAACGACACGGTGCAGGAGAATGGGTATAACCCCCTTTCATTAAGCTTTGGGCTAAGCATAAACGAAAATTAGAGAAAAAAAAACAAAAAAACGGAATTATGAAGATCAAGAATGGGCTGTGCCTTGTTAGATAATAATAAAAAAGAATTTACCTGAAATTAATTGAGTTTTGAGTTTACAGTGGGGGA
>CM051263.1:10353820-10398820 GCA_027921565.1 Artemia sinica | reverse complement strand
GAACTAAAGGGAAAAGGGGGGCATGTTTTGAAATCCTATGTTAATTTCCTAAGGATGCATTTGAAATCCCATGTTGATTCCTTACTATTGCTACTTTTTAAAATTATCTCGAGCAAGACCATTTTTTCTCGAACCTCCTTTATCGCCTAGCCGAAGTCTGGATTCTGTCCCTGGAATGTGTAGACACTGGCCCCCGCAGCGCGCGAGATGGGTGGGAAGAAAAACTTCTCGAAATAGAATTTTCCCTTTGCGTGTTTTAATATTTTTGCTACAAAATGTCCCCGGGTTTGCCTGAGGGCGGAGACAAAAAGAAAGGCTATGCAAAAATTAGGGATTTTATTGAAGGAGGGTTCTGTTAAACGGGCTCAGTTGCACGGTTATAAACATGGGCTTTGCTTGCGAAAACTTGAATCCCGGGATTTAAAGGCATAGTTTTTAATTTGAAATGTATGAAAGATGTATTGGAAGAGGTGTGATAATGTCAGAGGGGTGTTGTATGCCATCCATAGTTTACCATGGTGGTATGCATTGCCATGAACTCTTATACTCTAGAGCTTAAAGAAAGGCGGGGGCGTTAAAGAATTTTTTTCATGGATGAGGGTGAAAATCTAACAATTACTCAAAGAAACGGTGCATTTCATTGAAGTCCTTCACAGATAGCTCTTGATATGGTTTAAATGTACCACTAATATTAGCTCGCTCAGGGGGGCGGTGGACTGGTACCACATGGGTGATGAAGGGGGGGATGATGCCCTGTTGGCGTTGTGTGTTTTGTGGGTCATCATGATAGGCTTTGGTTTCAAAAACTTGAATCATGGGATTTAAATGCATAATTTTTATTAAGATATAACTGAAAAAATGTCTTGAGGGGGATGATGAGGGGTGGTGCCAAGTGGATGACGGAGGGGGATGTGCGTAATGCCATGGTGGTGAGGAGTGTTTTGTGAGGCATCATGATAGGCTTGGGTTGCAAAAACTTGAATCAAGGGATTTAAATGCATAATTTGTATATGAAATAACTGAACAAATGTCTTAGAATTGATGACAGGTGAGGGTTGAGTTAAACGGGCTCAGTTGCACGTTTATAAACATGGGCTTGGCTTGCGAAAACTTGAATCACGGGATTTAAAGGCATAATTTTTAATAGGAAATGCCTGAAAGATGTCTTGGGGGAGATGTGGCGATGTCAGAGGGGTGATGTGTCATCCATAGTTTACCAAGGTCTTATGCATTGCCATGACTACTCTACTCTAGAGCTTAAGGATAAGGCGGGAGGCGTTTAATGAATTTTTCGGTAGAGGGGGAGTAAAATCTAACAATCCTGTCTAAGAAACGATCAATTTCGTTAAAAAAAAAGCTCTAAATATAGCATAAATTTAACCCTATTATCAAGCCACCCCTCCTATGGAACTACGTGCTTGGACACCTCCCTCGTATCCTTCTTTAATTTATGCATGTTATTGTTTATATTTTATCCCTTTGTAAGTCTTTTAATGTTTTTTTTTTCCTTTCGCAATGTCCCGTCTCAAAATGCTGTATTTTTGTTAAGGGCTCTCAGAAATATCTCTTTAAAACGCTTTATATCTACCTCTAATATCACTCCCCCCCCCCTGCCCCGGGTTATGTGCTAGGATGTGTTTTCTATAATAGATGGTTTTTTGTATATATTACGATAAGTTTTTTTAACTCTGTATTTTTTTTGTCGTGTTTTTAGCTGCCTTTTTCTATGTTTTTGATTTTACATTTACATAATCCTGTGTCTAAACGCTGCATTTTCGTTAAGGAAACTCAGAAAAATCAAAGTAGTTACAATTAAAGCACTCCTTAGTCTGTATCCTATTAATATCTTGAGAGCAAATGTCTCCAGGAGCGGTCAAATTTGGGGCAGTAGCACACCGTTTCTAACAAGTGCCAAAAATGGGGGATCTCAGGTGTCATGCAGTAGGTTAATTTTAGAATATGTCGAGTAGGACACAATCTATGAATGGCTTGTTAGTCCTCCCGGTTCGAGTCCTGGTGGGGTCAAAGAAACAACTAAAGAATGAAAGAAAAAATGTGTTAGGCATTTTTGGCAAAAAATGAGATGTCAAAATGGGTATTATGTGACAGTGATGTATGCCGACATAGTGTAAGATGCGCTGGCCTTACATAAGGTGTGCGCCGCTATTAAGTAAGGTGTGAGCTGTCGTTACGTTATAATTGGGGATTCCCCCATGGGTTCCTGTCGCAAGGTTACATAAAATTGCGTCAAGCATATTAGACCTGTCCGTTTAAAATGGACTAGGTCGTGTGACGTCATTGGAGTCCAGAGGGGCGTGTCATGGAGTCTTGCCAAGTGTGTTCCTTTGAATAGAACCAGTGATCGCGTTGCAAAGGTGGGACGACTAGAGGACTCTTACCAGCTGACCACATTGTACAGGTATTAAGGCTTCAGGGGCTGGTAGCTCCACTATCTAATATGCTATAAAATGACTATAAAATGACTTCTGCCACCTGGGGTGCATTTTTAGACAAGATTTCCTATAAAATACTCGTCTGAGGTTTATAATAGAAAAACATCGTGGAAAAATAGAAACTGGGGATGGTGTTGGCTAGTAACTCCATTTATTATTAAACTTCAGCCACCTGGTGAACATGTTTAGACAAGATTTCTTACAAATGTCTAGGGTTTTTAATAGAAAAACATCGTGGAGGAAATAAAACAGGGGTTTGGCATTGGCTAGTAACTCCAATTATTATCAAACATATCCAAACCAACATCCAACAACCAGCAATCACATCCAACATACACAATAAACATTACCAACAACCAGCAAGAATAACCAACATAACCAGCAACCAACAAACATAACCAACAAACCATATAACCAGCAACCATTAATCATAACTAACAACATGACCAACAACCAACAACCAACAAACATGACCAACAAACATAACCAAAAACCATAACCAACAGCAAACAATCCTAACCAACAAACGTAACCAACAACCCTAACCAACATAACCATCATACATAACAAACAAGCAACAACCAACAGCAATAACAACACCCAACAAACAGAACCAGCAACCAACAAACATAACAAACATAATCAACAATCGTAACTAACAACCAACAGCCATAACCAACAAGCAACAAACATAACTATCAGGAAACAAACATAACCAACAAACATTGATCACAACCAACATAACCAACAACCAAACAAACATAACCAACATAACCAAAAACCAACAAAAAACATAACCAACAAGCAACAAACATAACCAACAACCATCAAACATACCCAATAACCAATATAACCAACAAACATAACCAACAATCAAACAAACCACATCCAATGTTAATTTTTCTGTTTTAATCTGCTATGAGCGTCATAGAAAACGGGAACCCTGTCAATACTATAAAGTCAAAGAATAGGCATCTATATGCGCTACGAAGTATTTGTTGTTGCTCTAGCCAAGAAAAAAAATGCTAGAAAAGATTTTTACTTCTCCTAAGAGCACGAAAAAAAGATATTGCCAGTGAAGCCCAAACTACTTGTTTTCCTAGGGTACCGAACTTAGCAAATTGCTATATACCGACTTTAAATGTCTTAGCGTCTCTAAATTAGCGGTTTTTTTCCACAATTTTTGGTTACAAAGTGCTGTAAAACTTTAGCGTGAAGAGAAGGGCATTGAGGAGGCGGCCACCCCCTCATATACGGAATAGTTTCTGTTCGTTGGGTATATTCTTTTTTCCTATATGATTTCTGCTCTGTAGAAATCCGGTATGAAACTATTTTTGGACCTATGTCAAAAGGTACTTTAGTAGTTCCTTGTGGCCATCCATCCCATCTATGGAAATAGGAACTTTATGCGAAACGGGCAAAAAATTGAATTTTTAAATATAATGGGGTGAATGACGAGCTTGCGTAGGACGGTGCTTGAGTAAATTGCAAGGACGGTACTTGAGTAAATTGCGAGGACGGTGCTTGAGTAAATTGCGATGACGGTGCTTGAGTAAATTGCGTGTACGGTGCTGAGTAAATTGTTAGTAGTTGTGGTAAGAGCAGCATCGGTAAAATCCTAGATTATAGGGTTTTTTTACTATCTTAGAAAGCAGTCGAGTTAGGTGAATGAGTAGGATTATAAGCCATCTTGGGATTTTATTCTTCAAATCTAGGACACATTTTCTGATTTTTAGGATTTAGAAAAGTTTCCTTCTGGCATCAGAAGACGTGAGCGACAGAAGACAACACTGGGAAAATCCCTTGAGAAGGATGCTGCGCTTTTGAGATCGTCGCTCGAAGAACTTTGGTCAAAAGCACAAGAGAGATCGTCATTGAGAGGGCACCATTGTCGCCTTATTACCATTGTCACCATTTTCGCCTTATAGAGGCCGTCATTGAGAGGCACCATTGTCGCCTTATTACCATTGTCACCATTTTCGCCTTATAGAGGCCGTCATTGAGAGGCACCATTGTCGCCACGCCAGCCGGCGTGGGAAGACCTAAGTCTGAGTAAGTAAGTCGTCAAAGTTCAATAATGGTCAGTGCCCTTTGGAGGGGAGGGAAAGGAGGCAGTAACTTCAAAACACCTTCCCAAAACATAATTCAGGCTCTAGAATTAGTGTCACCAATTCACGAAAATATTGAGGGAGAGCAAAATGTTTCATTTCAAAAATCAAGTGGGGAGGGGGGCAATTTAGTACTGCTGTAATATTGACCACTTCTAAAAGAAGCATGTCGGATGAAAGAAATAACATTAAATTCCTTATTTTATGCTCTCGTAACATCCTAGATTAGAAACTCGACAGAAGAAAACATTTTAATAAAATAAAATAGTGCCATTAATTCCTTATTTTACGGTCTTCAAATATCACATTTGCGTTTTTGACAGTGCAGCCCCCCCCCCCTGATTGTCCCAAATATAGACCTAGGAAAAAACTACTTATAAAATATTAAAAAAAAAACACTAAAACAATGAAATTCTTACTTTGGTAAAAAGGCCTACATAGGTAAGTGGTTGTCTATTTCTGAAGGGAAACCTGCTAAGCAAAGAAAAGTAAAAATAGTAAAAATTAAAACGCCGGTTTGCGGCACGGCTTCGAGGACTAGATATGATCACTCATGGGGAAAAAAATAAACGCGCCTCCCTGATCTTTCTTCTGGGAAAAAAAAAAATTCCACAGTTTGTGGATAATAGCATGAGCGCCCACAGAACAATTGTCAAGGGGGAGGGGGGCAGAGAGACCAAAATAAAAACAGTTGTGGATGGAAGGAAAGGAAATATATTCTAGGATAAATTTTGTTAGGAGTAAGTTTCTTTTTGAATACATTTAGAAACACATTCTCTAGTTAAAAAAAAACAACTAATTTTACATCTGAAACGAAGCAAAACTAAATGGAAAGAATTTTTGGCAATAAGATCAATCGATTTGATATATTATGTATTTTGATTGTACTGCACTATTAGATATTCAATCTTAATCCATTGTGTGTCAAAACCCAGAGTAAAAAAAAAAAATGAAAAATCAGACTCAAACAAATATTCAGGGAAAGATTCCTTGTTTCCCAAGATTAAAAACGGGTGTAGACTTGTCTTTATGCCATTTCCTATACCTTGTTATAAGCTACAGAAAGAGTAGAGACATGAACTTAAGAACCGCTTCCAAAGAGATATTTTAGCCTCTGATTTGATTCCCAGAAGCTTCATTTACCTGCCCTAGATCAGCAGCTCTGAAAAGCCCCTAAAGTGAGCTTTTGCTTAGATTTTCAAATGTCTAGGGATCCCTATAAAATGGCCATATAAAATGTACATTTTCATCACAGGATAATTCTCCTCTTCGAACTGAAATCTTAGACATTTGCAAAAACTACAGAGTAGAAAAAGAAAAATTAAACTTAAACTTAAAATCCAGCTGTGAAATTGACCCTGGTTGGAGCTATCGCTGCAACCATGAAAAAACTAATATGGCAAAAAGCCCTTTAAGCTAAAATTCTTCCCAAATTATTGAAAAAAAATGAACAGGAAGCCTCAATTAACTAAACCAATTTACTTTATAGCCCTGGCAAATGACACCCTGGCCTTGAGAATGCTTTGAGTTTTCGGGATTTCAAGTGTTTTACACAAGAGTTATTATTTGAATTTAGTTTTAATGTTGCTCTTTACTTTTCTTTGAAAAACTTATTTCTAAGAAAAAATTCTTAAAACTATTGCTATGAAAGAAATATGATAAATAAAAGAAAGGAGGAACATCCATCGAAATAAATTTAGTCCTCAATTTTGATTTTGTCGTTTAATTAAAAAAATGATTCTAATTAACCGGCTATTGTGTTTCAAAAAGCGCTCTTAAAGAGTTTCACTTTTTATTTAATTTCTGATCATTTTTCAATTAATGCCGGGAATTCCAGTCCCGCTCCAAGGAAAATTACCTGCCCCCCCCCTTAGAGAATTACCCCCTGTAAAGCTCCTTCCACATAAAATACACTCCACCCACTTGCACACAAAATTTCTCCCGGACAATTCCCCGAAACATCTCCACATGTAAAATTGAGCCGGCAACTAGAAAGTAAGACAAATAAAAAGAATTTTGTGTGTGAATTCTGGTAAATTACTCTACAGCAAAATTTTCTTTGGAGAATTTCATCCCTACAAAGTCTCCTCCCCATGGAAAAAATTCCTCCCTCCTGAAACATGTCAGTATATTTCCCAATAACACGTAAATACGTGAACAATAGGCAAATTTCATAACTTATAACCTTTTCCCAGGGCTTTAGGGGATCATTTTATTCTGAAATGAATAATTATTGAACCTTTCAACTATGCAAAACCAAACGGCTATCCCAAAATTTTTGATTCGACAACTTTAGGAAAAAGGGCGTGGGAGGGGGCTAGCTTCACTCAAATCCTTTTGGTCAATTTGAAAGGACACTAGAACTTTTAATTTCTGTTCAAATGAGCCCTCTCCCGACATTTTAGAGTCATTGATTCGATACGATCATCTCTGAGAAAGCATAAAAAAAAAACAAATAAACACGCGTCCGTGATTTTAGTAAAAAATACAAAATTTCACATTTTTGCAGCTGGGATCTTGAAACTTCTACAATAGGGTTCTTTGATATAGGGTTCATTTACATGATATAGGATTCTTTGATATAGGGTTCATAAAGGCTTCATATATGAGGTTCATTAGAACCACGATATTTTTTTGGATGCGAGACTTCGCACTTACGCTAAAGTTTGACTGTTTTCCTAATTCTTTAAAAAAATGACTACTGAAACAAAAAGACTAGTAAATTGTAATAAGGATTTTTACAGCAGCTGCCCTTCTCTGTATATATTACATACGCTTTTTTCACTTAGATTCGTGAAGTCCACTCTTTTCTGAATACTTACTAACTTAGACTTAGTTCCTCCCACACCGGTTGGCGCACAAGGCGACAACGGTGCCTTTCCACAACGACCTCTAAAGAGCTTGCGGCCACAGGGTGAAGTTAAGATATACCCACCAGTGTAGCCTCCCTCTCTTGGCATCAACCAAGTGACGTTGTTTGCCGTCCACGCCCTCTAATGCCGGGAGGAAACCCAGCACCAAACATCAAGAGGAAACCCGTCATCGCCCATACAGATATGACCATAATACAACAATCTACTACTTCTAATTTTTTCGACTATCAATTCTTGTTTTGTTTTTTTTCATATATGAAGAGAAAGTTCTTATTTTCCCTAACATAAAAATAAGCTTACATAAAAATATGTATTAAATATGTAAATATTTTATATATGTCTAAATGAAAACATTATAATCATCCAACTATTTTAACAGTGCACGATTGCAATAGGCGTTTTTCACGCATAAAGATTTCTTTTTTATGCATAATTTGCATATGTTTTTGCCTTTCTTTGTCCTATCGAGGCATAAAAAAGCTTTTAAGCAGATCAGAAAAAATACTAATTTACCTCACAACACAAATTTTGGAGTTTTTGGCACAACCTAAAAATTTCCATTCTATCCCCAAGCCAATTACGACGTATTGTAGATTTCCTATTTAAATAGCCATGACACAGTGTGTTTTTATTTATATTCTACCCCAATCCACAAGGTAAGTTCACATTGTTCCTGCTTAGGTTCGCAGCTTATCTGGTGCAATACACATTAAAGGCAAGAATTTATTCTGAAATAATTAAATGCGTCATGCTTATAAGGACCCTACAAGTTACCTAACCCCTCTTCGAAGATCATACAATACTTCTGAGATTATGCTGATTTTTAATTATGGTCAGTGTAGCCTAGCAAGATCTATTTTTCTGGTTCCATTTTTTTTATTATTTCAAGATGATATAGACTTTCAATTTTAATTTTTAGTTAATGACAATTTCTAATTGTTAACTTATTTGATTTTCAACAGATTTTCTGATTACTTTTTGTTCTGAAACTTTTTGGTTAATTTTATCCAATAACACTTTATTTATTTTTCAAAAAAATTTAGTCACGATATTGTATCTGACAATTACAAATAAAACGAATATATATTTAAAAAAAAAATTGACAAAAAGTTTACAAAGTTAAAACATTTGAAATAAAAAAACTTAAATATTAGATTTCAGTTCCCGTCTCAAGATCTTCCCTGAAGCAGATTTTGGTATTGAACTTGCTATCACAACACCACCTTTCAGCTGCTTGTGGGGAGCCACCTTTTGAGCAACAAAATCAGCTATATTTTTCTCAGATAATCCAGCTCCTAGAAGAACAAGAACAAATCAAAAATTCACCACGTATTAAATAGAAGAAGAATTTGCTGGCTCTGCTAATGATTATATAATTAAGTTATTTAACACCGTAAGATATTTAAAATTGCCTAAAGTTGGTAACACAAACGAAACAATTTGACTGCGAAAAATATTTAGCCGTAACTGTGAAAATTTGATTATTTTTTATTTTTTTTAGAAAACCAAAAATAGGATCAGAGAGAAAAAAGGATTGACTACTTTCCTAATAGTTTCATTATAAAAAGTGAGTGTTTTAATTTCATTTGTTGAAGTCTTTGGCGTATTTTAGTAGTAAGCCAATGACAAGCGTATGGCTGAAAAGAAAGTAAAAAAAAAAAAACATTTTTCAAACTTAATTATGTCTTGTGTGAAATTTTAAACTAGTAAAAATGATTTTGAGCCATTTGATTTTTTTTTTAAAGTAAACATTCTGTTTCTCTGTGGTTTGGCTATTGCCCAAATCACATTACACTTACACTAGTTGATATAAATGGTCAAAATTTATGAGTTGGTCTTTTTACTGTAACTTCATCCTCACCGCCTGCATTACAGTAGGAGAAAATTAAAATGAATGAGGACTTGGTTCGGAAAAAATTAGAGAAGCACCATTTATTCCAAGTCTTTTTTTTTATATTACTGCTTCCTTATCAATAGTCAAATTCAGCAGACAGAGAGGAAAACTTCTTATTCAAGTATTAGGTCTCATGTTTTCAAAAGATTTGCTGAAAATCTACTTTGGGAGTTAGAAATCGTAAGCACTATGCTGGAATGTTGTGCCCTAGCCAATACATAGTCATAGCTGCGGATAGAGAAAAAAAAATCCATGATTTATGAATATTAATTTTTTTCTGTATTTACTGCCAAAATTTTAATACAGAAGAGAAAAAATTTAATTAGCAAGAAATTAGTTTGAAAAGCCTATATCAACACTAATTTCTTTCCAAACACTGTCTAATACCACTATATCTTTGTATCTTCTGCCAGATTCACAGTACGGATAGCAAAGTTGTTGTTTCAAGCTTTATTTGCTCGATTGAGCTACATTTTTGGAGGTCTCGGGTTCTTTTTTTTTTATCTCTAAAAATTACGATTTAGTTCTAGAATGTTAATCATGCAGTTTACGCTTCAAAACTGAACAATTTTCAACAATAACAAGATCATAATAACAATAACAATAACAATAATAAAACTGAACAATAAAGTGCAATGGTGCCGTATTATGGGTACCGTAGTCGTGAATAACACAATTTTTATTGAGACGACAAGGTTGTTAATAAGCTCTTTATTTGACAAAATTAGTCAAGTGAAAAGTGATATCAACCAAATTCATGAAACATTTTTTGCACGGACATTCCTATATTCCTTACTACACGGATTTTTTTTACGTATATACTATTTATGACATGTATGACATCTGTAGAGGAAACTCAAGAAATATCAATTATTTCTGCAATGAATAAGAACTTTAAAATCCAAGTCCATGTGAACGAGGTTTAATTAAAAGGCCACGTACACACTCGGATGAACTTATTTATGTTTTATTTGTTTATATTGCTAAGCGTAAGAACGTGTCTTAAAATTCTACATGTTTAGTAAATAATGACACGGCACTGACCATGAAGTTTTATAATTTTTTTAGAAATAATTTAGTTCTAAACTTGAGATTTTTTATGGTAATATGACCACTAGGTGGCACTGGTCCACTGATATTGCTGTTTTTGTTCTTTAGTTTTTGTCTTTGCGCAAAACGTTCGGAGGACAATTCTTGAAGGATAAAATTTTTCAAAGAGACAAATATTCAGGGAAGAACTCGTAATGAACAAAACTTGTCATGGAGGAAGTTTGTCAAGGGGAAACTTGTCCTAGTAGAAAATGAATGAAATGCTGGTGAGGAAAAGGAAATTTTTCATAGGAATTTTTTTAATAGATAAGTTCATGTAAGGCCACTGTCCGGGGTATCTTGTGATATTGAAGACGCTGACAACAACTTTGACAATGATTTGACAACAACTTGTGATGACCACAAGGGGTGAAGACACAAAATAATAAAAAAAAATGATTTGACAACAACTTGTGATGACCACAAGGGGTGCAGACACAAAAAAATAAAAAAAAAAATGATTTGACAACAACTTGTGATGACCACAAGGGGTGCAGACACAAAAAAATAAAAAAAAAAGATTTGACAAACAACTTGTGATGACCACAAGGGGTGCAGACACAAAAAAATAAGGCAAGATATTAAACAATTTTTTCAGGATGCTGAAAAGATGTGTAAAAACCTTAGTTCTTAATACCCAAACACAAGGGCACAAGGAATACGTTTTTTTTTCACGATATGATTGAAGAGCTTGCTGATTGAAGAGTATATTTTCTTTAAATAATGCACTTTTTGTTCAAAAATTCCGGAAGGTAAAGGGTAAATAAAACACTTGCAATTCCCAATTGGTATGTCTATTTCTCTCAAAATGCTCTCAGTACAGCACAAGAGGAACTTAAGTGGCAAAAGGATGGGTTCAGGAGAGGGTGGGGTAGCTCGCCTCTATATTCAAATTGTTTTTCCAACTGTTTTCAAAATACTACATACAATAAGACGGCTTACCAAATCTACTAGCTATATTTATAAATCCATATTTGAATAAATGGTTTAAACCAAATTACTAAACTAATGAATATTAAGGAAACTGTCATGATTTGCAAGTATGGGGAATAGGGCATGTGTAGGGTACATGGGGCATTGCTTTCTGTTGCACCGTTTAGCTCTTACATAGAACAATACATTAAACAGAGAAACTTTGCATCTTTAAAAAATTTTATATATGGCGTGTTCTTAGACAAAAAAACGGCGTACATGTATTGTGTTGTTTATTATATGTGTCTCAGCGACGAATGTGTTTTAACCATGAACATGTTTAACCAGGTATGTTTTGATCGACTAATATGCGACATTGGGTTTTGAAATTTTCCCAAATGAAAAGCAAGCTTATGTTTTTAGTTGTTTTGATAAAACAAAATAACAAAATAATATAAATGGATTTATAGAATCATCTAACGCGAACGTACCTTAAGTAAGTCAGAATTTTTATTATAAGTATCCTAGCCTAAGTTATCTTTTTATGACTTGGAAAAATTATCTTTAAATGTTTAACAACCAGATGAATATAAGTAAACAGGAATGTATAATAAACAATGCAATAATATATAAATAAACAATAATAAAAAGTATAAATAATAATACAATATTATTATAAATATAAAAAAACAGTAATACTGTTTAATAAAAAAAGCTGTTTTTTTATTATATTATTATAATAATAAAAAAAACAGTATTATAAGCTTAGAAAAATATTATCTGACATCGAAAGCCAGATACATCTGTATGTTTTTCTGAGACAGCACAGGTAAGTTTATCTATTGGATTTCTATAAGCAAGAAGGATGGCAGTTCCGGGGCTTTTTCATGGCTTTAGGGTGAGATGATAGTGCAAGAGCAATGCAAGTGAAACATTATCATCCATCTTTTAATTTAATTAAAATATTCTATAAATTCTATATTCTATTCGAACGGGCTGTAGCTTTGATGCAATCATGTTTAAGCTTAAGATACAATCTCACTTATTTATTTGCCTGGTATAGATTAGCTTATTAGCCATTCACTAAAATTACTTGTTTATGTACAATTTAAGATAGAACTAAAAGCCCTCCTAGCGGAGTGGTTAGCACGCCAAACTTGAAATCCAGAGGACAGAGGTTTGAATCCTGGTGTCGGTGGTAATTTAATTAGGCACGGAGGTCAGCGATGTGACTCTATAAGCTCAGCCACAGACGAACCAGGTCTAAATGGGTACCTGAAGAAATATGGGGGGGGGGACACAGGAAGCGTTTGACAATTTGCCCCAACCAAACATTGCACTCCTTCAGAAAAATATAAATTACAGTTCATTTAAAAAAAATTATTGTTTGATTATTTAATGTATATATATATATATATATATATATATATATATATAATATATATATATATATATATATAATATATATATATATATATATATATATATATATATAATATATATATATATATATATATATATATATATATATATATATATATATATATATATATATATATATATATATATATATATATATATATATATATATATATATATATATATATATATATATATATATATATATATAATAACACCTCAACAGTTTTAACCTTTTCAATAAACCACTAGTCTTTTTAACTTATGTTATATATTTTTACTAGATTATCACAGCAGTAGACTTTACTTCAGTATAGATTTGGTACCTTAGATCATGTTGTCCATATGTTGGGTATTCCAACTTTGCACTTGTCTAGATAGCCAGACACATAAAAGTTCCGTTTACGAAGTGAGAATGTAAAAGTTTTGGGAGTTTTTTAACAGACTAAGGAAAATACAAAAAAAAAAACTGAAACAAAAATTTTGGTATTACTAATTTTTGTTGTTTTGTATAGCCTATACACTTCAAATTTGAAAGGCACTCTGACATTCAATACCAGTTCAAGCAGGCCCTGTGCAAACGTATTTCTGGTATCAAAAACATAGGGAAGCCATTGAACTTTATCTGTGTCAAAAAAGTGAAAAAAATCCTTGTGAGGAGGTTAACAGAGGTTAACGTACGGACAAAAATTTTTACTTTTTTTATTCACTGGTAAAGCAAGCGAAGGATTTAACATCAGATTTGACAACAAAGCTTTACCGGATTTAATGACAACGTAGGCTCTTGGTGCTTCTCCAGTCCTTTCGTCAGGTACACCAATAACAGCAACATCTTCAATCTGAGTGTGAGATCGCAATAAATCTTCAAGCTCGCTGGGAGCAACTTGAAAGCCTTTTACCTGGTAAAGAGTATTTATAATAAATGATGATTGTGAGGTGTCATAAGTCTTTTTTTTTAACCATTCTCATGAAATAATACGATGCTTTTTTTGGAAAAAAAAATTGAAATCCAAACCTCCTCCTAGGAAAATGTACCGAGGCTTGGAATTCCTTCTGAAGTAAGTTTGAAGAGTATTGACAATAATAAAGATCAGGATGGCACCAAAATATTTCTGAAAGGCTAAATAAAAAGACACTAGGAATCACTACATAAAATGAAATGGAGGGTAAATGAAGAAAGATTAATTAGAGAAATTCCATGTAAAAAACTAACCCACTTTAAACTTCTTCAAGACGACCTATATCTTGACACAGCTTGGGTCGACCTACTCATGTTACCAGTTCAAGATAAATAAAAAAAAGATAAATTCAAGACCCAAAGTGTTGAAAAAAAGTTTGGACTTTAAAAAGAACAAAAGAACTGTACAGTTTCTTCCATGATTTTTTTTTCTTTTTCAATAACCTACTCAGAAAGAACTAAAACAAGGGCAAGATAAAAACAGAACGAGAATACGAGAGTGAACCAAGTTCAATTTTGAAATTGGTGTGGCCTAGGTATGGCCTGATCGGTATGGCCTAATTGGTATGGCCTAGGTGTGGCCTAATTGGTATGGCCTAGGTATCGCCTAATTGGTATGGCCTAGGGTTCGAGCAGTACATAAGGAAACATGTTGAAAAAAACGATTCTTACTTCATAACGTGCGGATATAATCCTAGTTAACATATGTACAGGGGGAGGGACTTTTATCATCACTGTTTTCCTTGTATTTCCAGTTTTTCTATCACATTTTTAAAGATTTGTGTCTATTCTCGAAGTCTTGAAAAAATCACTTATAAAGAAACATCCAACTGCCATCTAACTAATCTAATATAACCAAACCTAATCTAACCTAACTTAACCTAATTTATCAGTAATTGTCTATTAATATTTTATTTTTGAGAAATTATTAGATGACACTGATCGTATTTAATTACATATATGGATTATTTGAAAACAGAAAAATGCAGTTGAATCCCTGTTTATTTTTCAGAAATTTGTTAAATAAAATTGTACAACAGTGAAAGAAGTGAAGATATAGGTTCTCCCTCTACAAAAAAGCAAAATATGTTAGTTAACTAGGATTACTCTGAATGGTATGAAGTAAGAATTATTTTCTTAACATGTTTCCTTATGAACCCTAGATAGAACCCTAGAACCCCATAACCCAAACCTGCTAGAACCCTAAGCTTATACCTTAAAATTTTCTAGTCTAAAGCTCTAGCACATCTAAAACTCAACATTTGTCATCATAAGCTTGAATTAATGTGTTATTCTCAAACTGATAGAAATTTTCCAGAAGATATGAAATGATTTACAAATGCAGAGGACCTTTGGCTCTTTCCTATTTGGATTGGCACAAGCACAAGCAAAGGGAGGGGGAAAGCCAGTTAGGGAGAGGGGGGAAAAACTCTTTTGATAATTTATGCTTGTAAAGCAAGTGCAAGTCTGTCCTTTTCTCTACAGTTCATTTAATTGATTCTGCAGCTAAACTATTCAAGGTAAAAAATTAAAGTTTCTTCAGTACAATTTTGGTTCCCTAAAAATAGGACCGTACTATAAAAATCGAGAAAAAAATAACTAGAAATGCCACTTCATATCAACAAGCATACGAGCATCAAAAGCCCTCTGATATAAGCGAAGACAGTACAGTCAGGTAACATCAGGCTATACTTGCTAGGGTCGAACACCTGGCCAAGAGAAAAAAGCGATAGAAAGCTAGAGAAGCTGGTACTTTAACTTGTACGTACTTATGCTGTTTCTTATCATCTTTCGAAATTTATCAGATTTTTTTATTATCTTATTAAATTTAATTTACTTCAACATAAAATTAGATATATACATTTTTCAGCTAAGGCACTGTAAGACTAAGGATTTTTGTGTGTTTGAATTCTGATTTGCTCCAAAAGCTTTTCACTTTTTCAAATAGTTCCCCTACTTTTTTCGTTTAAAATGTAGATATATTTTTAAAAAACAAGAATTTATATTGAATAAAACAGAACTCAATTATGAGGTAAAATACGTAACCATGGCAGAAGATGAGAAACAACTCTAAATACTAAAATGAATAGTAATTGCATTGATAAAATAATTATTTTTCACTCAAAAACAAGTCCGTTAATGCATAAGTGTATATTTAGTAACTTAATAATATTACATTAATAATATTAACAGTATTACTAATATTAATAATATCACATTTGCATGCTTAGTTTGATCTTTAAGTGAAAACTCTTCTTTAATATGTATATTCCTTGCCCATCGAATCATTACAGTGAACTTTTAATTTATACTGATAACCTATACTTAATTCAGTCATTTCCATTGTTGCAGCACAAAGGTATGATTACAGCACTAGCATGGTTCATCGTGCCGATGTATGGTTTATGGTGCCGATGTTGGGTTTTTGGTGCCGATTAGGGGATTTGATAACGATTGGGTATCTTGCTTTTATTTCTTACTGAATTTTCCTTTCCCCTAAAAGATAAGTTTTCAAATTCATGGGGTGGCTTTTAGTCTAGTGTTATCATTTTTCCTGGCATTTTAATAATATATAATAATATTGTATACATTAATATATATTAATATATAATATTGTCATTATATAAGAAATAATATATAAATAATATATAATAATAGATAATAATGTATTTCATTGTTATATATGTTGCAATTAAATTATTGTTATCATTTTTTTTTCGAATATTAATTACATTACTCTTTCATAGTTACAAATGTGGTTATTAAGCACATGTTGTCATTCGTTTCGATAGATTTTTAAATCTCTCCTTCAAATGGCTGTTAAACTAATGTTGTCTTTCTGTTTGGTATTTTAATCGAATCTCTATTTCACAGTGGCAAATTTGGCTGATTTACAATTATTGTCTTTCAGGTTTGTATATTCTGCTTCAAAGATTCATTGAAGTTCTTATTCATAGTGACAAATTTGGTTGTTGATTTTGAAGATTAAAACCTTGAACCTTGTTAAACTATTGTTGTCATTTTATTCGGTATGTCATTTGTTTGGTATATTAATTGAATCTCTCTTTCATAGCAACAAATGTGGCTGCTAAAATATATTATAACTTCATTTGGTGTATAGATTATCTTTCTCCCTTATATTTACCAATATGGCAAATAAACTTGGTTACTTACTTATATACGGGGCTCATTAAAAACAAAAAAAAAACAAAAAAAAAACACACGAAAATAGGCAATACAAAAAAAAGCACTTAATTCTCCTTAAGCTTTCACTTGCTTGGAGTAGCACTTAAACATATGAATAAAGTTTTATAAGAGAGAAGAAAATAAATGAAAGAAAGAGAAAGGAGAATTTTGCACTTGCGTGGCTCCTGGTCGCAACAACCCTTCCTAACAACAACTCATTCCACCCACCAACACACTCAAAATATCTGTTTCCATCCAACAAAAATTTAAACATTTTTTCCTTTTTTAAAATTTATCTTGGGGGGGTGGGAGGACAACTTGAGAGCAAATGATGTTCAATTTAACTATTCCTCGAAAATCATACAACCGGAGACACATTGATTTAAGATCTCAACGGAAATTACACACATTCGCTGACTTTTTCAAAGATTCGCGCAAATTATTCCAAACACTCGGCCCAAATTTGACCTATTCAAAATAAAGATCTAGTTCTAGTTAGTTAAACAAGTCCTTCATATTATTACACTAGTATTGTCAATTTTTTTTAACTATCAATCAAATATCCGTTTCATAGATACTAATTATGATGTTAAATCAAATTGTAATTTTATTTCGTATAGAAAGTAACACTCTCCTTCATATTTACAAATATGGTTGTTGCACTAGTGTTTTCATTTTGTTTTGGGCATTAATTAAATCTCTGTTTCCTAACTACAAATGTGGCTGTTAAAGTATATAGTCATTTTATTTGATACATAGATTATCTCTCTCCCTCATTTACAAATATGGAAGTTAAAAGAGTTTGTTAGGTTGTTTGGTACGGTAGTTAAACAAGTCTTTCATATTTATTACACTAGTATTGTCATTTAGTTTTTGTGTTTTAATTTAATCTCCCTTTCATAGCTACTATTGAGGCTGTTAAATTAAATTGTAATTTTATTTCATATAGAAATAAACTCTTTTCTTCATATTTATAAAAATGGCTAAGAAACTAGTTCGTCATTTTGCTTGGTATATAAGTTAACTCTATCATTCAATTTACAAAGATGGCTGTTAAACTTGTGTTGCTATCTGTTTGGTATTAAATAAAAAATAAAAAAATTTCAACTGAAAGTAAGGAGCAACATCAAAACTTAAAACGAACAGAAATTATTAAGTATGTGAGGGGTCTGCCCCCTCCTCAATACCCCCTTTACGCTAAAGTTTTTTTTTCGAACATTTATAAAAGCTTATCATTCTAACTAAACGGCCCTTGCGTTTCAGCATTCGTTCTTAAAGAACTGGGGCAAATGGTCAAACTTTAGCGTAAATAACAATATATTTAGGAGGGTACAACACTCCTCACATACGTAATAATTTATGTTCGTTTTAAATTTTGACGTTGCTCCTTGCTTTCAGTTGAAAAAAAATCTTGTTTTATTTTATTTAATTTCTGATCGTTTTTAAATAATGCCTGGAAATCAGGCTCTCCCTCCATGGAAAATTCCTTCCCTCCGTAGAAAATCTCTCCGAGGAAAATTATTCCCATGTAAAATATCATCCCCCCAAGCCATGAAAATTCTTCCCAGACAGTTCCATTCTAGCTGAAAAAAAAAAAAATTCCCCAAAAAAATTTCTTACGGACGGTTCCGGGTGAAAAAAATTTCTTAGCGCACTATAATTTGAAAAAAAAAAATTCATTTGAAGAGATTGTTTTTAAAATCATGCCGGAAATCCCCTCCTCCATGTAAAAGCTTTCCTGCAAATACCCTGCCCCCTAGTAGAAAGTTACTTCCGCAGAAAATGCCCTATAAAGAATTTAATCCATGGAAAAACTCCCCCACGGAGAATTTATCCCGTAAAAAAACCCCCTACCCCCACGGAAAGAAACTCTAGAAAACTCCAACCCGGTGAAAATTTTCCTTAAGACAATTTCCCTTAATACTTCCACGTTTAAAATTGAATCAGCAAAGAGAAAGTAAGACTAATAAAAAGAAAGAAATTCGTATAAAAGAAATTCTAGCAAATTCCCCCAGTGTAAAATTTCCCCTTAAAAGTTCAGCCCCCCCCCTAAAACTTTCCTCCCCATGGAAAATCTCCCCGTGGGAAATCCTTCCAGCAGAAATTCACCCCCGCCGAAAAATGTATCCATACTTCCCAATAACAAATACTATACGTAAACAATGGGCAAATTTTATAACTTAAATAACTTTCCCCGGGAACTGTGTGGGGGGTCACGTTATCTCCAAAGGCATAACTATTGGGGCGTTCAACTTTGCTAAGCAAAATGGCTAGTTCAAAATTTTGATCAGACGAATTTCAGGAAAATGGGTGGTGGGAGGGGCCTAGTTGCCCTCCAGTCTTTTTGGTCACTTAAAAAGGGCACTGTAACTTTTAATTTCCAATCGAATGATCCCTTTCCCGATATTCTATGACTATTGGTTCAATATGATGACCCCTGTGGAAAACAGACTAACAAAAAAAAAAAAAAAATAAATAACAATAAACACGCATCCATCATCATTGTTATGGCAAAAATACAAAATTCCATATTTTTGCAGATGGGAGCTTGAAACTTCTACTATAGGATTCTCGGTTGCGCTTAATCTGCCGAGGTGATTTTCATTAAGATCAGTGGCGGATCCAGAGGGGGCGAGGGGCGCCCCCCCCCCTAGCGTAGTCTAAAGCAGTGTAATTTACTTAATTAACTCAAGTTTGCGTTGATTAAACTTGCTCCTAACGCAAGTTTATCGAATCAACCTATTTTGCGCACCCCCCCTAAAAAAAAAATTTCTGATCAACCTATTTTGCCCCTCCCCCCTAAAGAAATCCTGGATCCGCCCCTGATTAAGATCCCTTGACTTTTAAGGGATGTTTCTCCGCTTTTTCAAAATCAGGCGAATTTTCCCAGGCTCACAGTTTTTGATGGGTAAGACTAAACTTAATGAATCTTGTATGTTTGGAACCTGCATAACAAGCCAATTCTTTTGATATATCTTTTGTCATCAAAATTTTAGAGCTTCGGCTACTATTTAGCCACGTTGCTCCTTACTTACAGTTCCTTACCACGAACTCTTTGATATTAATTAGATCTCTCTGTGGTGGTTGTAAATACAGTTGTTAAAGTGATCGTGGATTGGTGTATTAATTGAATATCTCCTTCATAGTTATAAATGTCACTTTTGAGTTGTTTCGGAGTCCTACCTCTGAAAAAAAAAAACAGTTTTTAGCAAGATCGCGCTTGGGTGTTAGGATATTCTTAACAACTTTTTTAAATATTGTGTCTTCTAAAATCATATATTATTATTTTTTATATATTATATTTTATTTATATTATTATATATATTATTATTTATTATTATTTATTATTATTTATATTATTTATATTATTTATATTATTTATTATATATTATATATTATTTATATTATTATATTATATATATATTATATTATTATATGTTATTATTTTTTTTTATTATTATTATATATTACTTTTTTACCTTTATCAGCTCTTTCAATCGATCAACGATGTAAAACCTTTTTTCAGCATCATATTTGGCAACATCACCAGTATGCAGCCATCCATCATCATCGATCATGTTTGCCGTTGCAGCTGGATTTTTTTTGAAGTACCCCTTCATAATCTATAAAATTTATTCTTCAATAACATTGTAAAGAAAACAACTTCCTATAGGATCGCCCTACCATTTGGTGACCAATCAGCTTTGGTTGATAGTTGCAACCCTGTCAATCAATCGGGAAGACACAGTGATTTGACGTGTATTCTTATTAAACTAATTCCTGGGTAATATTAAAGTCATGTCCCGGCGAAAGTACAGTCATACTTGTCGATAAAACCGAAATTACACATGACTACACCGCCAATTATGTACGTCATTCGTAATTTCTCGAGTTGAACATTGTTCAACTCGAGAAGTATAAAATATTTGATTGACCAATCAAAGCCGAGATTTAAGGCATATTTTTTTGAAACTCGAAAATGGAAGCTTGAAACAGCAATTTTCCTATCTGCAACAGAAATCTGACAAAAGCTGAGAAGACTGCTGTTGCAAACTTTTTTAACCAATTACTTGTAATTTCGATTTTCCACTTCTGAAATGCAAGTGTGACGGTAAAAAAAAAAAACAAAAAAAAAACAGGTCATTCATAAAACTTGGCTTTTTTTATCGACAGATGTGACTATGGTGTTTCTCGGGGCCCCACACTTGAGGATAAAATCAAAATTATGCCAGACTGCAGTGCCAATTATGCATGCTGTTCGGAACTTGTGGAGCTGAGCGTTTTCAACTTTCAAAAGTAAAACTTGTGATTAACCAATTATCGTAAAGATTTAAGTAAATACACAGTTATTTGTTTATTGTTTTTATAGATTAGAAAATATGAAAGCTTGAAACAATAGTTTGCCTATCTACAATACGAGTCTTCGAAAAGATACTGAAAAATAGCATTAGTAGGCCATTCTTGGGAATAAATTAGTGTTGATGCATATTTTACAGACCAGTGTCTTTTCCGTTTCAGTTTTTCGGTTCAGTTGCTCAAGTATGACGCTAAAAACTAAGGAAAACGGAAAAAGTCTCATTCATAAATATTAGTTTTCTATTAAAAGGTCTGCCTATGGTGGCACTCGGGCAAAATATCGTAACCGATCCTTTCAATTAGGCTAGCTTGATTCTATTTATCTCAATACTTTTGGTTATAAATCTAGGTAAATTTCGATTTTAGGTCTTGGGGGGGGGGGGGGTAAATCCTACCACCCATGAACTTATTCTTAGCTGGCTACAACATATTTTTATCGAATTCAGTTTTCCTATTGTCCAAGTTTGAGCTAGCAAGGGTCCGATAGTAGTCATATCCAGAACATTTCGAAAGAAAAAGCCGTTCTGGCTAAGTGGACGCGCGCTGGGCTGAGAATCCGTGAATTCGGGTTCGATCCCTGGTGTGGTCAGTTTCTTAGTTTGGGACGTGGGTCAGTGGTGTGCCCTGTAAGCTTAGCCAGAGTCAACCCAGCTCTAAATGGGTACCTGGAGAAATCTGGGGAAGGTAAAACAGGAAGGGTTTGCGAAAGCATAGGTTGGCTGGCCCCCAGCCCCCCCATTGCACTTCCTGGCTGAAGGGCCACGAAACGGAGATCAGCACCGCCGGTTTGGACCTTAAGGGTCTAGTGCCGCATCCTTTACCTTTACCTTTTTACCATTTCGAAAGAAAGGGAGGTTTTCGAAAGAAAGGGAGGTATGAAAAAACTTCAAATAAAAGGACACAAACAGGTGAATCTTATGGGAAATATAAGAAACTATAGGAGCCATCGCAGACATTGCAGAATTTTAGTTATGGCACTGATTCAAAGACCAAATGCCTCATCCGTATATATGCCTGTTGTAGCCATCATGGCTGCATTAGCGGCCTAGTTAAGTTTTCGTTCAAAAAAGTTCATGCTGAATCGTTTTTAAAATAACAATCCAAGTGTCCTGTTACTTTAAAATCATATTGAATCGTGTCCTTTTACTTTGAAACCCATAAAAAGGTATCCTGATTAGATTTAGTAATGTTTTCAATGTTCTTTTTCTTTTAATTTTTATAGGGTGTAATCCACTATGAAAACCTTTTTTAAAGGGTAGACGATTTAAAAATGCTGGGAACTACTGTTCTAGACAAACTTGGGAGCAAGTGCTAAGCAAAAACAAAACCAGGTTGAAATGAACTAAGGCATTTTTATAGCCTTTAAGAACTACTAAAATATTTCAATTAAAGGACAAAACAAAAAAAAAATTGAATTAAATGAAATGATTTCAATAAATTAGAATTTTCTAATGAAGTACCACATAAATAAGAAAATTTCAAAAAGGAAATTTTCGAAAGAGACGAAATAAATACTAAAATTTATTTTGTCATTTACGAAATAAGGATTAGATCTTAATCATCATATACACCGAAAATTTTGAGTTTCAGCTTGATTGAAGATCAATAATAGATTATTAGCCTCTAATAACCGATTTTGAATCATCTGAATAATTCTGTCAAAACTCTAAAAACTGTTTTGAAATCATTTTTTCACGCAAAAAAAGCTAGACCATTAGTTAAACTCTGTAACAAGCAATTTTGAGTTTCACCTTTCATTGAACATCAAATTTCGATTGCTTAACCTTTAATAGCCAAAGATTGGTTGAAAGACCCAGTCTTCTCATATCTCCTACGAGTTATGAGAGGAAACTAAACATAGAGCCTGCTGGCCTTATAAGCCTAGGTGACCATTCTTATTTAGACAAAAAGTAGTATAACATATTTTGAATTATCATAGTCCAATTGAGTATGCATTTAGTACACATTTATAAAGCTAAATTGCCATGCAAAAATATTTGCCATAAAGCAAATATTGCCATGCCAAAGTTTAGAACCTCACCCCAGTACTACTACTACTACTAACAACTCACCGCATCATCAAGCCGCCTGAGGCCAACACAGCTACGCACGCTCCTCTCCTCCATCCCAATCTATTCAAAGCCTCCCTTTTTACACCCGCCCACAAAGTTCCCATTTCCTTTATATCTTTCTTTATGACGTCCTCCCACCCCAGACGAGGACGACCTGCTTTCCGTTTAGCCCTAGATAGTTGGCCGAAAAGAACAATCTTCGGCAATCTGTCATCCTTCATCCGCACAACGTACCCTAGCCACCTCACCCTTTCTTTCATTATTGTCCTAGAGAGTGGTATTGAACCACATTTTTCGTATAGCCTATTGTTTGAAATACGGTCAGTCAGCCGGGTACCCAGAACAATCCTTAACTAATTCCTCTGGAAAACATCTAGCAAATCTTCATCCGCTTTTCGGAGCGTCCATGCTTCAGAGCCATATTTGACCACTTTCATCACTGTAGCTTCTAATATTCTAATCTTGGTTTGCAGAATTATCTTCGTATTCTTCCAAACTTTTTTTTAACTGTGAAAAAACACCCTGAGCCTTGGCTATTCTACTTTGAACATCTTCACTGCTCCCACCATCTTTACTAATAATACTACCAAGGTAAGCGAAGCTGCCCACCTGATCAATCTTTTCATTACCCAACGTCACCTTTTCATCTTCACTTATTCCTACCCTTAGTGACTTAGTCTTCTTAACATTAATTTTCAAACCTATTCTAGCACCCTGAACCGGCAAAACCTCTAAAATTTCGTTCATTTTGCTCACACTTTCATCTAGGATGCTTAAATCATCAGCATAATCTAAGTCCAGAAGACTTTTTCCTCCCCATTTGGTTCCGTGGTCACCCATTGCCTTTCGTGTGCTCCTTAAGACAAAGTCCATGAAAATAATCCATATAAAGGGGGATAGAACACAACCCCGCTTAACTCCTGATTTAATATAAAATCAGCTGCTAACCTCATTTCCTACCTTAGCCGCAGCAGTGTTATTCTTGTACATAGCACGAATCACTTTAATGCATTTGTCTGGTATACCATACAAGGATGAAAACCTTTACTATAGCTCTTCTATCAAAAGAATCGAACGCTTGCTCATAATCTATAAAACTCAGGACCAAAGGTGTTTGACAACTCAGGAACTTCTCAATTATTAGCCTAAGAGTGAAAAATTTGGTCGACACATCCTCTACCTTTTCTAAAACCACACTGTTCTTCTCTTAAAACTTTGTCTACGGCATCTCTCAGACTAAAAAGTATCATATTACTAAGTAATTTACTACCTACAGAGACCAGACTAATGCCTCCGATAATTACCACACTCACTTTTATCCCCTTTCTTATAAAGTGGCTCAATTAAGGTTTTCCTAAAATCGTTAGGTACTTCCCTTTTTCAAAAATCATATTCATAATCTTCAGTAACTTATTTCTAACCTCAGAGCCACCATATTTAAGAAACTCATTTACCACCCTATCAGCACCTGGAGCCTTATTATTTTTTAATCCTTTTAGTACTGTCGCTAATTCTTCCTCACAAAACAAATCTTCCTTCACGTTCAAGGTTCACAAAACTTTTTCATTTTCCTCTATATCTTTTCCTGCAACTCTATCTCGGGTTAGCAAATTCTCAAAATGTTTGGCCCATCTCTCTTTAGTTCTTTCCTTATCGCTAATTGTGGCCCCATTCCTATCTTAAACTGGGCCAAGTCCGGATTGACTACTCCCTCTCAATTTCAAAACATGCCAGTAAAATATTTTACTATTATGCCGTCTAGCTGCATCTTTCAGATCCTCTGCAATTTTATCCATGGACTCCTTTTCACACCTCCTTAGTTCATATTTTAATGCTTTCTCCACTTTCTTTACATTCCTTTTGTTTTCATATGATCTATCACTCAGATAATTCTTGTAAAAAGTCCATTCTCCTTTCTATTAAAAATAAAGCTTTTTCACTAATATTCTTAGCTGCAGTTCTAGCTTTCTTCCCTAAGACACCTTCGGCAACTTCACAAATTATTGTTCGAAAATTATTCCAACCATCTTCCACATTATCAAATTTTAAACTCTCAAGATTAGTATTCAACTGTTCCTGGAAAGTTTCTCTCAAATTCTCATCCTGGAGTCTACCAACATCATAACTTCCCGGGAGGTAGTTACCCTTCCGATATTTCAGCCTTAAATAACCCTTGACACTACTAAATGGTGATCTTTACTTTTAACATCAATAACAGCACTCCTATATACCCTAGTATCTTGTATTGATCCTGCTAGTCTTCGGTTACTATAACATAATCAATAAGGTTTGCTGTCTTACCATCATGTGAATACCATGTTAACTTATGAGCCATTTTATGACAAACACCGTATTGGTTATAACTAGATCGTTATACCTACAAAATTCTAAAAGTCTGTATCCATTACTGTTTTCTTTTCCAACACCAAATTTACTCAGGCTAGAATACCATCTATCCCTATTTCTACCAACCTGGGCGTTAAAATCTCCTAGCAAAAACTTCATATTTCTACCTAGGACCCTGTATATTTGCTCCTGTAACTGTAGGGGAAATTCATCTGAGTCACTAGTATCTCCGTCAGTCGGTTTTCTACAGGGGCATATATTACTATAACTAATACCCTGAACTTTTTAGTCGTAAAATGAGCAATTAGTATTCTATTATTAATACCTTCCCAGCCTAAGCAAGACTTAGCAGCTTCCTTATTCTTCATGATCCCTACTCCCTGTCTATGTAACCCATCCTTCCTGCCTGAGTAAACAAATTCTATATCACCTAATTTATGCTTCCTATCCCTGGGATATGAGTTTCTAAACTCCTAATAAGTCCAGTTCGAATCGTCTGAATTCGTCAGTCAAAATGTCGATACGATGGTCATTTTTTAACGTCGTAACATTCAAAGTTCCAATTTTCATGTTCTTTAAATCATTGAAATTATTTTCGCCTCAGGAAAAGCAATGATCCCGATACCAGTGCAGGACAGGGATCACATATCTTCTCAAGTCTACACCGAAGTGCTTAAGCCGGCTTAGAACTGGACAGCAAGAAGTCCCTGGGACATCCATGAATGGAGGCTCTGTGCCATCCTGGCCCCATCTTGGTCACAACATGGTTTTTAGCACTTGGCGATGCTCTTCTATCAACAAGAGTCAAAATCCTGCCCAGACAATCTCAAGCCTATTACCTCCGACTCATACGGGGAGGCTGCCCATAATAAATAAATTATCTAGGAAGAGGTTTTTCAGCCCAAAAAACGCCCGTCAAAAACATACCAAGCCCAGAAGAATTGTCCATTAGTCAGAATCCCGTGCGAATACTGTGTCGTTTACTAGGCTATAATTTCCTCGACGGGCACCTCTCCTCAAGTGGGAACCCGAAAGGGTCATGGCAGCTCTTTGCAGATGCCGTTTTCCATATATTTGGATCTTACGCCTTGCCACAGTTGTCCTACTATAGAGGGTTCTCCTGCAATGGTGTTCAGCATCACCATGCGATTTTACTGGGAGAAGGTTTGTAACTCTTGGGACTTTGGACAAACCAGTGGGCCCTTTTGAGTATACATTTGATGGGCCTCGTTCCTCCTCCGCTTGTATTTATGACCCCGGATGAGGGTGCCACAGTTTCTATTATGGACCCCCAGGGACAAGGTCCCACTTGGTCCATGCCTCCTATGGAGGTACCTAACATATCTGTAGGGCGTCCCCCTATCACTACCTGGGGACACGCTGAGTGGCCTTGGGGAGGCCAAATTTAAACAATTTCAACATTTTCTGATGTCACTATCAATTTCAATTGAAAATTAGGATCTGTGGAAAAATGTATTCTTAGTAGACATGCATTTTTTCCTCAGGGATTAATTAAAAAACCTTTTTCCACAAAATAAGTTCTTCAAAGAAAAGTAAAGAACTCCATTAAACAAAAAATGAGCAAAAATAAAATCAAACAATCTACCAAGCGTGAAACTACCACAAATCAGCATCGATAAATAAATGAAACTCAAAACGAACAGAAATTACAATAAATAACCGAGTCAAACTCAAAACGATCAGAAATTAACATAAGTTGGGCTAAAAACCCCTATGCCTTCCCAAGACCAGAACTTAATTTGCAATTTACTGAAAAAAATATAAATGTTTTTACTTTTATAACTTTAATAAATCAAATAATATTAAGATTTTGATTACTAAATATCAGTATATGAATATTAAACTGACAATGCACATTCATGCCTTCCAATCACTTACGACTGTTAAAAAGCACACTAGGCCTTTCGATTTCCAATCAAATGAGCCCTTTTTGAGTTTCCACGACAACACTTCCTATAAACACCTTATATGCCCCAAGGCATAAATTACAAATCTTAACCTAAGGGCTGCGAGGGAGGTTGTCATCCTCTAAGACCTAATTTCCAGAACTTTCAACTACGTTAAACAAAATGGCTATCTCAAAATTTTGATTGGATGTGTCTGGGAAAATGGTGGGCATGAGAGGGGCGTTAGTCTTTCTCCAATCACTTTCAACTATTAAAAAAGGCACTAGCCAAATGAGCCCTTTTGAAGTTTCTACGACAACGCTTTCAATAAAAATCTTATATGACCCCAGGGGATAACTTACAAACCTCGTCCTGAGTGCTGGGGGGGTCGCCATCCTCACAAACCTAATTTCCAGAACTTTCTACTACGTTGAACAAAATGGCTATCTGAAAATTTTGATTGGATGTGTTTGGAGGAATGGTGGGTGTGAGAGAGGGGTTAGTTACCGTCCAATCACTTTCAACTATTAAAAAGGGCATTAGACATCTCAATTTCCAATTGAATGAGCCCCTTTTGAAGTTTTTACGACAACACTATCATTAAAAACCTTATATGCCCCAGGGCATAACTTACAACCTTCGCCCTGGGGACTCTGGGGGGTTTGTCATCCTTAAATACATAATTTCCAGAACTTTCAACTACGTTGAACAAAATGGCTATCTCTAAACTTTGATTGAATGTGTTTGGGGAAATGGAGGGCGTAAGGGGGGGGGGTTAATTACTCTCCACTCACTTTTGACTATTAAAAAGGGCAATTTCAATTTCCAATCAAATGAGCCCCTTTTGAAATTTTTACAACAACTTTCTATATAAACCTTATATGCCCACAGGGCATAACTTACAACCCTTGCACTGAAAGCTCTGATGGGGTTATCATTCTAAAAACCTAATTTCCAGAACTTTCGAATACGTTGAACAAAATGGATATCTCAAAATTTTGATTGGATGTGCTTGGGGAAATGGTGGGCGGGTGAGAGGGGGGTAGTTGCCCTTCAATCACTTTCGACTATTAAAAGGGCAATAGCCCTTTCAATTTTCGATTGAATGAGCCCTTTTGGGTGTTTTTACAACACCAATTTCAATAAAAACCTTACATGCTCCCAGGGCATAACTTAAACCCTTGCCCTGAGGGTTGTGGGAGGGATGGGTTGTCATCCTTAAAGACCTAATTTCCAAAACTTTCAACTGCGTTGAATAAAATGGCTATCTAAAAATTTTGATTGGATGTGTTTGGGGAAAAGGTGGGCGTGAGAGGGGGGTTAATTGCCCTCAAATTACTTTCGACTATTAAAAAGTGCACTAGCCCTTTGAATTTCCAATCGAATGAGCCCTTTTTCAAGTTTCTACGACAAACATTTCAATAAAAACCTTATATTCCCCCAGGGCATAACTTATAACCCTTGCCCTGAAGACTGTGGGGGGAGTGTCCTGCTCAAAGGTATAATTTCCTGAACTTTAAACTGCGTGGAACAAAATGACTATCTAAAAAATTTTATTGGATATGTTTGGGGAAATGGTTGGCGTGGAAGGGGTGTTAGTTGCCTTCCCATCACTTTTGACTATTAAAAAGGACACTAGCCATTTCAATTTCCAATCGAATGAGCCCTTTTTTGAAGTTTCTACGACGACGCGTTCAGTAAATTCCTTATATGCACCCAGGGCATAACTCACAACCCTTGCCCTGAGGGCTGTGGGGGAGTGTCCTCCTCAAAAACATAATTTCTATCTGGAAATCCACAACACTGAACAAAATGGCTACCTAAAAATTTTGATTGGATGTGTTTGAGGTAAAGGTGGGCGAGAGAGGGGGGCTAGTTGCCCTCAAATCACTATCGACTATTAAAAAGGGCACTAGGCCTTTGAATTTCAAATCAAATGAGCCCTTTTTCAAGTTTCTACGACAAAGATTTCAATAAAAAACTTATATATGCCCCCAGGGGATGACTTATAACTCTTGCTCTGAAGACTGGGAGTGGAGTGTCCTGCTCAAAGGTATAATTTCCTGAACTATAACTGCGTGGAACAAAATGGCTATTTTAAAATTTTGATTGGATGTGTTTGGGGAAATGGTGGGCGCGGAAGGGGTGTTAGTTGCCTTTCAATTACTTTCGACTATTAAAAAGGGCACAAGCCATTTCAATTTCTAATCGAATGAGCGCTTTTTGAAGTTTCTACGACAACACCTTCTATAAAAATTTTATATGCCCCCAGGGCATAACTTATAATCCTTGTCCTGAGGGCTGTGAGGGGGTTGTCATCCTCAAAGACCTAATTTCCAGAACTTTAAACTACGTTGAACAAAATGGCTATCTCAAAAATTTGATTTGATGTGTTTTTGGGGAAAAGGTGGCCGTGAGAGAGGGGTTAGTTACCGTCCAATCACTTTCAACTATTAAAAAGGGCACTAGCCCTTTGAATTTCCAATCAAATGAGCCTTTTTTGAAGTTTCAATGACAACACCTTCTATAAAAACCTAATATGCCCCCAGGGCATAGCTTACAACCCTTGCGCCTAGGGTTGTGGGGGAGTGTCCTCCTCAAAAACATATTTTCTATCTGGAAATCAACTACGCTGAACAAAATGGCTATCTCAAAATTTTGATTGTATGTGTTTGGGGGAATGATATGGGCATGGGGGGGGGGGGGGTAGTTGCCTTCCAATCACTTTCGACTATTAAAAAGGGCACTAGCCCTTTGAATTTCCAATCGAATGAGCCTTTCTTGAAGTTTCTACGACAACGCCTTCTATAAAAACCTTATATGCCCCCAGGGCAAAACTTAAAACCCTTGCCCACTGGGTTGTAGGGGAGTGTCCTCCTCAAAACATATTTTCTATCTGGAAATCAACTACGCTGAACAAAATGGCTATCTCAAAATTTTGATTGGATGTGTTTGGGGGAATGATGGGCGTCGGGGGGGGGGGGCTAGTTGCCCTCCAATCACTTTCGACTATTAAAAAGGGCACTAGCCCTTTGAATTTCCAATCGAATGAGCCTTTTTTGAAGTTTCTACGACAACGCCTTCTATGAAAACCTTACATGCCCCCAGGGCATAACTTAAAACCCTTGCCCCGAGGGTTGTGGGGGAGTGTCCTCCTCAAAAACATATTTTCTATCTAGAAATCAACTACGCTGAACAAAATGGCTATCTCAAAATTTTTATTGGATGTGTTTGGGGGAATGATGGGCGTGGGGGGGGACTAGTTGCCCTCCAATCACTTTCGACTATTAAAAAGGGCACTAGCCACTCCAATTTGCAATTGAATGAGCCCTTTTCGAACTTTCTACGACAACTCCTTCGATACGAAGTGCCCGGGTATGGAGAACCAAAAACAACACATTGTGCCCACATCGTTCTTTACTTAGGCAGCGCTAGCGCGCTGCCTATGATCAACTCGAGTCATAACATCAATTTTCATACTTTTGCTTTCTGATTCGGCCATCTGCGCCCGAAATCATACGACACTTCTGAAAAAGAGGGCCAAGACTGGAAGAAATGCCAGACCGAATGACCATTCCCTAGCCTAAGTAGGGAAAATGTATCACTTTCACTTATATTGAACAAATTACCTCTGAAGCATCAAAACTGAATATGATGGTAAATTAAGATAAACGTTTGGTAATAATATTTTCGGTACTATTCTGTTACCTATGGTAAGTTCCCCGTCTAAGTAGAACCTGTTTCTTTGACTAATCCTAATAAAATATCACAAAATATGATCAAATATAATACTTTACAATCAAATTTGGGCTATATATTTGCACATTAGGTGGGGTGGGGGGTAAAGCATAGCGAGTCTGCATGCAATACAATTTAAAAATAGATGAAATCTTTTACTTGCGGCCCTTTCACACAAAGTTCCCCTTCTTCATTGGGTCCAAGAGCGTTCCCAGTTTCAAGGTCAACCACCTTGACCTCTGTGCGGCTTACTGGCTTTCCACAGGATCCAATTTCAGCATTTTTCAATGGAGACAAGTGAGTTACAGGAGATGTTTCTGTCAAACCATAACCTGAAAAATCATATTGAAAAAAGAAAATTATTCTTGCAATTTTTTTTTTAGAATACTTCCTAGTTTCAAGGTCAACAACCTTCAACTCTGTTTGGCTTACTAACTTTCTACAGAACTTGTCACTGTCATGCTGAAAATTAGATTTAAATTATTTTCTAAAATAAGAGTTTAAGAATTTTCTAAAGGTCCATAATCGTTGAATTGTTAAGTTAAAACTAAGAATAAACCTTGAAGATAAAAGCAAACAACTTAAAGTTAAAAAATAAAAGTAATCAAAGAATAAAGTAAAAAAATAAAACTTTATTAGCAAAGAAGTTGTGTTGTTGGAAAAAGAAACCCAAGTGTCACATATTCCATCAAAGGCGCAAACTCAAAAAACTACTAAGAAAAAAACTAGAACAGAAACCTAGAAGAAAACCATACTTAGAACAAAAACCTAGAAGAAACACCTAGAAGAAAAATCTATATTTAGTAGAAAACTAGAAGAAAACATAGACTTAGAAGAAATCTTAGAAGAAAACCTCGTTAAATTTGGAAGTTAATGCAGGAAGTTACGACCGCACTTAAGCAAATATTACTAAAATAGCGAATTTCAACCCAAAAAATATACATACCAAGACGTTATGGTAGCTATAAAATTTGTTATAAAAAAATATATGCTTTAGCAACTAGATTTCAAGTTTGTTCGTTTTGATAGTAGACATTCCTATAGAAATCCATTGTTCTGAACCATAGCATCCGTTTTTCTTTTTCGTTTTCTCTGTTTTTTAAGTTTTCCTTTTCTGTTTTCATACTCCTCTTATGGTATTTGTATGGATAAAGGGCTAAAATAAATTATTATTTTTATTAATGCAGCAAATTATGTAAGAGATAAATCAAAATCAGTCCATATAGGCCACCTCCAACAAATAGCTATACGATGGTAACAATCACTTTCAACATTCCCTTCTGTGTAAAGCGTGACAAAAGAACAGTTTTCCTCCTCAGCTGAATGACTAATGATTATTTTACACATTAGCACCAGAGGTAAAAAAAAAAATTAAAAATTTGATTCAGGAAGATATTGTTTTCATTTATAAGCATTTATCGAAGTATCTAACGACCTCTACCAAGCTGAAATCTGAAAAAATTGCAAACAATGAGGGTTCCCAAGGGTTTTCGACGAAGCCATATGGCCATTACGCCATCACGCGTGGGCCATCACGCGTTAGAGCCAGTACTTGTTATTTGCATTGCTAACCAAGGAGATAGAAAAAGAATACAGGCCAGATTCAGTAACATTCTGCAGTCATATTCGGTCATTAGGACAGAGTCTTACTATATCTTAGAACTTTTGTGATGAAGTTTACATGTAAAAGACTCATTTTTAGTGTTGGAGGGGGGTGTCGAACCCGGGCTCACTTCAACTTCTAAGGATAGCCGTTTTTTGTGCAGCTAATTCCCAATTTTTTACATTAAACGCTCTAATAGTGACAGCTTCAAAACGCCCTTGAGGAGACACAGGCAACATGGGAAAACAACCAGAAGATGACATTCATACTACCTGATTTTACAAACGCAAAGTCTCATCGAAACCTGCAATTGAAAAAAATCACTTTTTGTCATTTGGCAAAGACTTAAGCAAGAGCCATACTATAGACAATCTTAGATCTTGTATGCGAACAAAATAATAAAAATCCGAGAACTCTATGCCTTGATACCCTCGTGTCTAAACTACAAGTGTGCTATGCCAAACAAGCTGTACTGAAGCAAACTAGCGAATTGCGGTGATGTTCTATTGAGCTGTGGCATAGCCACATGTCCTTTACCTTTCCCCACTTTGGCAAGAAACAGAGACTAAAATTTAAGACCGCTTTATGTAGATATTTGAAGTTTTTGACAATTATAACGCTCTTTGACGGAAATCCATCGCTTTTGAATATGTATTAAACTCCTAGTTCCCCTAAAGTTGTGGCAAAGCAAGAAAACAATGCTGGAAAAGGTGCCCTTGAGCACCATTATGACTTCCTGCCGCTGCACCTATACCGGTATACCGCTGCACGTATATACCAGCTTTTGTTGAAGTATTTTTTTTCGTCTCTTATTATTTCTTTACTCTATCATTTTTTTTATGGTGATTTAGAATAAATGATTTATCTATGTTGAGCATAAAAAGAAAACACGACTAACAAGCCCCTAGAATTTATTCTGTGTAGTTGGGGAGCTCTTCTGCAGAGAAATAGAAAATTTACTTGTAAGAAGTCTTGTGACTCAAAAACCTTTTATTCATTTTTCTAAATTAATACTTCTCACAAAAAAAAATAATTAGGCTTAGAATTAATCACTTGTTTCTCCAGAAAGCATTTATCTCAGAAATAATAATCAATATCATTGGTTTACAAAACACATCAAGAAAATAAGCCAATGGGGTCAAAGCTGACTTCTTAAGACAAAAGTATAAAACAGCCATCTTCAATTTCTATTTAGTTTTCCATGTTCAACTTTCAAATATGATGGGTGATTGACAAATCACGGTGATGATTTTAGGCATGATTTTATTAAATTGAAAAACACAACTTCGAATAACAGTCTGTATGATGAACCTTTCAAAAGATATAAAGCTATTGTATTGATTGACAATATTTGGGAGCAAATTTGGGTCGATGTAAGCTTGTCAACCAAGTTCTTATTATTTCAATTTTGCTCAGTAGTGCAAGCGTTTCTTATCCACAGGTGTAACTATAATTCGGTTTGAGCACTAGCTAAAAAAATTAATTTGTTTTGCCTAAATAACCCTTTTCTCTGCTTTCTTTTTATCTTTTACCCTTTTGAATCAGGACTATGGAACTTTTTAATAAATAATACCACCAAAGAGACTAATTATCTCGGGGTTAAAGCAATTTCACGTGATTAATTTTATTTTTATTTGTAAACACTGTTCTCTGGAGGATAGCTCAGCAAAAAGTTGATAACTTCCTTCGATCTCGCTCTTTAGCTTCTTGAGCTGTATCTTTCCGCTTATTTGCTTTACCCATTTAATTGTTGTTAGTTAAGCAGCGTTCACAAGCGTGTCTAGCAAGAATCCAATGTCTAGACACGTGTCTAGCCAGAATTCAATGTCTAGGCAACGATCGTTCACAAGTAAAATTTGGTGCTTAGCTAAAACTACAAATTTAGTTTCAAATTGTCATTTCTAGCCAGTCAAGAGAGCTTATGCGAGCAAAAATTTCAAAATTGTAATCCCTATTTTTACTGTCACAAGATAGTGGATGAGATAAGCGAAACAATTGCCTTAGTGTGCTTCACTATTATGTCTGGTGTTGCATATTTGCCTAAAATGAAAAAAGACGATTAATGAGAAAACAAAAATTAATTTCAGCTTAAAATGTAAACATAAATGATGAAAATAGTGGAACTTGACACATTCTGATTGGCTGTAATCGGAAATCCTAGACATTGAGTTCTAGAGTCTAGAACTTAATGTCTAGCCAAGCGCCTTGTCTAGCGTGTCTAGCTAAGCGCTGAATTTTACTTGTGAACGGTCGTTGCCTAGACATTGAATTCTGGCTAGACACGTGTCTAGACATGGGATTATAGCTAGACACACTTGTGAATGCCGCTTTAGAGTATCTTGTGTGGAATTTTGTTCTTCCTTTTTTTAGGCTGAGGCATACACCACAGCTAAGTGTAATTGTGAATTATCCTAGGAGTGATGGGTTTTTCAAGAAGTTTATTGGTAATTGTTGGGCCAAAAAATATTCGCTGGACTAAATGTGATAAAACTCTTTTTTCTTGATTCAATCCCGCCTGCGCAAGGGAATTAGGAGAATGATTAGTCTAATACGTCTGGAAAGTTAATTCTTTTGCAACGCTGTTTAAGAGAATTGCTAGTATGCATAGTATATAGAATTTTTATGACTATTTTAATGGCACCAGGCTTTTAACAACTTAGGGCCAGTCCTGGGGGGAGGGGGCAAAGGTGCAGCTGATTTTCCCAAATCAAGTAAAAATGTCAACGAAAATGATGAAAAATAAGCCACATAGTACCATAAAGGCTATATATACTAAAGAAAACTGAGCCGTTTCTCTTGGCATATAAAGCAAAGAAGAAAAAAATAATAAATGAAAAATAAAATCATTTAGGCAAGAAAAAAGAGCATAGTGTCAGCCAGTGGAAAAATATGAAACGAAAAAAGCTGATGTTTCGACAAGGACCTCCGGAAAGTCGTCTTCAGTGCACAGAAAAAATATATAAGAAAAATAAAAGAAACTAAATTTCAGCTGGGGGATGAAACTGGGGTCCGGAGGGGGGAGGACTGGAGCCTGGGGGAGGCAGTTGCCCTCTGCCCCATAGCAAATTACGACCTTGCTTAAAAAAATTAGGCCAGATTGCCACTAGTCAACCATTTACCAAACTTATCCCCTTAGAACTATGTCTGTTTAACTCTTACGTTCACCAAAGACTTGCTGTGGGGTGTCCCCTCTTGTAAATGTAACCGTAGCATGTTTCTGCCTCTTTTCTATTGGCTTAGCAAACGGTGATCAAGTCGAGACTGCTCGTCGAAGGAATTGTAGCGGATGTGTTTATAGAAAACAATATAGACTTCACATTATATACGCTATTTCACACCATTTGACTTAAAAGAATCACTGTTAGATCGCTTTTAGCTTAGGTATGCTGTATAGACCAAGAATTATTCTCTTTTTCGGGGATTCTTTAGATTAGTTTTTTAAGAAGTTTACCAACAGTGGCTGGACAGACAGTAACGGCTGAATATTGTTAGTTGGTAATTTCTATTTAACCTTGCTCTCAAAGGAGAGCAACTTCGGAGAATACATTAGGGGAATTATTCTTGTAAGAAGTCTGGGATTTTAATTCTTATGCAAAATGCTTTAGTATAAGGGTAGGATGAAACAGTATAGATATAATCAGTTTGCACCCTCTGACTCAATATCATGGTTGTTTTGTAGCAGTTAGACCAGGTATCCTATGAAGACCTGGATTTTTTTTTCTATCTCAAAATGTACTTGGCAGTAAATTTCAAGATGCTTATTAGTAGTGGCCGGATTAACAAAAGTGGCTGAAAATGATAAATTGTCATTTTTCTATTTATTCTTACTCCCAAAGGAAAATCATTCCAGAGAACACACTAAGAAAGTTGTTCTTCTAAGAAGCTTTTTCTAAGTTGTTGTTCTAGGAATTTTAATTAACATACAAAATATTTTAATAAGAAGGTAGGAAGAAGTAGCATAGACATTATCAAAATGCACCCTTTGATTTAACTGACTCAATTGCATCCCTTGACTCATGTTTTTTTTTGTTGCAATTACTGTTAGTTCAGGCATCCTCCGGAGACTATTTTTTTTATTTTATTCCAAAATGTACTTAGCAGTAAACTTCAATTTTGAGATGTAGGGCTACATACCTTCTTGGAGGGTAATTCCAGGATTTCTTAATTTTTCAAGCAGTTTATTTGCAGTGGCTGGACCGAGAGGTGCAGCACCTGACATAATTGTATGCAGCCTTTCAAACGCCTTTAAATTCAGTTTCTTCTCATTTCCAAGGTAGCTGATTAGTGGAGGGACAAGTTGTAGCATAGTAGGCTGAAACAGAACATCATATCATAATCTAATCCCGTACCCGATCGCATTAAGATATTATTGAGGTTTGAGCAAAGTACTCAAAAAGAATCTGAAGCTTCAGAATACCTGCCCACTCTGATTAACTCAAAAAGTACCAAATACATTGAAAATAAAATTTGGTTGTTTGAACTGGTTAAATGAAAACTTTCACAACTGTACATTTTTTATCTGTAATGTAATCTGTGTTTATGTGTATATATGTTTTATGCGTAATGTTTATGTGTTTATGTTTATGTGTAATGTAATGTTTGGTTTGAACTGGTTAAGTGAGGCTTACACAACTACGCTGTTTTTATGCGTAATGAATTGTAATTTCATGTGAGAAAGTTAGTAGTTTTGTGTTTCAATAAAAAAAATCATTATTTACTTTTCGTACTAGTTAAAGTGGTGGTTAACAAGTTAAAGCAAAGAAAAACAAGCGAAAATCATGTGGCACTATGTACCTTAAGAACACGTGTCTTTCCTTAGATGGTGCGATAGTCTTTGAGAAACAAAAGATTACTAATGTTTGAATTTCTTTTGACGAAAAGCGTTGTCAAACTTATTGGTTTTGATTATTTGCTTTTACGGTTCAGTGTGGCAACTCTGACGGAAACATGATACTTTCCTAAAAACTTCATAATCAAAACATTTCATGGTAACGACCTCTGGTAACGAAAGAAACCAAAACTGTAAAAAAAAGGAATTTCGATATAAATAGTAATATCAAAAGAATTGGTTTTTATGATGATTCCAAATATATAAAATTCATTAAGTCAGTGTTACGCATCGAAAGATGAGCCTGAGAAAATATGCCTGATCTTAGAAAAATGGGGGAAACACCCTGAAATAGTCAAGAAATCCTAACTGAAACTCGCACCATCATATTCAGCATATGAGAAAACCGTTTTGTAAATTTGTTAAGCTGCCATCTGCAAAAACAGAGAATTTCATGGATGCGTGCTATTTGTTTGTGGTGTTTTTGTTTGTTTTGCCAAGGGGTGATCGCATTGAACCAACTGACATACATGTTAGTGATCACTCATCATCTGGTATAATTCAGAATGCGTCATAGATATCAAAAACGGTACGATCACTCCTGGGAAAAAAAAAAAAGAATGTAAGTAGCTCTTTAAATTCATATGAGTATGTTGTCATTCAAATGAAAAATGCTTCTTTTTTTCAAAAAATAAGCCTCTAGACGACGAATTTTCCGAAACTCGTGACACATCTTGATAAAATACATACATAAATACACAATAATTGCTTGCTTAAAAAGCATTATGCAGCATCATGTCTAAATATCTAGTAGTTTCCCGCCTTTTAATTATTTTAAAAATACAGATTAATAACCATAACACATTTGAAAGTGTCATAAATATTCAAGTTTCCTTGGAAATTTACCCGAATGAAACAGATTACGTAGATATGGTTTAATGAAAATATGGCCGTCATATATTTTATTGGGGATTCACATATTTTGTTGTTAAAGTTAATCATATCTTGTAACCAAATTATAGTTAATTATAACCAAAAAAATATGTTCATTATATCAGATGTCCGATGATATTCTCCAAGCAAATTTTTAAAAAAATGCACGTATTTAGGGAGATCTCTCTTGTGCTCTTTTTGAGTATCCCCTCTCTAGAACGGGGATTTCAATTGACTATTCCATGTAAAAGATATTTTGTCTTATTTTTTTTTTATCTCTTCTTTTATCCCCCGTAAATTTAAAACTATAAGTACCAGGGGGATCAAAATATAAAACTCTATGTCCTCTGTACTCAGAACCGTTCCTAGAGGGAAGGGGTAATCAGGTCAGCTACCCCAGTTGTTACATTTCGGTGGGACCTCACGGTGGGGGATTGCACACTTTGAATAAATTTTTCACTTGGATTTGGCGTTTTGGCTTATATTTCAGTCGGGGGGAGGGGGGCTGTAATTAATTTTCCCTGAGCACCACCAGCCCTAGGAACGACTCTGCCTGAAACCATCCTAAGTCTATTTATACCTAACTCTAGAGGTTCCTGATAATTATTTGATTTTTCTGCCCCTCCCTAGATTTTGTGAAATACCGTTTTGGTTGGTTTTACTGAAAACATTCTCAACCCCTAGACTTTGAAAATAGATTTTGCCCCCTTCCCCTAAAATTTTATGAATTGAAACCCCTCAGAACTATTAAATAAATATACAGAATGAATTAAAGTAAAGACATCGCTGTTTTCTAGAATTAATCACATTCATTACGATCGCTCACTGAAATAGTTGAGAAATCAGGCTTTCTACATATTCTACACATTCGCCCTCCAAATGTAATCAGCTTCTCTATAAATAATCAAACTTAAGTAAGAAAGAATGACATTGGTAACTCCAGTCTGTCGTTGAAAGTCGTCTATTTCTTTGTAATGGCATGGATGTGCCTTCTGTATTGCTTGCGGTCTTCTGCTAGAGTCCTTTGTTTCGCTGCAGCTACCGCTGCAACCATGATGAAGAATGTTTAAGAGGAGGTGAGGTTCGAAGTTGTCCTTACACCTCTTTGGGGGAAGACAACGAGGGTGAGAATCGTCAGGTTGACCTTCGAAGATGATTTTTTGAAGACATAGCTGACGCATCCGTTGGACATAACCGAGCCACCGAAATAGCTGGCCCGGGATCTTGTTGGTAATTATTTGTGGGATTTCAAGCCACTCAAACGGTTCATCATTTGAGATTCTATCAAGACAGGTGATTCCAACGATTCGGCGGAGACACTTAGTTTCAAAAGTGCGGGTTGACGCTGGTCACCCGCCTTCAGCGTCCAAGTTTCACATTAATAAATTGCGATGGGGTGATCAAGGTATCAAAAAGTCGTATCTTAAGCCGTAGTGAAACATCCTTGCTAACCAATACGGCCATAACGGCCAGACTACTAACGTAAGGGAACTCGTCGACGCACTGAATACTTTCACCGTTAAGTCTCAGATTCAGTGTCAAAGCATCCTGCGGTTTTCAAGAGCAGTACATAGCATTTGTTTTGGATACATATATGATCATTCCGAGAGAGCTAGTTACTTTGAGGACGTCTTTAGCTACGGCTTGTAAGCCATCCAGAGTTTTGGCAATTACATCGATGCCATTGACGTAGGCTAGCTTATCTGTTAGAACCCTCCTATGGGTGCGCCGCAAGCTGTTTCCACCAGCGAGAGGACTACTGTGAAAAAGTTCTAGGGGCTGGAGGCATCTTTGAAGGACACCTGCATAGGTCTGAAAGCTGTCAGTGATACCTTCACCAGTCATGACAGGACTTCTAAATGCAGAGTGCACATCTTTGATTAGGTTAACTAGGTTTCATGGTGCTCCATATTGAAAGAGGATATGTCACAAGCCATTTCTCCAGATAAGGTCAAATGCTTGTATGAAGTCAATGATTAGTTGGTACAGGTTTACACATGTGGCAAGTGTTGGAGTCCAACCTCTCCCATAATATAAAAATTTTAGGTGTTTTTCCATAACTGCCTATAGTTCTCATTTAATTTATCCTCTTTAAGCTACTTTAAAAAACTACCCCTTCCTAACGATATAAATTATTTCATAAAAGGTATTCTAAACTTCTTTCAATTGGTAGGAGTAAGGCTAGACTAATTTTCTCAAGTTTAAGCAATCCCATTCTAATTTAAATACTAAGCAAAGCCATAATCAGCCACACTAAAACACTGCTTTCTACTTTTGGAAAATTTGGCGAGGCAAATTTTGGTAAAAAAAAAAATATGGGGGTACAGACAAATTAGGATTTCATAATCCCACCCTAAAACGACTACTACCACTGCTACTACTAATATCTTACTGCAGCACCGAGCCGCCTTGGGGCAGCACAGTAGCGCGCGCTACTCTTTTATCCAAAACTATTCAAATACCGATTTAAACCTTAGTATAGCAACAACAGGTGAATAAAGAAAAGGATAGAAAAGGTGGGCTTATTTGGCTTCCCTCTCTGACATATGTTTATATTGACATATGTTTATATTGACATATGTTTATATTGACATATGACATATGTTTAAAATTGACATTTGAAAATACTCTAAAAAATAAACCAATCGAATGAATGCACGGTTTTAATACTGAAATACATGTTAAAAAAGCAGGCTCTCTCTTTTTCTCTTTGACTTAAGTTTTATAAATGCCATTGGAATGACGCCAAGGGGACCTACCTTAACAGAATTCAAAGTACTTAGGAATAAGCTTGGTTCAAACTTTGACAGAATTGTCTGATGTGACCCATGCCACAGTCCAGATAATAGGGTTTGTAACCCATAGATGTGAAAATAGGGCAAGATACACACGGGTCTCTCCTGATACTCTCCCTACTGCAGTTTGAACTTGGGTTGTTGCAGGCACGTGAATTTGACAAAGATTGTAGACAATATTACTGTGACTTAGAATAACTCCTTTTGGCAGACCGGTGGTTCCACTTGAATATGGTAGAATTAAGGTGTCATTTTCAGGGTCAATCTAAAACAAATTAATATATCTATGATTTTTATGCTTGCATGGCAAAATTATGTCGTCATTTCCGCCATCAATCCAAAGAACAAAAGAAAATTTGTAGGATTCTTTCCCCTTTAATGTAGCTAAATTAAGGTGTCCTTTTCAAGGTCAATCCAAAAACTTATAATACTCGTATATATAAGCTTGTGTGGCATAACTGTGACGTCATTTTAGCAGTCAATCCTAAAAACAGTAAAACATTTTTAGGATTTTTCCACTTAAATTGGCAAAATTAAGGTGCAATTCTTAGGGTCAATCTAAAAAACATCGTAAAATATATCTAGGATTTTTATACTTGTGTGACCAAACTTTGAGGTCATTTTTGCGGTCAATCCAAAAAGTAGTAGGATATTTGTAGGATTTTTCCACTTGAATTCAGCTAAATTAAGGTGTCTTTTTCAGGTTCAGTTTAAAATATTAAAGCATATGTTAGAATTTTTATGCTTGTATGGCAAAATTATGACGTTATTTTCACGATTAATTAAAAAAAACAGTAGACTATTTAAATTCCACTTCAATGTAGCCTCATTAAGGGGTTATTTTCAAGGTCAATCTAAATATTATAATATATTTAGGATTTAATATGGCAGAACTATTACGGTATTTTCACAATCAACAACAAATAAAAACAGTAGAACATTTCTAATATTTTTCTACGATAACGAAGCTAAATTGAGGTATCACTTTCAGGGCCAATGTAAAAATTGTAATATATTTAGGAATTTATACTTGTATGCCAGAATTATGGCTTCATATCCACTATCAATAAAAAATAGTAGAATGTAGCTGGATTAAGGTATCTTTTAAGGTTAATTATATAAAAAATTGTACATTCTTTGAATTTTTCACTTTGATTGCATCAAAATTGAGGTGATATTTTCAGGGTCAATCTAAAAAAAGATAACGTATTACTAGGCTTCGTATCGATTAATACAACAGGATAAAGGTGTCATAGACAGAATGAATCTAAATTACAATAAGCTATTTCTAAGATTGCTTACTAAAGAGGGTATGACTTGAGGATTTTTAGGGGCTGTTTTTCCTTATAACGTACAATCGAGGTGTTTTTGCCTGAGACAACTTTGAGCATTATAGAGGTAGATAATGCTTTCAGTTGTTGGAGTGGCTTAAGCTTGCTGTGGAAAATTCCAAAGAGGCAGAGTTTTCTAACATTTACATTATAAGTATTTCACAACAGTGCAAAACAATCATTAAAGAAAAACATTTACAGAAGACAGTTAAAGCCCCACACAAAGAGTACAGGTAACTTGTAGGAGTGAAAACTGGCATGTGTCGACAAAAAAATCACCAACACCATCTAGAGTTTGAGGTTTCTTGGCATTTCTTCAAGCTTCATATTTGTTTCAGAAACTGAGATCAGACACTTATTACTACACTAATTTTGCCAGCTGCACTCATTACACTAATTTTATTCTGTTACTAGACTAAAAATGCCAGGAAAAGTCAAGTGATAGATGGCACTGGTGGATCTGTGTCAACATTAGTATTAGTTTTACTCTTAGAGGTTTCCTATACTCTTTGGCAGAAGCGAATCTAGGATTGTTTTAGGGGGTGGGGGGGGGCAAAATAGGTTGATCCGATAAACTTGCGTTAGGAGCAAGTTTAAGTAACGCAAACTTGCGTTAATTAAGTAAACTACACTACTTTAGACTACGTTAGGGGGCGCACGCCCCCTCGCCCTCCCCTGGATCCGCCACTGCTTGGTACCAACCTAAGACAGGAACACGTTCTTCTATATACTCATTTGCCTCGTAGCTGAGTTGAACTTAAGGTCCGAACACTTTATGTATGTACACAATAAAAAATTTATCAAAACTACTAATTTTGGCAACATCGTGTGTGAGGTGCCGCTTTTTTATTATACATCACGTAATATAATAATATCTAATATATATATATATATATATATATATATATATATATATATATATATATATATATATATATATATATATATATATATATATATATATATATATATATATATATATATATATATATATATATATATATATATATATATATATATATATATATATATATATATATATATATATATATATATATATGCATATATATATATATTATATACTATTAAAATACACTAATGATATATGTATTAATATAATATAGTAACATGTCACACTTTCAGTTAAAACAATTACACCACTTATGACCCTTACTGGCAGGAAGGGGGTGCTACCATTTCATCTAACCGTCACAAGCAATAAACGTCATTTCGTCGACAAGGAAAATCCGTCAGAACGTCGACAGTCATAACATCGACACGTCAGGATATCGACAGTCACAATCGCTAACCGTCAAAACGTCTACAGTCATATCATCGACACATCAGGATATCGACAAAATCCGTCAGGTCGTCGTCGCAAAAGTTTATAAGTTTATATAATAGTAATAAGTATTTAATAGTTTGGAAACAAATTTCGGCTATATATTAGAACATCAGGGGGGTTGGGGTAAAGCATAGCACATATTAAATACGTAGCCTAACCTAGGTACCTTTTTCCCCCTCTGAACCCCAAAAAACTAAAGTTTCAAGATTTTAGATGTTATGACAGATTTTGTCGATGTCTCCTGACGTGTCGATGTTATGATTGATATAAAATTATCGTTATAATTAGTTTCATTGTTTATAGATAATTCAGTTTTTCATGGATTAAATTACCTTAGCTTCATCAGTGTAGAGGTCAGTAGATATTAAGTCCTCAAAAGATATCCAACCTTCTGAATGACCAAAAATTGTAATAAAAACATTGGATGAATAGATATTATTAAGCTTCGGTTTTAGAATGGAGACATAGGAGATATCACAGAGCACAGCTCTCACTTCTGCAGCATTAAATTGTCGAACTATTTCACCTGAAATGAGTTTAAACAAATTATTGCGCTATCTAGCAAAATATCGTTACACCCAAAATATAAGTGGGTAACTCCTGCTTCTCTTTTTCAATGAATTAGAAAATGATATCAGATCAGGAAAGGCTTAAATATTTAATGGCAAAGTCATTATTCTAGGGGTATATTCTGCATTTTTGACCTTCGTGTTACCAGGAATTACATTGTCCGACAAAAAGATCAAGGTGATAGTTACATGTTGGTTTAGACACAAACTAAATGTCTATAGACTCACTACAAGTATTTTGGGGTCTTTATATACTGGGGAACTACACGTGATTAAATTAGTTGT